>JAWNNB010001726.1:1800000-2382288 GCA_035043285.1 Drosophila subsilvestris | reverse complement strand
CGTCGTCGCATGGTTGGTAAAAATAGCACATATAAACCGTGTATATGCGATCGGGATATATAGCTATCGAGTAACTGCATCCAGTCTGTTGAGGCATCTGGTTTGCTGCCCTTTGATCCTTCCGTTGCATCCTGACACTCACGCCAAGCCACCACTGGCAGTCGGCTCTGAAATTTTCCCACTTTACTGGCGTACATTTTGTAGTTCTTTGCCACGGGGTACTTGCCTTTTATAGAATTATTGTGGGTGGGTTCTGGATTCTAGGGCATATTTTGGGTAAAGTTCATGTGCTAATGGGTTTGCCAGTGGATGCTTCTTTGCAACAAAAATAGGTTAAAAGTTCAAAATTATTGACCCTAATCCCGCTATTGAAATTTAATACGATAGATTTAGATATTTGACATCGGTAAACTCGTTTAGAATGCAGTAGATCCGCAATTTTGTAGCTCTCAGTTCTATAAAACCGATTTAAAACCAGTTATCGATACAAAAATCGAGAGTTTTAGAGAATTGAAGTCGCTTAAATCATTGAGAATGTGATAGGGTTCATAATAATTCAACATTTCGTAGTTCGCAGACATAAAACCTTATTCCTTAGCTAGAAATTCTATAAAATCGATTTAAAATTCGTTATCGATACTTAAATCGATGAGTTTACGGATTGTGAATCGGTCAAATCAGTTTGAATCCGATAATGTTGATAAGAATCCACCGTTTCGTAATGAAAACAATTTAATTTAAGACATAGTTGTATATTATCGACATAAAACCATTTATCGATACTAAAATCGATAGCGATTATGAATGTGAATCAACAAATCAACTATTTCGAAGGTAAACTCCAAACCTTTAAAGGGCATTCAAACATCCATATGAACTTCCCTAAAACTTTCTTTCGGGCTGCTCAATTGTGAGTGCTTTCTAATCGTTGTGTGCAAATCATTTGCGATTGATTGCATTCAATTGAATTCATTTCGATGCCAATTAGCTTGACACATGTACTCCATACACCGTTTGGGATTCCGGGTGGGATGCAAATCTCTTGGGGGATATGGAATCGATTGGCGTGACATTTAGTGGCGGTCCGACAATGGCAGACTGGACTGTTAATAGGAGCCAAACACGTCAGAACCGCTGGTAGTACTAGTGTACTAGAACATGACAAGGCGCTAAACGGCATCTAATTACCAATGAAACCCCATCACGCATATGTGGGCCAAAAGCGGTATAAAAGCGCTATCCGTCACATTGGTTGGATTCAGTTGATTCAAATCCGACATGACGCTCGTTTATTTTCCTCCTCCGAAGCCGCAGCAATCGCTGGCCCGTCGCTATGCCCAACAGTTTGGTAAATCTGCCTGGCAGTTGGCTTTAAGATTTGGCAAACGGACCACCATTCATGGCTTGGACAGGCTGCTGGGAGCGCGGGCCAGTCGCTGGGAAAGATTCGTGTGGCTGTGCACTTTTGTGAGCGCTTTTCTGGGCGCCGTCTATGTCTGCCTGATACTATCGCAGCGCTACAATGAGGGACACTTCCAGACGGTGGTGGACAGCACCCGATTTCCGGTATATCGCATACCCTTTCCGGTGATCACCATCTGCAATCGGAATCGCCTCAATTGGGAGCGTTTGGGCCAGGCCAAGAGCAGATTCCTGCCGAATGTTACGGATGCCACACGACTAAATCTCTTTGAACGGATTGTTGGCAGCTACGATGACGTTAGTTTCGGGCACTTTCAGTCCTTCGAGCGACTGCAGCATCAGCCCACGGAGCTTCTGAGTCACGTTAACTTCAGTTTGGTGGTGGATTTCATGAGCTGGCGCTGCGATGAACTCCTGACCGACTGCCTGTGGCGGCACTATGCCTACAATTGCTGTGAGATCTTCTCGAAGCGTCGCAGCAAGAACGGACTGTGTTGGGCCTTCAACTCGCTGGAAACGATCGAGGGCAGACGCATGCAATTACTGGATCCCATGTGGCCCTGGCGTACAGGTTCCGCCGGTCCCATGAGCGCCCTCTCCGTGCGTGTGCTCCTGCAGGTGGATAAACACTGGCCGGGCCGAAAAAACGAAAAGGGCATCGATGTGATGGTCACAGAGCCTTTTGTTTGGCACAGGATCCTTCTATACCCGCAAATACGGAGACAACGCTGGAGATTGAACCCATCATTTATTTCTATGATAATGATACGCGTGGAGTGCGTTCCGATCAGCGGCAGTGCGTGTTCGATGTGAGTATTGCAATCACTGTGAATTTCGTTTAAGTTTTTCTGCAACTTTACACAAAGGACGAGCATACGAGCGAGGATTTCAAGTCGCTGCTGGGCTACGTTTACATGATTGAGAATTGCCAATCGGAGTGCCATCAGGAGTACTTAGTACGCTACTGCAATTGCACAATGGACCTGCTCTTTCCGCCCGGTAAGCACGTTTCGTTCAACCGCAGACAAACAACAACAAAAAATAACCTTCATGCTATCCTGTGCCACGTGTCCCACGTGCTTCGTGTGCTTCCAGGCCAATATCGGTCGTGCCGTTCACAGGATTTACTCTGCCTGGCAGAGCACAATGGTTCGTAGACAGTCCAGCCCAGCCCAGTCCAGCCCTGTCCAGCCCTGTCCAGCCAGCTAGGTTACTTGTTCTAATCCCAGGCTACTACTGTACTGCATCCATTCTTAGACCTACTTCGCTACTCACAACAGCCCGGGGAGGCGGGCTTTGTGCGCAACAATTTCCAGGGCATGGTCTGTAAATGCTTTCGGAATTGTTACTCCCTCAACTACATTTGCGATGTCCGGCCCGCCTTTCTGCCGCCCGATATCTATGGAAATTTCTCATATGTCGATTTGGATGTGCATTACCGCTTCGAGACCTTAATGGTGTATCGAACCAGTCTTGTCTTCGGTTGGGTGGATCTGATGGGTAAGCAAACAGCAGAGAAACTGCGAAGATGCCCCGCCCCGCTTAAATGTCGCTCATTCTTGCAGTTAGTTTCGGTGGCATTGCTGGTCTCTTTTTGGGCTGCTCTTTAATCAGCGGCATGGAATTGGCCTATTTTCTGTGCATCGAAATACCCGCCTATGGCATCGGGGGACTGCGTCAACGTTGGCTTGCCCATCGACAAATGACCACACGCATTGACTCTACGGCACCGCCCACACTTAATTTTCGCCAGACCATGCCCAGTCAGCTGTTGGAGCAGTATTTAATGCAGTTAAAGACGGAGCAGAGTCAGCGGAAAACATTGAAACAAAAGGCCGCCAATCTACAGAATTGGCAACGCCTGACATTCGCACACAAGCATGTTATTAGCAAATGAATAATGCTCACGAATAAAATTTGTATTTGTTCAGGAAATCATTGGCAAGTGTGTGGCAAGAGTGGCAAGAGTGGCAAGAGTGGCAAGAGTGGCAAGTGTTGTGGTGGGGCCCAGAACCAGCTGCCAACAAGTCAACAAACAAATTGTCCTCATTTTTCAGGCTTGCAATTTGCCCCAGAACCATTGGCATCCCTTACCAACCAACCATCCAATCCATCCATCCATCCCTTCCATTCAAACCACAGAACGAAGCAACTCCCCAGAGAGTTGGCGGAGGGGAAGTGTCTGCCTTTGGGTTCTCCTGTCTGCCGTCTCCTGCCTCCTACTTTGAGGTTCTAGGGTTCTCCTGGCCGCACCGTTGACAGCTTCATTGCCAGACGACATTGTTAATCAAAATTGAGGTTAAGTTGTGCTCCCCAAGCGGATTGCTTGCACAGTCTTTCGCTTATTGAGACATTCCCTTGACTTTTTGGGTAGGTTCCAGTTCTATGCTCCAGCCACAAAGTCGGCAATTAAACCAAAAGTTTTTTGGGTTGTTGTCGTAGGTCCAGTCCAGGACTTTTTGTGGGTCCCTGTGGGAGCTGAAGCCGAGTGTCCTTTCCATTTAATCACAGCAGTGCGTATGCATTATTTTATTTATTTATACACATACATACGTATTTTCACCGCATTTTCAGCACATTTTCAGCACGCTATATGTGAGTGTTTGAGTGTGTGAAAACAGCAGGCAATCATTTATCATTTCAATGGCGCGACGGCATTATTATGATTATTACTATGGCCCAAAGGAGGCGTGGAAATCGCTTGGAGACAGACATACAGACTGATAAGGGTGGGGAGGTAGGGTTTTTATAGCGCCAATGTGAAATTGCAGGAAAAATTATATGACTCAACCTTTAAACTCATATAAAAATTGTCTTTTTGAAATAATTTTTAGCTCTATGCCACACACAGCGAAAAAACGTTATAAAGTTAGGTAGAAATGCTTAAATGTTGGTGACGATTCTCATATAATTATAGAATTAAATATCGTAATATATCGCTTATGCAGCTTGTTAAATCGTGTCTTAAAATTGATTATATATTAAATTCATATATTGATATATTTATTTTGAATCTGGATAGATTGCAAGCAACCAATTGGTAGATATGTTTAAATGTTAGAATATATTCTGCTGGACTCTAGATACAAACATACAAAATTTGATCTGGTAATGGAATCGTTTATGTTTTATTATGAATATATGCATGTACTTACATACATATGTATATGAATATAAAAATGTCCCAAAAATCGAAGAAGGCCCTAAAAAGTAAAAAAGATAACATCATAAGACATTTATGTCTTTTATTTTTAGAAAACAAATTAGGCTGTTATTTATTATAAAAATTAAAATTTCAATTTTAACAAAAACTAAATATTAATAAATAATAAATAAATTATACATTTCATAACAAAAATTAAAATTAATATTTGGTTAGTATTAATAAAATCAGAATATAAATTTCAATTTTTATTTTTAAATTATATTATTAAAATAAAAATAAGTCTCACAAAATACAAATGTATTGTGTTCCAGGATATCATTTACCATGAAAAATCTTTATCTGTTCTGTGATCGCTTATATAAATCAATATCTTTCATGGGAAAATACAGATTTTGTTGAGAAATTTTAGGGTTATGGAATAAAAGTTAGAAGGATTATTTAGTGATAGCAGATACCCGCGCATACATATGTATGTATGTACATAAATTCATTAAATCTAATTCTTGTTAGAACTATCCTTAATATTGAAAGTTTTTCTATTTTTCTTGAGGTTTTTCCTAACTGTAAGCATTTGTAACAGCCTCCCAGCAAGCAGCAAGCCACAAATATCCACCAAAATTAAATTATATATATCCCACAATCGATGCGAAACCCATTGAAATTCAAAGTCAATCTGTGTGTGTGTGGGGCGTGGGGGGGCGTGTGTGGTGGAAAGATTAGCAAATTACTGGCACACGAAAAGGCAGTCGAGCGTGAGAAGAAATCAAGAATTCTATAGCATTGCAGCGCAGAGAAAATATTGTATAAAAATAATATTACATTTGATTTATGTCAAGCGGCCAAATTGACTCAATGCCAACACAATGGCTGAAACGAACGAACGAAGCAACGAACGAAGGGAAGGCAATTCCATGAGTCCGTGAGGCATTCATCCAGGTGTTAGTTTTTTGAGTTGGTAAAATATTTACGCTGTCAGCGCACAAACCGTCAAATGGTGCGCTGCATGTGGCAGGAGACAGAGCAAGTGCAACCAGGAGGTAAGACAGGGCAGGGCAGAGCAGGGCGTGGCTTTTGGGCCAATAAATGTCATGGCAGACTGACTTTTCCCTTCAGTTTTGTGGCGCACAAAGTATTTTGTTCCTGACATCGTCTTGACACAGTTTGACAGGGGCGGTGGCGGCAATGGCAACGGCACTGGCAACACATGCATCATTATCATTCACAACTTTTGACACGAGTCCCCCCCGCCCCACGGACAGGCACGGACGGTACGGGGTACCGTAGTCTCTTCAGGACACACGACAAAAAGTTAAGTAATTAAAATATGAAGCATGCAAATTATACGACACATGACATCGTCTCGAGTGCTTTATTTATGCCAAATACTTGTCGTGTTTTCCGCCTAATTGATTTACAGCCATGTCAGTGTCCACCCACACACACACCCCACACACACACACACACACCCACTGGCAACTACTGGCTATTATGGAAATATTGCTTTTGGCCAGCCCTGAAGCCGCCCGCCTTAATTGTAAGCACTTGTTAGTTAATTAAAAATGCAAATAAGCTCCGTGGCGTCCGTCGCTCTCAAACTTTTGGGGTGGCGCCCATTCATGTGGCTGTCTGTTTGGCGCTTTGCAGGGCCCATGGCCCATGTGCATATGTGGCTGCATCCATGTTGTAGATGTTAATCGAATGCGACAGATTTTCACTGGCTTTTGGTATACAATTTAAATTTTTTGCTGTAGTCCGTAGGTCCTGCAACATTTCACTTAATGTACAGATATAATACAGCTAAATTGAAAGCTAATTATCACACTCAAAAACGGGATAAATGCCATGGTTTTTTTCTATTTCAAAATCTTCAAGTCTCTTTGCTTTTTCATGACAAAATCTTAAAGAAAACTTTTTAATTAAAAATGTCATTGAGCAAACGTAGAGAAAAGCGAAAACATGCAGCAGTACGGTAAATATTTATACCCTGGAGGGAATATTTGAGCAGGTACAAGTAAAATCAATAGCTTTGGCAAATGTTGATTGTCAGGGAGAAGAGGGCTAACGAGAACGATACTCCAAGCAATTGACCCGAGTCTGTCAATCAGTCAGTGGCTGAGAAGGCTGGAAGACTAACAAGCCAAGGAGTATACCCAGTACTGTGGCACATCTAACCTCTGCTCTGGTCGTGTATCCTTGTGGCAGCTGTCCTGATGCTGCTGCTGCTGCTTACCTGACAACATGTCCCAATTATTGTGCTCCACTGAAGCTGAAAATACACATGGAGAGAGCCACATGGATTTAATAAGCCACATGACACCAGGGGCAAGAACGCACCAGCAAAGACTCATGTTCTCGTCTGGCATAATTATGAAGACAATTTTTGGGCTAGTTGATGGATAGATGCTCTACGAATTAACAGCAAAATTCATCGAATAAGAATGCTTAAAATTGCATAGAAAAGTGATCAAAAATACTACGAAAATAAATAAAATACCCACAAATATACGACGAGAGAGCAGAGTTTCTATCTCTATTTGATTTCACTCTTGGCTGTGCTCCATAAATATCTAGAGATTTAGGTTGATTTGCTTCTACGACGGAAAGAAGTTCCCAATATCTCCAGTATCTCTGGGATCTAGTTTTTAGGGTATTTCGTACACACATTGTTGATATTATTTATAATATTTACACAATTTATTGTGTGTATTTAGTGATATAATGGGAAAGATTTCAGTAGAATCGAAAAATGTATTGTTTAAATTCAAACCAAGTATTTCTCCACAGAATCTATTCCACAAACGAAATATTTTTTGTTCTGCCCCAAACAACTATCATGAACCCAAGACCCTCCTTTTGTGAGGGCAAAGCAACATATGATTCATGATATGTAAGCTGCGGCTAAATCCACTTTACTGCTCATACATAAATACAGCATAAATACATACGTACATCATGCTGCCCATGACAACCAGCCCGTCATCTATCCATCCATCAAAACGTCTTGAGGCCACAGCGAGGGTGAGGGTTGAAGCCCCGTCAAAAGGTAAGATCAAAAGCAACAAAAATAAAAATGAATGTACGTATATATTATTGCAATAGAAAAAAAAGCAACCACCCGCCGCAAAAAGCAACGGCGACTGCTGATTTTATTATTAAAATATTATTAAAATCCTGGTTGAAGGATAAGAGTGGAGGAGATTCCACCTTCCGGCTGGCCCTGCCCCATGTTGACAATTCGATTGTTACAATATTATTGCATACTTTGTGGGGCAGCGACTACACTTCCCAACGTACTTTTCGATGCTTTATCGGCTTACCCCGCTTTGGGGACTTTTGCGAATAAAGTTGCACTTTGATGTCGCACAAAGCCAGAACGAGATGGGAAGATTGCAGCCAAAATCTCTGCTTTTGAAATATATTTTCCTTTCTAAATGAAAAATCAAGGACATCTGTTACGAGCCAACTCTGTCTATGCGTCTCCTGTCTGTCTCGAATCGTCTCTCTCTCTCCTCTCTCTTTGTGTGTGGGTGAAGTGTGTTTTTCCCAGTGGACGCAAGATTAACTCTTATTTCATGCAGACACACTCTTCGTCTCCCAACGAAAGAAGGAAAGTGGAAGAAAATACTAGGAAAATGGTTAGAGGGAGGACATGCCAAGGAAATTGCAGGCAAAGAGCAGAAAGTTGGCATTGTAATGCCCGGCATTCAACAATAAAATGCAAATGTCGCTTTGAATGTTTCTTATGGAAAATATATAATACAGGGTGAAGGATTTTATCCAGAATTGGGAATCGTAGATGTTAAAGAAGAGGGTACTTGGGGTGATAGGAAAGTGGACAGTGGAGATCTAATTTTGTTTGCAATTTTGTATTTCAATATTTAATATTTTAAAAATTTGTATTTATTAATAGTTTAATTCACTAAACCTTTATTTAAATTATTTGTGGTTTTTTTCGAATTTAAATTTAAAATTGCATTTCTTAAATTTTAAATTTCAATTTTATTTTATAAATTTCTGATTGATATGCACTAAAAATCCCAAGGGCTATTCAAGTTTCAATATATTTAAGTTCTTTAAAAACACCCTTTAAATGACGACAAATTTTTCGAAGAAAAAATATGATAAAAAAGAAAAGGGAAACCCTATACAGGCAATTTCCTGCAACAATTTTTCTCTGCCGGACAACAGCTTAAAGGATTTATCTATAGTTTAGCCAAAGAGCAGCGGCAGCAGCAGCGGGAAGGAAAGTGCACTTGAAGTAGTAAAAATTCAAATTCAAATATGATTCCTTTCGCATAAATCACACCTACGTCAGCGAAAGCTGTAGAAAACTTTTGCCCTTGACATTTTTGCAGTCTAAATGATGATGACATAGGTAGAGACAGTCGCTGACATTCGTGGAATGCCAGAGACAAAACTTTTGTAGAGAGAGAGAGAGAGACAGCTCTCGCTCCCGCTCTCGCTCTAGCAATGCAACAGCTATTAATTTTGCATTGTTGCTGGGGTGTGGATTTTGTGGCATTTGTGACAGAAGCCATGCAATACACTCTCTCGCTCACCTTTCACTCACTCACTCTCTCTCTCTTTGTCATATCAAATGTCAATGTCTCCTCTGGCACTGCTGTGTGTACGAGTATCTCTGTTTGCTCAGTCTAGACATTGTCTAGCTGCCATTATCAACACATTTATATAAAATTTAATCTAATGAAATTGTCAAATATGCACGCACCAGTCTCTATCTTAAAGCAGACCCTCTCCTCTACTACATCACTTTTATTGACCTTCAAAGCTGCCCGAAAAAGTATGCTATACTTTTTGCATAATTCATAATACCAGATCCTGGGGGCCCCTTTTACAGCCCCTGAGAGAGGGAGCGATCAAAATTTATGAATTTTTATGGCTGCCATGTCTGAGATTTTATGCCACGCCTCCCTCTGTCAACTTAACGCCTTCCCATGTCGCGTTGACAGTTTTTCGCTATTTCTCACCCTTATTCGCTTATTTCTTTTCTTTCATTTTTGTGTTGGTTAGCTTTCGCACCTTAAGAGCAAAAACCGTAACCAAAACCCCAAAAACCAACGTAGCACGCTTTCAACTTTCAATGTGCTTTGCATTCGTAAATAGTTCGCTGTTGGTTTTTCCTTTCTCTCGATACCTCATAACCGGAGGGCACTGAGGGGTATATAAGGTATTACATATTAGCAATGTGTGACAGGCAAAAGGAGACTATTTCTATGCCAAAAAATATATATAAATGTACATAGTTCTGCAAAAAATCGGTATAAAACTTCTGAGATAATGGAAACTAATCCAAAATCGAAATTTGGATAATTTTTTAAGCATTTTTAGCAAAATGGTGAAAGCTTGTGGGATCCTACAATATTTAAGTTATGTAATGATTTTTTATTAAGTTATCTGTAGCGATATTATCATCCTTATATATACATATACCAAAAATCACATAAGGGATAATAACTACAGTTAGAATTGGAATTGGAAAATTTTCAAAATTAAAGAAATTTTTCAAAAACTTTGTCATAAAAAAATACTGTCAATGAACAATTATTAAGTTTTGTTTTCATTAATATCTTTTAACCTTTGCAAAGCAGTTTGTGCAAACTCAAAGCTTAAGGACACGAGAATTAAATTAAATTAAATTAAATCAATTTAGATATGTAACTAATATCCACCTACCTACCTACCAAAAATTATCAAAAATGAATCAAATTTATAGCCAGAAAACAAGACAACAATTAAAAAAAAAAGTAATCTTAAAAATTTAACGACAAAAAGATATTATATCCATATTCCATTTAAATCTTTTTAAAATTATATTTTAAGTAGATCTCAAAAAATTAAATCAAATCAAATATAATGAGCATCCCTTAGTCGTAATATACAAGCTACCGCTACCGTTCTGGTCTAGTCCCCCAAACCGGAAGGCAGTAGTACCAGAGTAGGGGGAATTTCGGGCGGGAGTAGTAGACGGACTGGCACGTTGTGGCGTTGCGAGCGACTGACTGTCACCGGAAAGTTAATTTCGCGTTGTATTTATTATTTATGTGCATTACTTGGGCGCTCTTAGAAGATTTTCACTTAACGTCGCCAGCTGCGGTGTGCGGCATTACATTTTTTTTATTTTTATTATTTTTTTTCATTTCATTTCTGGCTTTGAAAATGTGTTGACGTCGGGTTTCCGCAGGGAAAGCTTGTGATTTATGCGAGATTTTTCAGGGGCAGATTATACAATAAAAAAAATATTGAAAAACTGTCCAGAATTTAAGCCAAAAAATATATATATTTAATAACTGATATAAATTTGCAATTTAATTGATTTTCAACAGTCACTCAAAGGAGTCTTAGCCATGTCTTAGAGGAAAATTAATTGACGGTGGTGCCCTGACCCCCCGACTGTGACTCTAAATTCAATGAAAATTGTACACATCTTGGGCGGTGGGGTCTTTTGTCTAATTGGTTTTGCGCCTAAAATGGGTTAATGATGTCAGCAGGAACCAAAGTGAATCTCTGGTTCGATTGTCTGCTGCTTAAAATCGTATTAATTAACACTCATTTGTAAAGTGCCAGAGCTCTACCAATCACAGCCGCCATCCTTTCCACCTTCTACCCAACCAGTGGAGTGGAGTTCTTTGTTCTTCGTGGAAAGGGGTAGAGTTTCGTTTGTAAACGTAATCATTTGGCAAATTTGTGTGCCTGTCTCTCAGGCTGTCTGTCTGTAGGTCTGGCTGTGGGGCCTGTGGTCGTTTGGGTAGTGATGTATATGGCACAAGGTGATGGCGGGTACTGGTGGCAAGCTTAAATTTGCTTTTAATTAGAGCTCAAGTGGTGGAGCACTGGCAGCAGGCAAAGTGGCAGACGCAGTAGATGAAGAAGAACAAGGAACAGCAGCAGTGGAGCCAAGCAGCACCACTTGGCACAGCATGAGGCTGCCATCTGTCTTTGCGACTTGCGAACAATGCGTCAAAGTGTTGTATGCAAATAAGCAAGAATGGTTGGGGGGGTGGTAAGAGGGGAAATTCCACCCCACTGCTGCTGTAAAATGGCGGCGGACGCGCTCAACGGACATGTTTGATTACAAGTGCATGTTGTGCATGCATCATGGCTGCAAAAGCCTGGTGGTCGGTCGGTCGGCTATGCCTCTGTCACAACATGAGCTGCATATTAAATGCACAGCACAGGACAGCACAGAACATTATGGGGCATTCGAGCAGAGAGAGTGGCATGCCATAGACTCCTTCCAGCAGCCGGAAATGCAACTAAAGTGACGACTCCAAGTGCGGTCAGAATGTTGCACAAATGCTGGGAGGGTAAGCGCACAGACTTGATGAAGGATTGTATGTGCATATAAAGCGATAGCTGATGGCAGCCAAAAGCACATTAAAAGTTGTTTTTAGGGTTTTGATAAGGTATTTACATTTATTATTTTTCGATTTGATATCAATTTCAGCCCATTAGAGTATAAAACATATATATAAATTGCATTATTATTCTCTGAATTAAGAAAAGAAAATTGAAAATAAATCTACGCTACTGAAAAACCTTTTCTTTTGAATTCAAGACAAGCACTAAGAAGGGTTCTTTCATAGTTCAGTCGCCAAAGGAGCATTTCTTCAGTCAATCTAATACTTAGATATTTTTCTTACACTATCATAAATTCATTTCATTTAACCCACTCAATACACATATGTTTCAGGCCCATGCCCTGCACACTGCCATTCGCATTGCCATTTTTTGTGTGTCCCAAGCATATAATCATTTCATTTCATTTTCCATTTTCCATTTCCCCATGCCCTTATTCCAGACTAATTTCATTTAATGCTCTCTCTCACTGCACACACACATACACGCCCCCAATGTCCCTTTACACTGGCATTTCGAAAGACAAGTTAAAATGTTTAAAAAGTGTAATTAAACTGCAATTTCGCACTGACGGAACGACGACAACTCCGTTGCGTTGACATTCAGTGAAATGAACTTTCGCCCTGTTGGAAAAAGCAAAGAACAAATGACCTTAAATGAGGCAAAAGTCAGAAGAACGATGGCCACCAGTCTCCACAAGTGAAACTCCATAAAAATGAGGCAAAAAAAAAAGAGAGAGACGGAAATCCAGGCCCTAAGAGAGCAGCCAGCACATTGCCATATGCGCTTGTATTTTCATTAAAATCAAAAGTATAATTAAATTCTTGGACTCTCGACCATTTGAGAGACCCGCCCCCCCCCCTCCCCCCCCTCCCACACCCTGCCAGACGACAGTTCTCTCTGCCACTCTGGAGACGCACATGCTGGGAATTCGTTTGTTATGACAGCAGGAAAACTGCTGTAAATGGAAGTTGCTTTCTTTCTGGTCGAGTGGAGAAGGATTATCCCCCCGACCATTAGTTTATTGTGTTGCTGTTGCTTCTGTTGTCCCGTCTCGTTGTTGGCTTTTAATGAAGTGCAGTGATTAATGCACTCACCATGGAGGAGACCACAATAAAATTATATTCAATAGAGAAAACGACTGTTCCGACTGTTGTTTTTATATATTTTCCATGTATTTATTTGGAATTTCAAAGTATCCAACAATTCCAGGAATTAGCAGAACTAAAAATAACAAATCAATATTTTGTAGGCAAACAGAAAATTGCAACACCGCGACAGTCACTCGACAACATTTGTCTAAATTAATGACCAATTAGGCATTGTTTAAACTCCACTTGTATTATATATTATATTTTAATAATTTAACGAGGGTAGCTATAATAGTTTTAACAAAAAATAAACATTATTAACGATGGATGGATGCCCTTTAAGTGAGAAATTAATTATACATAAAAGCATTTGCATTATCTAACCATGACCAAGATTCTTGTATTCAAATTGAAAGATAGTAGCACTTAATGTGATTAGCCCAAGAATCATATAATAGAGTTAGAAGATTGTTTAACTTTATAGGCGACCCTTCATTGATGAACACTCGTGCGAAATCGATATCAGGCCGTTATCTTATAACTTATTAGAAATAACTAAAAAGAAAGTGGGCGATATGAAAATTTAAGATAAGAAAAATATATAAAAGCCGAAATTCATTTGCAATATGCAGTCAGTTTTCAGCTGTTTATAATGCAGTCAATGTGGATCTACGGGTTGCTGGTGTTTTTCGTATGCAAAAGCACAGGATTGGCGGATATTTCAGGGGTAAAGTTTCGAGAGTACTCATAAAATGGAAATAGCAAACCAAAATTTTCTTACAGCGTGTGTTAGATGGAACGGACAGTACTAATATTCAAGAATTGTCTTGGGATAATCCGTATAGCCGCTGTCCTATTAATCCCAGTGCCCATGGTATTTATACCATACAGGTAGGGGCCCTAGACCCCTTCCCAGTGTCCTGCGATGCAAAGATTGCGGGTCCTGGCTGGACTGTGATCGCCCGTCGAACAAACAAGGAGCTGAATTTCTTCCGCGACTGGAAGGAGTACAAGAACGGATTTGGTGACATCACAGGCGACTTCTTTATAGGATTGGATAAGCTGCATGCCATTACAAAGTCACAGAGCCAAGAGCTATACGTACACCTGGAGGACTTCGAGGGGGAAACGAGATATGCCCAATACGATGAGTTCTACATTGAAAGTGAAAATGAATTATATCGAATGTCCAAGTTGGGCGACTTCACTGGAGATGCGGGAGATGCATTGAGTTATAACAAGAATCAGAAATTTACCACCTACGACAGGGACAACGATAATAATACGAATTATAACTGTGCAGTGGAACGCATGGGCGCCTGGTGGTACAATAACTGTACCCGTTGGTATGTCTGTACATTTTCTATTTTAATGATTGTTTCTAATCGCATAATTTCAGTAACCTTTTCGCCATCTATGTGAATGGTACCGTACCGTCCAGCATGCAATACAAGGGAATATTTTGGTATTATTGGCGCGGATATGAATATTCCTATAAAACAATTCAAATAATGGTTCGTCCAAAGTGCACTTGCTCTATTGAGAAATAAAATAAATGTTAACTACATACAACGTATTCTCATGATTTCGTATAAAAAATACAAATCATGAAGGAAGTTGTTTAATCTGGTTATACTCTGAACATTATCCATTCTTCGTTCTGTACTTTACGCGCCTTGAAAATATAACCTAATGACAAGAATTATTGTTCAAATAAATACAAAAATTTTTAATCTTTGGACAATCCTCGTCTACAATTTTCTCTTTTCTGTACGTACTACCCGCCCGCCCTTTCATTGCATTATATTATTTTCGCTGCGAAAATTAAAAAAAAGAAACTTGAAATTTGTTTGTATGTTTGCCAAATGTGGCACGTCACTAGGCTCCTTCCTGCACCCGCAGCATCCATTCACATTCAGTGAGAAGTGTGCACCATGGTGCTGGGATGTCCTGTGTGCAATGGCCAACCATCGCAGCTCAGTATATCCGCATGTCCTGCAGCCAATTGCTGTGGTAACTGTCCATTGGACATTGGCTTATCTCTGGCCAGAACCCGAACCCCAACCGCCAGGCCAAAGATTTATATACTGTTGCCAAGCGGAACTATTAGAAATAACTTGGTATCCATAGAGGGGCGAGACATGGCCAAAAAGGAAGTAACCAACCGTTGAGGGGTTGAAATAAAAAGGGGTAAATGTTGTATCTTCTCCACACAATAAATGTCTTTCAATTTGAATGCAAAATTTATGGCCAAACACAAGCCACAAAATGTTTCATTTCATTTGAATTTCCTCAACTGAATTTTCATGCCAAGATTTTTTTCTTTCGATATTTCATTTAAAGAAGAGATTTTCCTATGTGGTCGAGGGCAATTATGGTTACTGCCAGCAAATCGCAATGCGCAAATAAATCAGCTTTATTACAGAGTCCCAGAAGTACCTACATTTAGTATACGTATATATATATGGGGCAGGAACGGTAGGTGTATAGCGCCATATTTACAGCTGAGCAAAGTATTTCATTTGACTTATTGTTGACAAGCTTTTAAATAAATTGAATTTACTGACAGCCAACAGGCAACAGGATACGGTAGCGAATACGCGCTGAGAGGACAAGCGAGGACCATCAGCGACCTGCTTTGCTCTCACTTGGCAAACATTTGCAAAAAGATTTACGAGTCGGTCGGTCGGTCCACACTCTCTTCCACCTTCTGACCCCATGGACCCATGGAGCCCTATGCTCCACCTGCTGCCACCACTCGTAATGCCAACAAACTGCAAATTGCTACAAAATCACTTGACTGTACACTTTTATAGCATCTTTTTCGCCATGCAAAGGAAAACAAAGCCACAAACGCTTTAAATGGGTGGGAAACGCAGAAAGACACACACAGTGCAAAAAAAAATGTTCTGAAAAACGGTTTCACTTTTCATTGGGTTACAATTTTGTCTTACAAATAAAAAAATTTAAAGATTTAGCTATTAAATATATAGTTTTAGCCAGTTTTATGCGAATTCTTTGTGATCAAAGGTTGGAAACACAATAATTTTATTCTCATTTCCAGCAACAGGAAGAATATGTTAGAAATAAATGATTAAGAAATATTCTGGGCAGTAATTTCTCCTTTCCTTTTGGTTGCATTTTCAAAGATTAATTTTAAATCGTATTTTGTCTTTAACGTATTATTATTCCGAATGATTTCCATTCCTACTTACACAAAATATATCTATATGTTTATCGCTTTTTTGCTTAACTTTAATCTCTCATAAAATGCTTGCCAGAACACCTTTAAAAAATGGAAATTATGAAGAGGATTCCTCTCATGCGCTCGACTCGACTCGACTCTTCTCAGTGGGGCAAACCGAAGCGAAACCAGCAGCAATACAATTGTCAGCCACAGTGCCCCCCCATTGTCAGTCTGGTTGAACATTTTGTTGTTGCTTTTAATGTTGCTATTGTGGCTGCTCCTGTTGTTGGTGGCAGTTACGGGAGCTCTTCCAATGCGTTTTATGGCAAATGCGAAAGCATTTGGAAGAGGGGGAGGAGGTGCTTAACCCTATCTGTACATCTGTCCATCTGTCCTTTGGCCTTTTTTTTTGTGTGGCTTTACGGCTATTTTGCATTAAATTGCAAAAAGCAAATAAAAAAGAAATCCGCAAAAGGTAAAGCGCTAACACCAACACCAACGGATAGTCCATTGTGTATTGTTATGCTGGCATTTTAATTGAAGTTTTTTCCTCCACTCAAACAACACGCAGCAGTCGGATCTCATCAGCAGATCCTCCCCTACCCCCACCCCATCTGTGTGTTCTGTGTGTATCTCTGTGCCGTGTGTTTCAGAACATTAAAGTGTTAAATGTCTGTTTGTTTTACCCATGTCGTGTCGTGCATATCAAATGAATGAATCAGCTTCTCATTTTGGGGTCACATTCCCCGACTGTTACGCCAGGAATATGACACCTGAGAGCTTCACCACCCCCCACCAGCTAAGAGAGAGTGAGAGAGAGAGAGAGAGCGACGTGTCCGTGTCCTGGGGAGTGGCGTCGTGTAGTGTCCAGAGCTGGTTGGGCCAAACAGATGTCTGAAATAGTTGTGGCTGGGGCTTAATTGGTAAAAGGAAGTTCTGAACATGGAATACTAACTAGCGTCATGGCCCACAGGTCGGGGGTTTACCTCAGTGGGATTATTACGCATAAATGGAATGGATAGGGCTCATATCATATACTTTGAGCGGAAACAATTTTTCTACCGCTCTGATAAGCTCTGACAAATGGAATCCCATTGAGCCTCAGAAACAACCTGCGTTGTTCAAGGATACCCTTAGTTCGGGTGGATTTTGTGTGAAATAATGGTTGAACATCTGCGGCTCTATATGTTGGACTGCATAGTGTCTTTAGAAGATCATTAGGGGGCTTATCATGGACACTACGAATCGGTTCTATGACGTTAGTACGCTGTATAAATGTGGCATAAGGGATTGCCATGATTAGAATAAGGACATTCAAACGCAGTATAACAAAGTATTCTTAAATAAAGTAATAAAATATCAATAATAAAAAAAAATTTATATAAATAATAAAAAAACGTAATAATAAAAAAATTTATAATACAAAAAAAAATTTATATAATAAAAAAATTAAAAAAATAAAAATAAAATAAATAACAAAAAATAAATAATAAAAAATAAAAAATAAAAACTAATAAATGAAAATTACAAAAATTAATTCAAAATACTTAAACAAATATTCTATAAAAACCTTTTTAAAAAACATACAAAATTCTGTAAAAATAAAAAATAAACCAAAACAAAAAATGTAAGAATGTTGAAAACTTAAAAACTTTGTAAAAACATTCTAAAGAATGTAACAAAAGCACAGCCTACAAAATACAAAAAAGAAAACCATAAAGATTAAAAAACAAGCCTCAAAAGAAAATATTTATGCAAATTTGTATACATATGTATATGTACATATGTACTCAAAATAATAATTTTTAAAATACCAAAGAAAAGTCCCTGAGATCTGTCAAAATTTACTTTTACTACTTTTGAATACGTTGACTTTAAATAGTTTTCATACCATCAAATTTGACGAACCAACTTTCGTACCAATCGATACGCATACATTTGCAGCCATCAAAATCGCCTTAACTTTAATATTTTAAGCTCTAGCTGTAAAACCAACAGGCTTACGGACACTTTCAGGTGCCTTGAGTTGCACACTTCATAAATAAACAATTAGGACTCCAACGAGGACTCCGACGTGGACGCCCATCTAGATGTGGCTGACATTTGTGTAGGTTCACAAGGCATAGCTATTAGGTCCGACTACTAGTTCAACGACCATTAACCTTTTCCCTTATTCCCTTCTCCATTTTTTTTTTGCATTGCTAATCGCACAAGTCCTGTGATGGGCCTTTGGCATTGCCCTTGCCCAACTGTCGTCCACATAATAAGCGTTTAATAACCACTAAGGGCCGTTGTATTTGTCTGGGCTTAAAGGGCTGCCTTGCCCTTTGCCCCCTTTCCTTTTTCCCTTACCCAGTTAAACATATCAAAACAGTTTCCGCCTCTGGCTGTATTCTCTTTCCAATTTCGACTACCGAAAACTTCTCTCGTTTCTTGTGAAAATAAAGCGGAAAACTTACGCATTATTGTTGTTCCCTGTGTTTGGCCTTAATGGAGGATTGGGATTGGCATTGTGGGATCGGGAGGCGCCTCGTTTGTCTGCAAAGTTTTTGGGGGTTTTGCAAATATCATTGCGTACCTTGCGGCGCCTGTCAGCTTAATCAAATATGCAATGCACCGGGGCCGCCTCTTGTGGCATGAGTCCTGGCAATGGCAATAAGTGTCATGGGAGTCACGATGGGAGCCACCGAACGGTGGAGGACCTTCGCTCACGGTATCCACCTCGCGGCAGTGCGCACACTTCAAATGTCAGTTAATAAATTGCAAAACGTTTTTCTGCGAATCGACAAACCAACTGCACTTAATGTCACCGACATACACTCACTCACACAGACACACACACATCCGTACTCGTACTCCCCATCAAGACAATGAAGTTGCCCCTGTTGACATGGAGCGCCGTGACGACGACGACGACGAAGCCGACGACAAGGACAAGGACTAGGATGTTGAGGTTCTCTTGCTCCTCCTGAAATTCGATGCGTCGCTTCAGACATTTACAAATAAACAGCGCTAAATTATAGGTGCCTTGTGGGCGAATAACAGGGATACCTGTGCGCCTTTCCCTTTAACCTACGAGTATCCCTATTTCTTCTTTGCCCTTGTAATTAATATGGCAGAGGGAACACCTGCCAACGGCGCGCCATCCTCGTCGTTGCCGTTGCTGTCTAACTTTTAACTACAACAATTACAGGAACAACAGCCAGAGGAACAGCTACCAACTTGGTTACCAATTACAGGAGGCACTCCAGGAATAGGTTGCCATCGAAGATTGTAGACTCTTTTGTAGGCATAATTTATAAGCTAAACAAATTTATAATTTTCTCACTGATCGATTTATAGCATTTTTTTCCCATTTAATCCAATTTTGGATTCAATATTCAGTTGATTATTAATTGTTTCATAAGTTATCGATATTACAGCACGATAAGAAATTATTAATTCTCATCGTAGTGCTGAATTTTAACTTGAAAGCCTAGTCTAACTAAATATCTTTGCATTCAGATGATTTCTAGTTCCATTTTCTAAGCTTAGCTATTCGATTATTAATCGTTTCACAAGCTATCGATAACTATAATGCTGAAATTTGACCTGAAAGTGACCTGAATAGATTTCATATGACAATATATATTTTATTTAAATTTTTCTAAAAATCCTTCTACCTTTCTTTAATTAATTTTAAATAAATGAATAATCATATCAAAATTCATCGATAACAAACACGATAACAAATCAATAATTCCCATTTTCATGCGACAAAAAACCTGTGCAACACAACTTTGCACGTTGCATGCAACGAAACACAGTGAAAAGTTCAAGTTGACGCTGAATTGCACTTTGGCGAAACGAAACGAAACGTGGGGCACAAAAGTTTCGCCTCAAGATGCCACACACACCCACACCAACACACCCACTCAGACACCGCACTACTCGTGAATGTATCTCATTCTCTCTTGCTATCATTTCTCCATTGTTAGGCTGAACATTGTCGCCATTTTTATTGATGATACACACACAACATAAGACAGGACTGCCGTTAGCTTTCAAATACAACAACTAACGGTAATTACAATACTTTGTCGCCAACAACGAACGTAGGAAAAGAAAACTCCCAAGAAAAATGGCAAACTTTTTCAATTAAATTGATTCTGTCTACTGCCTCCGGGCATTTCCCACCTGCAATCAATGCTATAAAAATTGTTTCTCAAATGCGTTGACAATTAATTGCATTTTTCTACCGTGTCTTTCGCATTTAATGAGAGTACACGCGACATGTGTGTGTGTGTGTGTGTGTTTGTGTGTGTATCTGTATGTTCTCCTCCTCTGCCGAGTAACTGAAACGTGTTAAAAGTTTATTTCGAAGTTTATCTTTTTGCCTGTCACGTTGCTGCTGCAAAAACTTTAAACAGAAATTATCTCTTTGTGTTCGGAGGTGCTGGCTCGGTGATGTTTCTTTTTGGATCAGGTCAGTTTTTTTTCGGTGCGAAATCTTGCTATAAATTTTGAAAAACTTTCGAGACTACAAAAAAGGTGATGGAAACAATGAGAAAACAAGAGTTGTTTCTGGTGTTAATTTGGGGGAAAACAGCCAGTGTCAATGCGGGTGTTAATTTTGGTTTGGGGAAAACCAATGACAATGCGGGTGTTTCTTAAAGTTGTAAGAAATTCTGATTGATTCAGCAATCTTTGTGGAATGTTTCCTTTTAACTTTGTAAATAACCCTCATTTTTTTTAATGTATGCGAGTATTCTTACATTTAAAAATCTCTTTTTTATTTTTAATTATTCTTTATTTCTACTTTTCACTTTAAAATATATTTAGTATTTACCCGAAACAATAATACAATTCTGAGAATTTCATCTGCATCTACCTAAAATATTCGAAAATTCTCTCAAATCCCCGAAAATTTCTTCAAAAAGAGACCTCATTGCCATCTTCCATTTCTTTCTTTTTCTTTGCATCAAGATTGAATTAAATTTGGTTGCACATCAGAGTACAAAAACTTATCATTCAGTTCTCCATCTCAATTGTGGGTGGACATTTGCTTGTTTTTTGGACAAGTTGCAGCAGCGGCAGCAACAGCAGTCTGGTCCTGGGCCTGGGCCTCCTTTTGTTGTGCTTCCATCGTCCCATTGCCTGGCAGTGGGAGGACGTTCCATGTCACATTGCCAGTCGCATGCGTCTGGCTTGAAATCCGTGATTTAATGGCGTGGAAAATTAGAAAACGTTTGGCTGCTGCTGATGCTGCTGCAGCGCTTTTGCCTTAGACTGGTCATGGCCCTTGCTCTATCTCTGGCCCTAGTCCTTAGCCCTATCCCTGTCTCTGACTTGACTTATCCGTCTGGCAGCTGTCCGGACTTGACTACTGGCCCCAATTTTTATATTCCTGGCCATGGAGACAATTGCAGCGACTGTTGAACGCCTGCCAAATGGCTCTTTGCTCCCAGGTGCTCGAAAATTGCATCTAATGAGTGCCATAAATTCAAGCCAAACTTTCTGCTCTACAGCTGTGGCTCTCGACGGGGTGGCGGGGAAGACCATCTCCATGGCAATTTCAGTCCCATGGAGCCATCGTAACCGTATCCCACTGAACCTTTTTTCCTTCCTCTCTTTCGTGTGCATTTTTAATGAAGTTTGGCGCGTTGCGGTTTTGCTTGTTGCTCATATAGCTGCTGCCACGCCCACATCTTTAGCGGTTCAAATTTGCGAAAAGGCTCAAGTTCCTACGGTTCCTCAGCCACAAAGAGTTCCCTATGAAATGGGTGCTAATAGCGACTAGGGGGATGCTCACTAATAACTTTTAAATATCTGCAAAATATTTCTGTATATATTGGAAATTACGGAACACCACAAAGCTCTCTATAGTCTGGACTGTTCTTAAAATAAACAGCACCATCTACAGCTTCAGTATCGACTCATCTGACGCTGGTATCATCACCTATCCAATATACCCTTAAACATCTGCTCGGACTACCCGGATATACTGGCATATACAGCGCGGCAGGAAGCCATTCTTTCAGCTGAGACTCCTCTCCACTAATAAATGTGTCTGCCTTGAAGTCTACAAAGTGGTTTTAATTAGTTGTGTTAGCTTTCTACAAAGGGAAGATAGAGACGTCTCTTTATGCCACTCGCTTTGCTGCTTGCTGTTGCTGCTGTTGCTGCTGCTGCTGCTCCTTTTTGTGTGTAACAAGTTGAGTGTTAATTTTATTGAAACTTTTGTCGGTTTTGGGCTTTGTGTGCGAGAAATGTTTTGCAAATTAAATGAGCTTCAGGTTTTGCCGCCTGGATGGCTTAAGTACATTTTGCGAGAATACATTCCTTTGGAAAAGCCTCCCTCTCCTCGGCTTTGGTGCTGAAAGGTGTGCAGGCATTCTGCCAAAAAATTGCCTGGCAGATTAATCTATCGCTTAAAAGCCAAATTTTATGGCCTGCCTGAATGGGCTAATGTTAATTTATCAAAAAAAGGAAAACTTTTGCATATGGCTGCATCATTTTATGGCAGTTCAAACTTTTTTGTTGGCAATTTTCCAGCTCAACGCGCTCAAAAAGATGAACAACCAATTTACAGTGACTTTTAAACTCAACAGAGTTTTTTGTTATCTATGAGATTGCAGTTTTAGACGAAAATAAATTTATTTTGCTTTAATCTTTGAATTTTAAATATTAAAAATATATTTAGATATTAAATAAAAAAAAGCGCTCACGGTTTAGAAATAAGCAAAAATCACTTGGCATCAGATTTATGTTGTGGTTGCCATAGTTGTGGCTTAAGTTAGCAGCGTATCGTCAACACGACATGTGGGCTTAATCGCATAAAATCAACTAAATTTTCAGTCAAAGCTGCTTGGGAAATGCAACTCATGTGCAGATTCCTGTGTGGTATGCCACTGTGCGTGCGTGCACATGTGTAAAATATGTCATAAGCATTTGTTGTATGCCTCAAAATGACTCAAAAAACGAACAGGTGGCAGGTGGCAAGAACCTCAGGATGCCAGAAAGGAAGGAAGGAAGGCAGGCAGGCAGGAAGGCTAGACCCAAAGATGTCAGTAGAAGTCAAAACCATAAGTCAAACCGCAGCACACGACTAAAGGACTGTAGGAAGGACTGCTGCTGCTGCTGTTGATGTGTGTGTTGTGTAACGTTGGTTTCTGTGGCTTCTGTGCCAACTACAGCAACACCATCTAAATTTCAGTGCAACTTTAAGCCGCCTAAAAAGTACAACAAACATCTTCTTTTTTTTTGTAGACAAAATGTCACTCAATTTATGCAAAAGCAAGGTGGCGGGGGCACAGCAATTGGCCAAATGCTTGGCTGCCCTTTGATCTTTTGCAGTAAATCAAATGAAGTCGGAATCAAGGAGGCAGCCTGCCTGGATTAGCCATTTGGGGGAGGGAGCTGTAGTAATCCCCGACGTGAATGTCTTTTTTGGGTTTTTTTTTCTTTTGCTCTTTCTTTTGGTTTTTGATTTTTGATTACTTTCTTTGTTGAATTTGTTTGTTTCTTCTTTAAGTTTTACTTTTTCTTTACAAGTATTTGGATTTTTAGAGAGAGGCCAAAATCAAAATCAAAAGCTTTACATTTCCCATTGCACGCGTTCTACCGGAAACGGAAATGGCAAGCAGCAGACGGAAGTGTCTTTCTCTCTCTCTGTTTGTTTGTTTGTTTGTTTGTGTGTGTGTGTGTGGCTGTTCCACGCTGTGTGCTCCCACTCACAATTCAATTTAAATGCGGCACTGAGTAGAGCATTTAAAGCAATCATGTCCTAACAGGATTTACAGGGACTATTGCATGGAGTGCCACACAGCCTTTGGTTAATTATTGCAACGTGGGTGGTTTGGGTGTCTGCCACGCCCCAAAGCTCACACCTAATTAGTGACGAGAGCACATCGAGTCCTGCAACATCGTGGTCGAGTTGCCAAAATCTACATCACAGATACGTCAGATATTTGCAAAATTTACGACTTCTCATCACCGGCACCCGCAACGCGACTCTCGATACGGGTGTGAGAGAATTTAATCCAGAAACCACCCTCGCCCAGGGGCGTGGTCTGGTGTGAATAAAGGAATGATGCTTAAGGGTGCCACACTATTAATCATTGCCCTGAGATTTGCTAGTCTTTGATTAGATTAGCTTTTTCTTTACTATTCCATTTTTCAATTTACTTTTTATGTAAATTCGTTTGGAAATTTTATTTTTTTTTTTAATTAATGAATAGCAACCTCGTACGAAACATTGTTGCAGGTTTATGTCTTATGTACATGCCAAATTTGTTAGCACTGCAAAAATTATACGCGGTACTACGGCACATGACTATAGAAATCGAAAGACTTTTCTTTTATCAAATCTCAAATCGTATACCCAAAGAATTTTACATCCCTCCGTCTTTACTCATTTCTCAATATTTTCTGTCTTGTTCATTTATTTTTCTCACTGCCTGCAACTGACACTCAATCGTAGCCTTTTTTAACTCTTAAAGTTTCATGTCGCGAGACCCCTTTTATGAGCATTCCATTAGCTGCCACTGTCCTATGGGTTGACACCCCCCCAACTAATTAAAAATTCATATGTCCATGTTTACCAAATGAATGCCTCCAGGAAATCAACGGTAATGTGAGCTTTTTAATGACGGAACACGCGCGCGCGCTCCCCCCCAGCCACCCACAGGGCAATCGCACTTTTGAGCAGCAATAGAAAATGTTCAAGCCCCCTTGGGTGGTGCACGCGGGGGTGCACATGGAACAATGCCCTGATTTATGACACCTTGAAATGCAAACGGTAAATCGCATGTTAATTACATTTCAGTCGGAAACTACACGCAATGCTGGAGGGCAGATGCAACAATAGGCAAGGAACTTGCCACCGATAGCAGGCCGCAACGAAATGCACTGGGGAAAAGCATGGTTCTTAAGAATGGGACAATTGTAACACAAATAAATAGCGTATGATTAATGGAAAGGAAATAATATATTTTTAGATTTTATGATGTTATTTACTCAGAAAAAGATCATTATAAATCATGTTAAATTTCATCTGATTTTAAGCATTTATATTCTAATTAAAAGATTGTTTTAATTCCGATTAACGTTTGGAAAAGCGCTCCTTAAACATTTCCAATAAATCTGTCTACTCTGCAGCATCATTACATTCGGAATATATCATAGATATCCGGGGAAAAATAGTTTTCACAAATAAGAATCTTAATCACAAATAATAAAGAATTTTAAGCGAATAATAATTGTTTTTCAAGCATAAAATCTTTGTTTAAGACACATTTTCTTGGCATAAATCATCAAAAAAAAACCAGCATCGAAATTCTAATTGTATTCTAATTGTATCCATATAAATTCGTGTCCATAGTAAAATTTAAAGAATTCCAAATCCATTTCAGACTAGTACAAATTTTCGTACCAAATATTAAACCCTTATTCAAGTTAGAATTTCGCTTCTATTTAAAATTATCTTTCTAATAAATTGTACTCCCATTTTGTACTGTCTTAAATCAATAATGTCGCAAAACGACTTTATATCACTTATTTTAGCTCACAGTGCATAGAGACCTGTGCACCATACTAGTGTACCTCTTGTCACAACTATTTTTGCTTCGTGAAGAAATTAGAAACTAACGAAGGTGGCGGCTGGCACGTTGCCACGCTGCCACACTGTCATTTCCTGGTCGCCATGCCGCAGCAACCACATGCAATATATACGCGCAACACACAACCTGAAATGCAACACCCTCATATCCATGCAACATAGCAGCAGCAGCAGCAACAGCAGCAGCCATGGGGCAATCAACTGGTGTTTCAGTTTCCATTTAGAGACAGACACCCCTTTTGGAGGGCAGGCACCTGGCGGCGACGGCAGCAGCAGCAACAGCCGCAGCAGCGTCTGCGACTTGAATGCGGAGCAAGGAAATCCATCCACACCCCCAAACGATTTTCCGCCTGCCCAAAATAACCCAAAACAAAAGGAATTCCCGCTCTTTTGCTCTCTCTTGTGGGAGAGAGAAATGTCCTGGAAGTAAGGGGAAATTTCCTGCCCCTTTGCTTAGCCTTTGCTAAGGGTAGTTTTTACCCCTCTGTCTCTCATCAAATTTCACTTTATCTGCTGGCCATAGCTTTGACTTAATTGCCGGATGACATTTATTGGCGTCCAGCGTGTCATTCAGTCGCATCGCATCATTGTCCACCGACTCGGGGATTCAGTGAGGATACAGGATGCGGCTACAATTTCTGCTTTGGTTGATGGGTTGAGGAACTCCTGGCTACAGTTTCAGCATGGGTTGCTTGGAGGGGGGACTCATGGCTACAGTTTCTGCTTGGGTTCGGGGGCGGGCTTCGGGGGCTGCGATTGTCAACGCATATATCAAAAGGTACATCTATATGGTCTGTCATTTGGCGGAAACTCTCGGTTTGATGTTGATTTCGATGATGCCAATAGCCACGCGTGAATTGTCTGAGGGAAGAGATTTGTATTTACACGGGATGAAAGGTATTTGCCGGTCTGTGAGAGTGAAAGTCAGAAGAATGACTACAGATTAAAGTGCAGTATCGTAGAGCATGAAAGCTTTAAGCCTGGTTTAACCTTCAGAGACATAAATTAAAGGTCCAACCCATAATTTAATAAATAATTCCTAGATGGTCCTAGGTCTGGGCGCTGTTCCCTGACAACCAATCATATTAGCCATGTGATTTGATCAACAGCATATCTTTGATTGCATGTTGTCCTTAGCAATTTACTATTCAAAGCCCAGACAAGGGGCTTATATCGGTAATAACATGGAGAGTATATGCATAAACATTTATGGAAATTAAATATCACCATTACAAATGGGATTTTATACCGAAAAATACTACGTAAATGTTTAACACACAGAAATGAGCAAAAGTTTTGAGCCCCCATGGCAACGTTTTGCACGGGATTAAAGGACGCGCCACCCCAAACCCCTCAAACACAGCAGACGGAGCCATATGTCAGAAGGGGATATACAGGGGGTACGAGTGGCGAGGGGTTTGCTGTATCCAGCCAACAGAAGCACACAAATAAACTGATAAGCGACAGGCGGCTGAAAAAACAAAAGGCGAGGGGGAGTGGAGTGGAGTGGAAAAACCACCAAAAAATGGTGAGGGTACGATGGGAATTATGCAGAGATCCCCGCAGCGCAGCACCAGTGAAAATATGTTGCATGCAACGACAGCAGCAGAAGCAGCAGCAACAACAGCGACAAACAAATAAACAATGCGACCAACCAACAAACAAACAAACAAACCAACAAACTGACAAATGAATGAGCGACAATGAGTGAAAGGAGCGACAGAGAGAGAGAGAGAGAGGAAGAGACACATAGGGTGAGAGGAAGAGACAAATATGTGGAGAGACAATGAGAGATATGTAGAGAGAGAGAGAGAGAGAGAGAGTAATGAAGGGCGAAAAAGTCGCCACTTTGGGCAATGGAAATCAATTATTCATGCGCTCGGCCACGCAGCTAAAAAGTATGCAAAGCATTTCGTCGCTCCCGAGAGCCCCTGCCGCCACCACCCCCCATGGGTATGCAACAGTTTTTCGGCAACAAGCAGACAAAAGATCCACAGAGGAAAGAGTAGGTCGTTATTTGGCTGCTCCAAACTGTTGATGCTCTTGATAGATCCGTAGGTAGAATACAGTCATGCAATTTTATATCTAATTTAGTTTTAGCCATGAAAAAAACAAATACAAAACTAACATCTGTTGAGTGCTGGTTGAAATATTTTCAAAAGAAATGTTTTTTGCACAAATAATTATTTTTAGGAAAATTTTTGTAATTTAATAATGCTATTTTGATCATATTAAATATAGAAAATATTATTAAATTAAAATACATATATAAATAAAAATAAATAATGGAAAATCAATATATACAAAATAATGGAAAATAAATAAATAAAAACTAATGAAAATAAATAAATAAAAAATAATGGAAACTAAATAAATAAAAAATAATGGAAAATAAACAAATAAAAATATTGAAAAATAAATAAATAAAAAATTGTGGAAAATAAATTTTTTTAAAGTAATGGAAAATAAATAAATAAAAAATGGAATAAAATGATAAATAAATGTTCAATTTATTTTTGATCAAACAGACTTCTGCTTCGACCGTTTCCATCTACGGCAGCTATAGGATATTGTCAGATTTATAATATGTGTGCAGCTGCAAGCGGTGATTGTATCCATTATTCTACTCAGATAGTTTTAAAGCTGAAACACTTGGAATCATGGATGCAGAGGGACATATGTTGATCATCAAATTGACTCTGCTCTATGTCCTGATGCTCTATAGAATCAGCGAGAGGGAATCCTCTGCATTGCAAACACATATTAAAAACTGTTATACCCTCCTACAAAGGGTGCAACCAGCCCCTGCCTCAAAGAATGCATTTGTTAAGAGGAAGAGACACGGAACTCAGTCTGCGGATGCTCCCTATGCAGTCTATGTGTATGTGAATGGTGCCTGGCATTTGTTTGTGTTTGATTTGCCCCAACTGTGATTAAAGGCCAGCCTCGGAATGGTTCCAGCCCGTCGACACCCAGAGCGACATTTTGCACAAATGAAGTTTAATTTAACTGTAGCCAAGCGATGTCAAAGAAGACAGGAACCCTGACACTGCCGATAAGGGCAGTTTGGGGGAGACAAATAGGGTAATGAATGGAACTGAACTGAATTTGGAGAAATAATTGAAGAATGTGCAGTACAAATGAGGGGGGAATTCGGCACAACAAACGCAGCTAAGAATCTTTGCTGGATAAATATTATTATATTTCAAATAAACTCACTTTTCTGCATTCGTATAGAAACAAATTTATGGAAATTTTAGCCTAAAAAGTTGAAATTGAAACCCATTTAGAGATTTCTTTAAGTTAATATTTCCAAAATATTTTCCCACCCACAAAAGACCCTCATTACTATCCCCCTTTCAACCACCAACAAACCCTAAAAGTTAAACCCGCCAATTCCCTCCTCCATTAGATAGAGTATTTTCCCTAAAACGAAAGGCCCAATGGAGGGTACTAATTAAATCTGGCCACCGGCGACGGCGTCTACAAAACAGTGGATGCACAGCAGATAGGAACAGACAAACTCGTATCTGTGCCTCAGCTTAGGCGGCCGTCATTCGGTTGCTTTCTTCATCAGCGGCAGAATCATCAATAGGAATGGGCAGAAAGGAGTAGGAACCAGGACGTGGTACCAAGAACAGAAGGACCTGCATGCTTTCAGGCGTAAAGTGTTTGATTATGGTCATTTATTCCGTGCGTTGTCCGTTCGTCTGTCTGTCTATCTGTCTGTTTGTCTGGTTGTCTGTTGTGTTGTGTCTACTTTTTGGGACAACTCACGGAGCAGCACGCACACACATATGTATGCAGAGAGGACTCCATTATCCTTTGTCTCTCGCGCCAGGAATGAGGTTGCCATGGATTTTGGTTTGCCTTTACTCACCGCTTCCCCCGCCCCAACCCTCCCTTTCGGGGCACATCATCATGTTTATGTCTGAGCGTACGATTAAAATCCCATACATCAGCGAGGTCCGAATCGGATAGCGGGATGTTGTGGGTGCATACATACATATGTACATATGTATGTATGCATGAAGGGGTGCTCTATGTAGCCATAGGTTTCGGGTTTGAGGTTCATTCGATTCGTCTGGCCTCTCTGCTCACTAATTTGTGTGCAATCGCGCATTTAAACGCTGTTGTTTATTAATGCATTTCGTTTAACGACAAAATGCAATGCAAAATTTATGCCACATATATGTATAAAACGGTAGAGAAAAACCCCAAAAATAAACAACAACAACAAAAATCAGTGGCGGCATAAACGGAAATCTCTGTGTCCGTCTGTGTGCTTAAAGCGAAAAGAAACACAAAAAAAAAAAGTGAAAAACTAACATGCAAGTTAATTAAGCCGTCATGAACTGCAAAAACACGTGACATGCAGAGAAGCTAGCAATGTACAGTATGTACGAGTATTCATATATACATAAACATTCATACACTGCGGAAAATGCAAAAAACCTCTTGAAAATCGTTTAGAATGTAAGTAAATATTTTCAAACGATCAGGATATGTGAATTTGTATTGTTTTATGAGTTTTTTCTTTAATAAACAAATTAAAAACTGGTAAAAAATTATTTAAGTTCAAAAATTCTTTGTTTTCTCTTATTATTTTTATACTTGATTAAAATATGATTCCAGATTCCAGAGCAATAAATAGACCAGAAAATATATGATTCCTCCAGTTAATATTTTTTTATTTCGGAGATTATTCGTTCTACTTTTATTTTATTACGCTATAGTTAGTAAATATCTTTATGTGTTTATTTTGATTGTTTTTTACAGTGTAGCGGGCATTGAAGCCCCGAGGCGACTCAAAGGCAAAAGAGCCAAACATGGTGCCTGGCCTTTCATACGAGTACTCTTCGCATTCTGTTACCGACCCCTGGACTGACCTCAACGCCTACCCTATTCCCTGCCCCCTTTAGAGTTCTCCACATCGCTTGGGGGGTTCGCTCAAAAAAGCAACTGGTGATGCGTATCGCAAAAGCACGGGCAAAACCCCTCCCCACCCACCAACCGAAAAAAATGCTATATAAAAAATGCGAGCGTACGTTGAGGTTTCTCTCTTGCGTGCTCTTCATTTCCGTCGCTTTTGTAACCGGTTCTCGAAGAGTAAAATGATATATGGAATTTGTGTAAGGGTTATCTATGTAACAGATGGAAGGAAGTCATTATAAACACATAAACTATTTGTGTCTATGCTTGATCCGAATCTTTAGACATTATGGTTTAATGGTGTTTATTTATTTTTCACAGGATACTGAAGAAAAATCCTTACTATGCACAATTTTAATGAAATTTTTTTAATCATCATAAAATAATGAATAAATATAAAAAAGCCAGTTAATCAGAATACTTTTTGTGGCTCAATATACAAATAAAAACAAATTCCATTAATTTTTGAAATAACAGTTTCAAATTTCCTTGTAAAAGTACTAGGAAATTTTGTTATTTCCCTGTGGCAGACATACTTGGGCAATAAATAAATAAATAGCAAATCTTCCAACCAACTCCGAATAACGGCATAAATAAGGGTAAACATTTATTCCCTTCTATATCATTTTGGTTGGCATAAAATGGACCCTTATTCAAGAATATCTAATGCACACACCAACACCGAAATATATCCTGAAACTGGGTTATTAAACTGAGGATTATTTAATGAAATATCCCGAAAAATTTACCTCTGGACAAATTTCCCCATTTGCAGTTTTGAAGTTCCGTATTGTTTGGTTTATAAATTATAATCAAAATACTCATACATACGTACATATGTATGTATGTATATATATATATGTACATATATGCAGTGCGTGAATGACATAAAAAAGTTGTATCTACGAGGTAGATCTGCCTCTTGGGCCATACACGGCACGTTTTGAATTACCTCCTGAGGCATACACCAGGGGGGCTGGGCTATCTATATTTTAATAATCTTTTAGTAAACTCTTTTGATATGCTTGGCAACAGATACGGAATAGCAGATGATAATGTTTTAATTAATATATTCTAGACAACACTTATTACGATTACGAGCATGAGCACACCCCATTTATAGATTATGACTTTATAATATATATAGCGTTATAGGGTAGAAGGGTATGTTTCTTATGTGAAGTGCGAAAATATATTAGAGACTCGAAAATGGAAATTTGTTGTACGTTTTTTGGGCAAACTAATGCGAATTTTTACAATTAAATTCATCTTGACTTTAAAAAAGGAGAAAAATAGTAAATAAATCTAAAACCACCGGTGTATTCCAAAAATAATGATTATATATTTCTTAAGATAAATATTAAATAAAATATATTAAAAAATAAATTATTCATAAAAGCTTTTCTTCAAAAATATCTGAATAATCTACAATGTTAGCAGTACTCCATCAATGCACCATCCATAATATACAATATGTACATATCTATGGTATCTATGGTATCAACGCGCACAGTGAATTTCCTAATCTAACTGGCCAAAGTTCTATTTATTTCTACATGCTTCAGATGGTATAAGTACTACCTTAGATAAAGTGCCAATTAGACCCCCCGCTGGAATGACATTGATTTAAACTAAAGATTGCGTTTTTTGACTTAACGACAAATTAATCGTTTGAAACTACGTCCATGTTCCATCTCAATTCTATTCTTTAAACAGAATTGTATTCTTCTCACTCATTTTTACGGGGAATAGACTAAATTTTATAATCAGCATTCATTAAGCGTGCGAAACCAGAACCTCTGACGTCAGGGAAAAACAAACTAAAACTAAATCTAAATTATATGACACACGACACACGTATACCCATAGATATGGCATACGTATAGCCAGCACACGCATATAAAATGAGTACATAACACTGTGATGATAACGCGTAGAGCAAACATAGAAATACATACTAGTTCTGTTGACCCATTGACAGGCGGTGCTCCAGCCGTCCGAGCACCGCCTGTTTGGCTAACCGCACTACCTACCGGCAAACACCGCCACACACGAGCGGAATAAATATATAGGTCTCAAAATATTGGAGTCTCCAGAGAGACTCCAGCCGGTTTTCCGGTGTCGAGAGCCCCGTTAAACACAAAAAACCGAATTAATTACTGCCCTATCAACCCACAAACATGTGTAGTCCAAAATCTCTCATTAGCGTTTTAGTTTTAGTTTTGTTTTTCTTTTTTGTTTTATTATTAAAAAGTCAATGACTATGCGCAAAACCCCCTGAAACTGGAGAAGGCAACGAGATAGAGACTAGTGTTTATTAAGTGGGAAACAGTGGGACAAGAGTCATTGGATATGAAATGATAGAGGTTAATTTAGTGTGGGGCATTTTAAATGATTATTGCAAGTATATAAAAATGTATTCTTTTATATTTAAATTTAAAAATAAACAATAACAACATAAATTATAAAAAAATTATTTTGCAATTTTTCTAAAACATCTTTTTTTTTATTTGAAAACCACTTACTTTAAAAATATTGGTAAAAAAAGGTAATACAAAAATAATAATAAAAACCAAGTACAAAATCCTTAAACATCCCATAGAACACGGTAACATATTATGATATTTAGACATTAAATTGTCTACTCAATGCCATTCCATCCAATATTTAATTTACGAGACTATCTTCCTCTTTTATAGGCATTTTATTGCTCATTCCCCCATGACTTACACACTCTTTATATAGTAAAACGAGAAGGAACGTGTGAGTCGCTTCTGACGCGACTCTACTTTTATACCCGTACTCAGTCAGTATATAAATTTATGAGCTTATGATTGAAATTTAAAAAAATTTTAAATTTTACATTTTAAATTTTTTTTGCTACATTTGTTAACTACATCTACATGTAAAATGTAGATAATACATCTAGAACAAATATTCTACATCTACCATTTAGATTCTACATCTCCTCCGCTAGGGGTTGCTCGCGCATTGCACAGGGCAGAGTGTGTGCGAGCGAGACAGAGAATGAATAGCGTAAGCAGCGCCAGAGGAGGTGGGGGAAGCAACTGAAAATTAATTTCTTTATTCTGGCTATAATAATGATCCGATCTGGTTCAGATTCGGCAATCTGATAGATATGGTCATTCTCTACGATACTGCGTTTTTAGTTTTTTCGTATCTTCAAAATTGTGGATGCCACAGATTTTCGTCCTTTGTGAAGGCGGAAGGGGGCGGGGCGAAATTTTGAAATACACTTGTAACAGTGTGATATCACATGAGTCTGGGAAAAAATTTCGTTGCTCTAGCTTCTATAGTCTCTGAGAACGAGGCGCTCATCAAGACGGACAGACGGACAGACGGACAGACGGACAGACAGACAGACAGACAGAGACTCGGCTATTGATGCTGATCAAGAATATATATACTTTATGGGGTCGGAAAATTTTCCTTCTCTGTGTTACACACATCGACTTTTACCACAAATACAGTATACCCTTTAACTCTTTTGGGTACGGGTATAAAAAAAGGCAAACAACGAAGACCAATTAGAACCCCCAATAAACATAAACTTAAGCACTTTCTGACAGTTCTCTTACCACTGTCACATCGCCCGCTTGTCGCTCAATGAATTCAGTTTTCATGATGACACCACAGCAGAGCCCATTTGGAGAGCACGAAATTGTCGTAGCAAAAACAAAAACAAAAAGTACCTGCCAAAACCCAACGACGAACCAAAATTATAAAACGCTGCGTTCTCTGTGGCACTGAAATCAGTCTGAAGCGGCAGGTTAGCGCGAAAGTGTTGCACGACAAAAATAAATCTCCAGTGAAAATAGTTTTAAAAAACAAAAAACAAAAAGCAAAACCTCTCGAAATGGTGGTCATAAATAACTTGCAAAAGATTTCGGTGCCCGAGTACTTGAACGAACAGTTCTTCACGGAAACGCTGGAAGAGGGTCTGCGGGAGACGAAGGTTACCTTAAAGGAAATCAACTTCGGAGTGGGGCAGCAATCCGGGGATAACTACTGCTCGGCCATCTATCGCGTTCAGGTGACATTCGCCAAATGGTCGGATGGCAAGGAGTCGGCTAAGAAGGAGCAGCTATCGCTGATTGTCAAGACCATTCCCATTACAGAGGCCACACAGTTTCTCGAGGATGTCAGTGTGTTCATCAAGGAGAAGCAGACCTATACAGACATTCTGCCACGATTGGATATTCTCAGTCGCGGCGACAAGTTTGGTGCCAAGTGCGTGAAAGTTTTTTTTACTCACAGAAAGTTCCCCTAATTAATGTCGCTCTCCATAGATACTATCATTCTGTCAAGGGTCCCGTGCAGACGATTGTCTTTAGCGACCTGAAAGTGGAGGGCTTCAAGGTGGCCTCACGCGAATCGGGACTCGACTGGAACCATGCCTCGCTCATTCTGCAGCAGCTGGGTAAATTCCATGCCACTTCCATGGTGCTGGCCAAGAAGGATCCAGAGATTGTGAAGCAGTACACACGTGGCATGCTCAGCGAGGATATTCTCATGAAGAGCGACACCTTTGAGAACATGTTTGGGGGCTTCCTCAAGGGTCTCATCAAGAGTTCGGCCGGATGGGCCGGCTACAAGCACATCAGCGCGCATCTCCAGCGTTTCAGTGACAATTTCCGGAATGTGTGTGCAGCGGCGCCGAAGCCCAAGGCCGGCGATCGTTATGTGGTGCTTAATCACGGCGACATGTGGACCAACAACTTTATGTATGGCTACGACAATGCAGCCCAGCCCGAGGTACCCACGCGTGCCATCTTCGTGGACTTTCAGCTGTCCTTTTACGGCAGTCCTGCCTGTGATCTGAACTTCTTTCTGAACACCAGCCTCAAGTTCGAGTTGGTACAAGAGCGTCGCGAGGAGCTCATTGAGGTGTACTACAAGGCCTTCAGGGATGCCCTGGAGTACGCACGCTTTGAGCATATTCCCACCTACAAGGACCTGCTCTATGAGCTGCGTAGCCGCGAAACCTATGGCCTGTTTGCTCTGTTTGCCTTTCTGCCCATGATCACCATGCCCAAGGAGCTGTCGGCGGACAACAGCATCGACAACATGCAGGACGAGGCCTTCAAGCAGAAGAAAATGGATGCCATCTTTACAAAGTCTCTCAATGATTACCAGAAATGGGCCCTCAAGCGTTTGATACGCTCGGCGTCTTTGGGGATTACTAGGCGCTGGAGTTCTCTTCATATGGGGTTAGGTATTCACTAACCTTTGTGATAAAAGATATACAAAAGATGTTGGATGGCACCGAGCGCCACATCTGTCAACAGACACCTACTTATTGTAGATTTTGTGTACAGGTTTCTGCTACAAGTTCCTGTATTATAAGAAATCGAGTTGAATTAAAGGAAACCATGCAATTGGATTTTTTTAATGACGTTCAAATGATTTTTGAATGGGGGAGTGACTGCCGTGGGAGGTCTTGGCTGGGTTTCTTATCAGCAGCTATCAGTGGTAATATCTTGAAATGTTTCTTGCCACAATTATAAAAAGACAGCAACAAACCGACACGATAAGACACAAAGTTTGGCTAAAACTCAATTAAGCTTTAATAAAATGGAGTACATTTTTATGTTTTTAGTCATTCCGAATCTCAGGGATTGCTTTGCAGAGGATTATAATCAAAGACAGATCTATTTAACTTTACCGAATGCTACGTCCTTGCTGACAACTACACCCATCGCTTGACTGCTCGACATGCACAAGCGAATTTATACAAAAGAGAATGCGCGAAAAATAGCATAAATTACATGTCGTGTGCATGACGCATAATATTGATGCTCAACTCCAGAGGCAGTAGTGAATGCTGCAAAAGGAATAAAAAAACAAATTAGATGTCGTGTACAAGACGCGGCAGATTGAGGATCCAATGGTTTTTTTTTCTGTTATTTGACTGCAACCAAATGAAATAGTCGGCTGACCGCTATTCGAAGTCATAAATTTGGTTCAAGAAAATAAAATTTGAATCCCTATAAAGTAACAGAAATATTTATCCGACTCTGGTCTCCCGTTTTGAATAGAAAGCTGTAGAAATTTTGCGGAAAAGCCACCACAATATGTTAATTTCTCTTAGTGGTTCCCTTTAGCAACAAAATACTCAACAGTTAAAGCTATTCCAAGTATAATCAAAGCCCCTAAGTGATGGAAAATGCTTCCTAAATCAAAACAAAATTAATAAGCAAGTACCTCCCTTGCAATAGTATACTTTTCTAGTTGTCTGGACTTGAACGCTGTCGAATTCTAATTTTGAGAGTGCAAAACAATTAAATAATCGCCAATTTCAAATGTTTTCACATACTTTTCTTATAAATATAACTCTTTCCGCTGCATCAATCGCTTCTCTTCAGACATCTTCTTTATTTCTTCATTTGATCAAAAGCCCACACCGCTAATCCACACAAAGAATGCACTTTCATTAAGGCAATTGACGGCAGGTCCAGTGCCCCAATGCCCCGAACCCATTAAGATCAATTAGAAGAAACAGAAATCAGTTGGAAACATTGACGAGATTTCACATATAAAACGCTGAATAATGCACCGATCAATGGCATATTGAAGCACCATGTCGGACACAACGGAGGAGCAGCAGCTGCCGCTGTATCTAACGCCGCAGTTCTTTAAGCGCACTCTTGAGCACGGCCTGCAGCAGCAGGATCTAAAGGTCCTCGAGTTGCAACTGACGAATCTGACACGTGGCGGCGAGAACTATTGCAGCAACATTTACAGGGCCAACATTCAGTATCGGAATGCGGAAGGCAGAAATGTGCAGACATCGCTGATTGTCAAATCCATGCCGGACGAGAAGCAGGCCATTCTGGCCAGACTGCACATCTACAACAAGGAGAGCATCTTCTATATGCACATCAAGCCAAAGTTGGAGACGCTCATGTGGGGCCGAAACGATGCCAAAGAGCCCTGGACATTGGGTGCCAGGTGAGACATGACACAGAGAGGCTTCCCCTTCCTCCTTTTCCTCCATCTTATCCCTCTTTTGGGCAGACACTACTACTCCACCACACAGCCCGAGCAGACCATTATGTTCGAGGACCTCTGCTGCGAGGGATATCAATTGAAATGCCGTCAACTCGGCCTGGACATGGATCATGCAACGCTATTGATACGAAAACTGGCCGAATATCATGCCCTAACCATGTTAATGGCCGAGCACGAGCCAGAGCTCATCATCGATCGCTATCCCTTTGGACTGCTGCACATGGATGCCATCAAGTCGGAGCCTTTCAAGCTGCTCTTTGGCACACAGCTGCTGAAACTGGCCGCTCTGGTGGGCGATAGCGAGGGTTTTGGTGCAATAACCACGAAACTTTATCGCTACCATGAGCATTTTACGGAGCGTATCCTTAAGGCGGTGTATCCATTGAGGGGAAATCTGAATGTACTCAATCATGGCGATCTGTGGGTGAACAATATATTCTTTAAATACAATCAGGAATACAAAGTGGAGCAGGTGAAGATTGTGAGTGCAACCAAACACGAGAGCTACCTGCGGCAGAGAGTCACTCTATATACATATATGTAAATCTCTTGCAGATCGACTTTCAGCTGTGTTTCTACGGCAGCCTGGGCTTTGACATCAACTACTTCCTGAACACCAGCCTGGAGCTGGAGGTGCTACGTAGCCAGCGTCAGCGTTTAATTGACATCTACTACGAGGCATTGGTGGCGTGTCTCGAGCAGCTGCCTTGGTCCAAGCCGCTGCCCACGTATGATGCCGTTATGGCGGAGATAAATGCACGCGAGGCCTATGGCTTCTTTGTGGCCTTTGGCTTCTTTCCGTTGATGAGCATGATTGGTGTCGATTCGGAGGATAACTCATTGAAGAACTTTCACGACGAGACCTTTGCCCGCCAGAAGGTGCAGCTGATGTTCGAGGGAAATGCACGAACTCTGGAGAGCTTGAAGTGCACGCTGAAGCGTCTGGATGAGATGCATCTGTTTGACTGAGCGTTCGTTAAATGTTTATAAAAATATTGTGTACTGCCGCCACCCTTTGAAATTGAATAAAGAATTCCAACAGACACGACTTGGTTGCCCTGCCCCTCCCTCATTCCCATTGGAAGTTTTTTTGCTGTCGCTTGACGCTTTAACTAAATTGTTTTGTTATATATGAGATCATGTAGGAATTAAAAACAAATATCACTAGCGAAAATAACGTGTTGGCAGCCCCCAGCCCCCACATTAGCTCCACATTGCATGCAGATAATCGGAATAAATTGATAAAAATTATATGATATATAAGATAAATACAAGATAATGGCAACAGATTGATAAATGGAATATGGAATATAGATATTAGTTGGTATTTAAATTATAATCAAATGAAATTTTACATGGCTCCCATGAGGGGTAGATAATTACCACAAAAACTCTCCATAAATTTGCATATACGTTAGGGGTACTTATTTTTCGAAATACGCAAGCCTTAAAGAATGATGAATTTATTTTGAATGGTATAAAAAATACTCTCTCTTAACGAGGAATAATAAGAAATAATTTTAAAATATAGCGCTTTTAAATAATGTAAGTTTTAAATAAATTTCTAAGCTAAAAGTGTTGAAGAATATAGATTAAATGGCACAAACACGTCCTAGTTTTCCCAATTAATACCTAATGAATTATTTAAAACAATCACAGAAAACGTTTGCTCTACAGGTTTATTGAGATTACTCACAAAATACGATAATAACCCGCTCAACACTATAATAGATTCGAACTCAAGGAAACTACGATCTACATTTATACTCTCTTTTATTTATTCAAGTTAAGTAAGACTCATTGGATTTTTTAACTAAAGCTTTCCATAGTAAAAAGATTATCGCATCAAAAGTGACTGAAACTATTCTAATAAAATCGTCTAAAGAATAAAAATGATGGCATATCAATCATCAGGACAGATGCTACCTTTGTATCAGTAAATGTAATACAAAGTAACGTATAATATAAATCTAGAGAAATTCGTGCAGGCATTTATCCGCACCCTACTATATGTGTATAATATATAAACATATATAAACAAGAACGCCTGTAATACCAATTAAAATAATGCAAATACGCAACTATAAAGCTTGATAAGATAATCGGCTGTCAATCAGTTCGTATGAAAGCTCAGAGCGCGGGAGATTATATTTAACGAAAACTGAATACAGGAAATCGAATTACTAGCCCCCCCCCAAAATTGTATGAAAAAGGCCGCCTGCGAGTCTCGTTCGAGTGTGTCTGTTGCGTGTTTTGAGCATATCGAAAATTAGACAACAAGTTTACGCCTATTAAGAGAATTTATACTCTCGTCTAAAAAAAGCAGCATATAACTATAATTAATTGGCAAATGGAAACAGTCGCTGGGACTGTGTGTGCCGTGTATAAAATAGAGGGGCACTCGCTCAACACTTTTCAAACGATCACAAAATGTGCAGCATTGTGTATGATGCGGATGTGGCCGCTCCGCCCAAGCATCTGGATGTGGCCTTCTTTGAGGAGGTGCTAGAGACGGCCCTGCGAACGGCCAGGGTCCAGCTGCTGAGCATTAACATTAAGATGGGCAGCAGCACCGGGGAGAACTACTGCAGTCAGATCTATCGGGCAAAGGTGGCGTATCGGCTGCCCGGCCAGGAGGATCAGCACATGATGTTCATTGTGAAGAGCATACCGCGCTTGGAGTCCGTGGAGTTTATTGAGGATCTGCAGGTGTACTTGAAGGAGAAGATAACCTATCACGATGTGCTGCCCCGCCTCGAGCTGCTCATGCAATGCAAGCGGCGTTTCGGACCCAAGTAAGAGGGAGCAGAAATAGATAAATTTTCGTATTTAATTCCGACTTTTTGCAGACTCTTTCAGTGCCTTAAGCAGCGCAGGAGAACACGCTGGTGTTTGAGGATCTCGGCCAATTGGGCTTTGTGATGGCCTCCCGCGAATCGGGACTGAATGAGGAACACTGCCGCTTGGTTATGGAACGTCTGGCCGAATTCCATGCCACCTCCATGGCCCTGGCAGTGCTCGATCCACACATCTTTGAGTCCTACAGCGATGGCATGCTGTCTCCCACCGGCCTGGCCAAGGCCGATGGCCTGCTGATGCGCTTCTTTGCGGGCAACGGAGAGGAGCTGCACACGGTGGTGAGCAGCTGGCCGGGGTACGAGCGCATTGCCGAAAAGATTGGCAAATACATGAAGAATCAGCGCACGAATCTGGTGCGCAGCCAGGCGCCGCAGGCGAAAGAGATCAGGGTGCTCAACCACGGCGACCTGTGGGTCAATAATTTTCTCTTCAAATACGACAACGCCAAGCGGCCCCAGGACCTGATCCTGATTGACTTCCAGCTGAGCATCTGGGGCAGTCCGGGCATCGATCTGAACTACTTTTTCTACACCAGCCTCAGTCTGGAGGTGCTGCGCACAAGCGGCCCCACCTGCTGCGAATCTACCACACGCGCATGTCAGAGACGCTGGAAAAACTGGACCTGGGCATCCCGGTGCCCAGCTACGAGCAAATACTGGAGGAGGTGCACCGCCGCGAGTGTTACGGCTTCTTTGCCAGCTATGGCATATTCCCCACCGTCAGTCAGGACAAGTCGCAGACAGCGGACAACAATCTGGAGAATTTCACCGACGCCGACTTTGCCAAGCAGAAGGTGCGACAAATGTTCGAGTCCCCGCGTCTGCGCGAGACTCTGCGCCACACTTTGCCGCATTTCGAGCGGGCTGGTGTCTTAGATTAATGTAATAATATCACTTACTTGTTACAAAATACGTTTAGACGATTGCGAATAGCTTAAATTGTAGTTAAAACACTTTAAATATCACTTTTTACACACATGCAATGTTTTGCCACAAAATTTTATTTACCGTTTACCGTTATGGCCACTAACAGCACTTTGTGTGCATTAAAAGAGCGCACTTTTTAGTGAGTGAACGCACTTAACCCACTTCAGCCCCCTCATTTTAAACAGGTGAAGAACTTGACTTAAATTGCGATTAATAATACTGTTTTTAAATGCTCCTTGAAGATTCCTCCTTTTTCTTTATTTAAAAACAAAAAATTACCACGATATCTTTCCACTGAACTGCGCTAAGATTCTTTAAGTTTCCTAATTTACATGGGAATATATAAATACCCCTTGGTCGACAATGGGCTTACGTTCTTCTTTGGAAATCATATTTCCCGATTTTGATATTCGGTTTAATATTACTAGCTAGCGAGGACTATCAGCACAAAACATATAATTTTATCCGATAGATGAACTAATTTCCACTTTGAGTTGGGCATTTTTATACACTATTTTCCTTTAATTAATGCTATTTCTGTTTTCCAAGCTGCTGTGAAGGTTTGTGTGCACTAAAAGTGTGCTGTTACGCTCAACAGCGCTTGCACACTCTACAAATTCAACTCTGACTCATCGATCAGTCGTGCTATCGGGCCAAGGCGCGCATTTTAAATGGATGCTTAAAAAATAAACATCACTTATTTTGTAAAAATATCTATATATTTGACTTGTTTGATGTTTTGTTTTTTTTATTTGTAAAAATACAATTTTTAGTGTCATTGATTAAATTGCACAACATGTCTCGTATTTTGTTTTGAAATCACCAAGAGAATACAAAATAAAATGCTTGTAAAAATGTGTTTTAAATTAATAATCGCACACACATACAAAAACTACTTACAACAATAACTTGATTACGCGCATGCATTAAACAATGTGGAAACATTTATAATCATTTTTGTTTTTGTTTAAACTAGATTTACATATAATCATAATAATCATTACTACTCATTCACTGTTTGTTGAGTTCCGCAGAAGGAGTTCCCAAACCAAAAAAATTATTACGCCTATTTACGCTTAACAAACTAGACAACTTTAAGCTTATCGTGTGTGGCCTATATATGTGGTATGGTGTTTCCATTGTGTTTTCTTTTTCTATGCGTGTTTCGACTCTCTTTTGCTTGTGGTGCAGGGAAAGGAAGGAACAGACGCCGCTCCGATTAGCTCCAGACATCGGCAGAGTAGCGCTTCTGGGCCTCCATCTTCTTGATATACTGCACGGCATCGGCCTCGCTCATGTTACCCTTGGTGGACAAAATTTTCACTAAAATGTTTCTAACGTCCACGGCCATGTTCTTGGCGTCACTGTGCGGGAGGGGGGGAGGAGACAATAAAACGTCAAAAGGTCAGTTTTCCCTTTGCAGCAGGTTCCAACTCACCCGCATATGTAAAAGTGTCCCTTATTCTCGCCAATCGCATTCCATATCAGATCCGCATCCTGCTCCAGCAGATGCTGCACATAGACCTTCTTGCCAGAGTCCCGCGAGAAGGCCGCCTTGAGATTGAGCGTGCCCTTGTGGACCCATTCCTCCAGCTCGGACTCGTAGATGTAGTCCTCGCTGCGCTTGCGGCAGCCAAAATAGAGCACAGATTCGCCCACAGTCTTGCCCTCATCGCGCAGGAACTGTCGCTCCTGGATGAAGCCGCGGAAGGGCGCCAAGCCCGTGCCCGGTCCCACCATAATAATGGGCGTCTCTGGCTTCGTGGGCAGCCTAAATTGCGACTTACGTATGAAGACGGGCACCTTCACCTCGTCGCTGCCGTCGCTGGGCACCTTGTTCTTCAGGTAGGTGGTGGCCACACCCTTGTTCGTACGGCCCGTGGGCGTTTTGTACTCAACCAGAACGGCCGTCACATGGACATCGGTGGGATGCAGCTTGGCCGACGATGAGATCGAGTAGTAGCGTGGCTGCAGGCGCGGCAGCAGCTCGCAAACATGATCGATTGGCGGCCTGCACGACTTGATGTCCTCCAGAATGTGAACAACATTGCGACAGGCATCCTGGATCCAGCTCTGGTACTTCTCCTTGCCCTCCGGGCTAATGGCCTCCCGCGAATCGGGACTGAATGAGGAACACTGCCGCTTGGTTATGGAACGTCTGGCCGAATTCCATGCCACCTCCATGGCCCTGGCAGTGCTCGATCCACACATCTTTGAGTCCTACAGCGATGGCATGCTGTCTCCCACCGGCCTGGCCAAGGCCGATGGCCTGCTGATGCGCTTCTTTGCGGGCAACGGAGAGGAGCTGCACACGGTGGTGAGCAGCTGGCCGGGGTACGAGCGCATTGCCGAAAAGATTGGCAAATACATGAAGAATCAGCGCACGAATCTGGTGCGCAGCCAGGCGCCGCAGGCGAAGGAGATCAGGGTGCTCAACCACGGCGACCTGTGGGTCAATAATTTTCTCTTCAAATACGACAACGCCAAGCGGCCCCAGGACCTGATCCTGATTGACTTCCAGCTGAGCATCTGGGGCAGTCCGGGCATCGATCTGAACTACTTTTTCTACACCAGTCTCAGTCTGGAGGTGCTGCGTCACAAGCGGCCCCACCTGCTGCGAATCTACCACACGCGCATGTCAGAGACGCTGCAAAAACTGGACCTGGGTATACCGGTGCCCAGCTACGAGCAAATACTGGAGGAGGTGCACCGCCGCGAGTGTTACGGTTTCTTTGCCAGCTATGGCATATTCCCCACCGTCAGTCAGGACAAGTCGCAGACAGCGGACAACAATCTGGAGAATTTCACCGACGCCGACTTTGCCAAGCAGAAGGTGCGACAAATGTTCGAGTCCCCGCGTCTGCGCGAGACTCTGCGCCACACTTTGCCGCATTTCGAGCGGGCTGGTGTCTTAGATTAATGTAATAATATCACTTACTTGTTACAAAATACGTTTAGACGATTGCGAATAGCTTAAATTGTAGTTAAAACACTTTAAATATCACTTTTTACACACATGCAATGTTTTGCCACAAAATTTTATTTACCGTTTACCGTTATGGCCACTAACAGCACTTTGTGTGCATTAAAAGAGCGCACTTTTTAGTGAGTGAACGCACTTAACCCACTTCAGCCCCCTCATTTTAAACAGGTGAAGAACTTGACTTAAATTGCGATTAATAATACTGTTTTTAAATGCTCCTTGAAGATTCCTCCTTTTTCTTTATTTAAAAACAAAAAATTACCACGATATCTTTCCACTGAACTGCGCTAAGATTCTTTAAGTTTCCTAATTTACATGGGAATATATAAATACCCCTTGGTCGACAATGGGCTTACGTTCTTCTTTGGAAATCATATTTCCCGATTTTGATATTCGGTTTAATATTACTAGCTAGCGAGGACTATCAGCACAAAACATATAATTTTATCCGATAGATGAACTAATTTCCACTTTGAGTTGGGCATTTTTATACACTATTTTCCTTTAATTAATGCTATTTCTGTTTTCCAAGCTGCTGTGAAGGTTTGTGTGCACTAAAAGTGTGCTGTTACGCTCAACAGCGCTTGCACACTCTACAAATTCAACTCTGACTCATCGATCAGTCGTGCTATCGGGCCAAGGCGCGCATTTTAAATGGATGCTTAAAAAATAAACATCACTTATTTTGTAAAAATATCTATATATTTGACTTGTTTGATGTTTTGTTTTTTTTATTTGTAAAAATACAATTTTTAGTGTCATTGATTAAATTGCACAACATGTCTCGTATTTTGTTTTGAAATCACCAAGAGAATACAAAATAAAATGCTTGTAAAAATGTGTTTTAAATTAATAATCGCACACACATACAAAAACTACTTACAACAATAACTTGATTACGCGCATGCATTAAACAATGTGGAAACATTTATAATCATTTTTGTTTTTGTTTAAACTAGATTTACATATAATCATAATAATCATTACTACTCATTCACTGTTTGTTGAGTTCCGCAGAAGGAGTTCCCAAACCAAAAAAATTATTACGCCTATTTACGCTTAACAAACTAGACAACTTTAAGCTTATCGTGTGTGGCCTATATATGTGGTATGGTGTTTCCATTGTGTTTTCTTTTTCTATGCGTGTTTCGACTCTCTTTTGCTTGTGGTGCAGGGAAAGGAAGGAACAGACGCCGCTCCGATTAGCTCCAGACATCGGCAGAGTAGCGCTTCTGGGCCTCCATCTTCTTGATATACTGCACGGCATCGGCCTCGCTCATGTTACCCTTGGTGGACAAAATTTTCACTAAAATGTTTCTAACGTCCACGGCCATGTTCTTGGCGTCACTGTGCGGGAGGGGGGGAGGAGACAATAAAACGTCAAAAGGTCAGTTTTCCCTTTGCAGCAGGTTCCAACTCACCCGCATATGTAAAAGTGTCCCTTATTCTCGCCAATCGCATTCCATATCAGATCCGCATCCTGCTCCAGCAGATGCTGCACATAGACCTTCTTGCCAGAGTCCCGCGAGAAGGCCGCCTTGAGATTGAGCGTGCCCTTGTGGACCCATTCCTCCAGCTCGGACTCGTAGATGTAGTCCTCGCTGCGCTTGCGGCAGCCAAAATAGAGCACAGATTCGCCCACAGTCTTGCCCTCATCGCGCAGGAACTGTCGCTCCTGGATGAAGCCGCGGAAGGGCGCCAAGCCCGTGCCCGGTCCCACCATAATAATGGGCGTCTCTGGCTTCGTGGGCAGCCTAAATTGCGACTTACGTATGAAGACGGGCACCTTCACCTCGTCGCTGCCGTCGCTGGGCACCTTGTTCTTCAGGTAGGTGGTGGCCACACCCTTGTTCGTACGGCCCGTGGGCGTTTTGTACTCAACCAGAACGGCCGTCACATGGACATCGGTGGGATGCAGCTTGGCCGACGATGAGATCGAGTAGTAGCGTGGCTGCAGGCGCGGCAGCAGCTCGCAAACATGATCGATTGGCGGCCTGCACGACTTGATGTCCTCCAGAATGTGAACAACATTGCGACAGGCATCCTGGATCCAGCTCTGGTACTTCTCCTTGCCCTCCGGGCTAATGGCCTCCCGCGAATCGGGACTGAATGAGGAACACTGCCGCTTGGTTATGGAACGTCTGGCCGAATTCCATGCCACCTCCATGGCCCTGGCAGTGCTCGATCCACACATCTTTGAGTCCTACAGCGATGGCATGCTGTCTCCCACCGGCCTGGCCAAGGCCGATGGCCTGCTGATGCGCTTCTTTGCGGGCAACGGAGAGGAGCTGCACACGGTGGTGAGCAGCTGGCCGGGGTACGAGCGCATTGCCGAAAAGATTGGCAAATACATGAAGAATCAGCGCACGAATCTGGTGCGCAGCCAGGCGCCGCAGGCGAAGGAGATCAGGGTGCTCAACCACGGCGACCTGTGGGTCAATAATTTTCTCTTCAAATACGACAACGCCAAGCGGCCCCAGGACCTGATCCTGATTGACTTCCAGCTGAGCATCTGGGGCAGTCCGGGCATCGATCTGAACTACTTTTTCTACACCAGTCTCAGTCTGGAGGTGCTGCGTCACAAGCGGCCCCACCTGCTGCGAATCTACCACACGCGCATGTCAGAGACGCTGCAAAAACTGGACCTGGGTATACCGGTGCCCAGCTACGAGCAAATACTGGAGGAGGTGCACCGCCGCGAGTGTTACGGTTTCTTTGCCAGCTATGGCATATTCCCCACCGTCAGTCAGGACAAGTCGCAGACAGCGGACAACAATCTGGAGAATTTCACCGACGCCGACTTTGCCAAGCAGAAGGTGCGACAAATGTTCGAGTCCCCGCGTCTGCGCGAGACTCTGCGCCACACTTTGCCGCATTTCGAGCGGGCTGGTGTCTTAGATTAATGTAATAATATCACTTACTTGTTACAAAATACGTTTAGACGATTGCGAATAGCTTAAATTGTAGTTAAAACACTTTAAATATCACTTTTTACACACATGCAATGTTTTGCCACAAAATTTTATTTACCGTTTACCGTTATGGCCACTAACAGCACTTTGTGTGCATTAAAAGAGCGCACTTTTTAGTGAGTGAACGCACTTAACCCACTTCAGCCCCCTCATTTTAAACAGGTGAAGAACTTGACTTAAATTGCGATTAATAATACTGTTTTTAAATGCTCCTTGAAGATTCCTCCTTTTTCTTTATTTAAAAACAAAAAATTACCACGATATCTTTCCACTGAACTGCGCTAAGATTCTTTAAGTTTCCTAATTTACATGGGAATATATAAATACCCCTTGGTCGACAATGGGCTTACGTTCTTCTTTGGAAATCATATTTCCCGATTTTGATATTCGGTTTAATATTACTAGCTAGCGAGGACTATCAGCACAAAACATATAATTTTATCCGATAGATGAACTAATTTCCACTTTGAGTTGGGCATTTTTATACACTATTTTCCTTTAATTAATGCTATTTCTGTTTTCCAAGCTGCTGTGAAGGTTTGTGTGCACTAAAAGTGTGCTGTTACGCTCAACAGCGCTTGCACACTCTACAAATTCAACTCTGACTCATCGATCAGTCGTGCTATCGGGCCAAGGCGCGCATTTTAAATGGATGCTTAAAAAATAAACATCACTTATTTTGTAAAAATATCTATATATTTGACTTGTTTGATGTTTTGTTTTTTTTATTTGTAAAAATACAATTTTTAGTGTCATTGATTAAATTGCACAACATGTCTCGTATTTTGTTTTGAAATCACCAAGAGAATACAAAATAAAATGCTTGTAAAAATGTGTTTTAAATTAATAATCGCACACACATACAAAAACTACTTACAACAATAACTTGATTACGCGCATGCATTAAACAATGTGGAAACATTTATAATCATTTTTGTTTTTGTTTAAACTAGATTTACATATAATCATAATAATCATTACTACTCATTCACTGTTTGTTGAGTTCCGCAGAAGGAGTTCCCAAACCAAAAAAATTATTACGCCTATTTACGCTTAACAAACTAGACAACTTTAAGCTTATCGTGTGTGGCCTATATATGTGGTATGGTGTTTCCATTGTGTTTTCTTTTTCTATGCGTGTTTCGACTCTCTTTTGCTTGTGGTGCAGGGAAAGGAAGGAACAGACGCCGCTCCGATTAGCTCCAGACATCGGCAGAGTAGCGCTTCTGGGCCTCCATCTTCTTGATATACTGCACGGCATCGGCCTCGCTCATGTTACCCTTGGTGGACAAAATTTTCACTAAAATGTTCCTAACGTCCACGGCCATGTTCTTGGCGTCACTGTGAGGGAGGCAGGGGGCGGGGAGGAGACAATAAAACGTCAAAAGGTCAGTTGTCGCTTCACGCCAGTTTCCAACTTACCCGCATATGTAAAAGTGTCCCTTATTCTCGCCAATCGCATTCCATATCAGATCCGCATCCTGCTCCAGCAGATGCTGCACATAGACCTTCTTGCCAGAGTCCCGCGAGAAGGCCGCCTTGAGATTGAGCGTGCCCTTGTGGACCCATTCCTCCAACTCGGACTCGTAGATGTAGTCCTCGCTGCGCTTGCGGCAGCCAAAATAGAGCACAGATTCGCCCACAGTCTTGCCCTCATCGCGCAGGAACTGTCGCTCCTGGATGAAGCCGCGGAAGGGCGCCAAGCCCGTGCCCGGACCGACCATAATAATGGGCGTCTCTGGCTTCGTGGGCAGCCTGAATTGCGACTTACGTATGAAGACGGGCACCTTCACCTCTTCACTGCCGTCGCTGGGCACCTTGTTCTTCAGGTAGGTGGTGGCCACACCCTTGTTCGTACGGCCCGTGGGCGTTTTGTACTCAACCAGAACGGCCGTCACATGGACATCGGTGGGATGCAGCTTGGCCGACGATGAGATCGAGTAGTAGCGTGGCTGCAGGCGCGGCAGCAGCTCGCAAACATGATCGATTGGCGGCCTGCACGACTTGATGTCCTCCAGAATGTGAACAACATTGCGGCAGGCATCCTGGATCCAGCTCTGGTACTTCTCCTTGCCCTCCGGGCTAATGGAGGCCATGCTGCGCAGCAGCTCCTTCTCCTTCTCGTCCGTGCAGTACTCGGCCAGCTCCTTGAGAATGTGCGTGCGCGGTATGGCTGTGATCTCCAGATAGTGGGTCAGGGCCGTGCGATAGGTGGTGGGGCAGGGGAACGGATGCTTCTTGCTGCTGTCCGTGTCCGTGTTGATCAGCGAGAACACCGTATCCAGATCGGCATTGCACAGCTGACCCAGCTTCTCCACGAGACTCTTGTCGTTGATCGGATACATGGCCACATGATCACCGGCATCGTAGCGCATCTTGGAGCCCTCGATGCTCAGCTCGATGTGCATGCACGACCGTCCGCCGCCCTTGTGCAGCTCCCGATTGACCTTGATGGGCGCCAGGAAGGGATTCTTGGCATCGAAGGGCGGTCGCTGATTCTGCATCGAGTGCAGGCGTGCAATCTCCCCCGTATAGATTCTATCGGGCTGCACATCGGGCTGTTCGAGCAGACGATACTGGCGTATCAGCACCTCCTCGCCGCCGCCCTCAATGCCAAAGTGATCGCAAACGGCTGGCCAGAAGCGATCCTTCCACGTGATAAAGTCATCCTCAATGCTGCAGGGGGGAAACATTGCTGTGAGTGGACTTTGCAGCAGGTTAAAACTTACTTGGCATCATCATCGCCCAGTCCCAGCTCAAAGACACGATTGGCGCCCAGCTCCTCCAGTCGCTTGTCCACATAAATGGCCACCTTGTTGTAGTGCTCGTACGTTTTGTTGCCCAGTCCAAAGACCTAAGGTCACAGATCAAAGCAGAGACACGAGACACAAGCAATTATTATACATAGATTGTGTGGCCAGCATTATGCACGAGCAGTGTATGTACTTAGGTGATTAGGTATTACCGCATATTGCGTTCGTCTGTGAAGCCTTTTTGTTTTATTACATAAACTATAAAGTAGGCCGCGCAAAGTTCGCAGCCTCTGGGGCCGGCACGTGCCAAGGCCGCCAGCGGAAACGGCTGCCAACGTGTTTAGCATGTTGATAGCTTCAACAGGTGGGTGGCGGGTTGGAGGGTCGTTACATTATCTATTATTAAACGTCATTTAATTCAACTTTTTCAAAAACAACAACTCGTGTAAACCGATAGGCGGCTGGCAGCTCATAAGGCAACGCAAAAATGAGAGCGTGGCCAAAAATGCCCGAAAAGTATGCACTGACAATAGCTCACGGCTACAATAGCCTGACTAGAGCCTCGATAACGAGTTTATGCGCATCGATAACAAGTTGGCGCGTCTGTAGTCGGACTTAAAATAAATTTTGATTAGAATTTGTCTATGAAACTGATACTGATAAGTTATTTAAAGACTACAAATAATCTCACACGTATTAAAAGATTATTTTATAGCTAAGCACAGGCTAGACTTTAGACGCCATATAACAGAATTTCTTGTGGGTAGAACAATCTGGTACAAAAAAAGGGGCTTGATAGTGCTAGATACAGTGCGTTTCAGCAAGGTAATTCGAAAATCAGTATTTCTATATGTACTTGAATATTTTTGTACATTTTTGAAAGCCAAAAATTATGGAAATTTCGATATAAATCAAATTTAAAAGGAATTTATAATCTTTAATAATATAAAAAGATAATTCTATGAGTGAAATCAGCCCCAAAGTGCACATGAATCATGCAATTAAGGAATATAATCAATTGAGATGATGAAAAGTCTACGAATTTCGCACTTCCTAATGTAATTAAATGATTCACATGCACGGATGGCCACGAAACGCATTAAACAAACAAGTTTAGCCGCTTGCAGCAAAGTTTGACCCCGTCAGTCTGGTAGTCTGATAATCCAAAAACACTTTCAACAAATCGAACAACACGGAAATGCCATTAGGAGCCGTTATTCCAGCGCTTACATCAGCTGTGTATCGCGGAGATCAACAAACAAAACAATCGGCGGACACACGCGGCAAACGAAAATAGACACCAAATTGTAGTTGGGGCCTGGTGCCACCTTATCAGCAGGGGACGGGGCGGGGCGGGAGCACTGTTCGATAACCCGCCCAGCCGTTGACTGGCGATTGCTGGCCCCCCAATTGAAGGCCAGCCCAGGCCAGTCAGACTCATGTAATCGGCGTTTTGTTTAGATAGCAGCTGGGGTGCTGGTTTTTTATCAGTGTACTCAACTCACCGCATAATTAAGACCGGTTAGATCGACATCGCCGTTGGTTATCCACTCGTAGAACTCCATGGCATTGTCCGTGGGATCGCCCTCGCCATAGGTGGCCAAAGCGAACACAGCCAGCGAGTTGGAGATGTCCTTCAGCTGCAGCAGCTCCTCCATATCACATTCCTCGGGATCGGCAACCATGCCCTTGAGACGATAGCGAATGCCCTCCTTGGCCAGACGGCCAGCAAACTCCTCGCCTGTGCCGGTCTGAGAGCCATAGAAGACAACCAGACTGCGTCCCGATGCCTTGAGCTTCTTGATGAACGAATTATCGGCCGCACTGGTCGTGCACACTGTTGTGGGTCTACAAGGGACGCAAGAGATTTAAATTAGAATTTAATATGTGGAAGAAAGACTGCTAAAAAATACTCACTGTATGGAATAGCTGCGTGTGGGCTCCTCCTCCTTCTTGCGGCTTCGCAGAAAGTAAAAGGCTGCGCCTCCAATTAGCAATGCGAGCAGCGCCACATCGAGGAGTCCGAGAAAGGGTTCGTCTCCGGCAGCGACGGCATCAGCGGCGACGGCTGCTGCTCCCTCCATTGTCTGCTCACTAGCCATTTAGGTGACACAAGTCCGACTGCAAAAAGGGCACAACATTCACGGCGTTTAGTTTAGTTTTTCTTTCTGCTTCAGCTGCTGCTGCTTCAGCCGCTGTCTGTTGCTGCTGTTGTTCTGCGTATGCGAAGCGAGGCGGGGTTTAGGTTTAGTTCGCTTTGCATAAAATTTGTTGTGGCTTGGATTTGCATGTGCCGCCGCACTTTGGACACGCATTTTAATGTATGCCACGTAACCCACGAAACACTATACACATTGGACACACACACACACACACACAAACAACACACAACACACACACACAGCACACACAGCGAACAAAAAGTTGAACGAAATGGAAGCGGCGTTTTTATTCTACAAACTGCGCCTGGGCTGCTGTTTTGCATCTCTAACGGTACGCTGCTTCCGCACTTGTTTTAACGGTACTCGCCCTTGCTCTCTCTCTCTTACTATCTCTCTTTATCCTACACTCTCTCTATATATTTCCATCTCTTTCTGGCGCTTCGATGACATTGAAAACGTATCGCGAAATGTGATTTGAATCGTTTGCACCTTGAAACACAATTTTGTACCTGTTTTTATTTTTGTTTTATTATAATTATTATTTTTATTGTAGCACTGATTGCAGTTATTGCAATTAAAAAATTACTAATTTGGAAATTTTTGTGGAGCAAAGCGACAAAGCGTCGTACGCGACGCTTAACAGTGAACTGTTAACTGTTTGTCGGCATTGGGCCAGCAACAGGTTTTATTCACAATATTGCTTATCGGGGCAAAGCCCGTCCCGTCCCGCCCCGCCCGGTGCGATGAGGAAAGCGAAAGATATGATGAAAACGACAAAATGTTTCTTGCAATCGAAACTTTGACAAACATTTACAACATTTATAAAGTGGTTTGCATATGCTTAAAACATGTTCGTTTGTTTGTCTCTTTAACAGACACCTGTCTCTATGAGAGATCTTTGATTGTAGATTTCTGAGATGCCAAGCAAAATTTTTATTGTTGGAAATATATGCAATGACTTGTGAAACACCCAAGAAACGGAAAAGAGTTGTCTTTTGATGGCTGTTAAATGGTAGATTGATATATTTAGTATTTATTTATTGTTAAAATATTTATAAACAACTTGATCAGCAATCGGATCAGAACATATCGTTGATATTGGCTTCAAAGATTCGCGACTCGCAACAAAAAAAACAGACACGTAAAATTCAAATATTTCTTCGTTAATCTGAAGTATAATTTGGCTCTGTTTTTTTTCTTTTTCTTTGCTATTTAGTGACTATTTTAGTATATATATTAGCTATCGATATAAGCCAAAATCCATCATACACGGCACCAATGGATTGTACTATTTTCACGATTCATTTCTCAAAATCTGATCCATGAATTTTTGCATAAAAAAAACACTATCTCATGTGCGTTTACCAACACTTTTTAAAGAAATAAATCACTGATCGCTGATCAAGTTGACCTGATTGATATTTTTATATTAATATCTACTTTATGTCATTTAAAACTTCTTCTAAAAAGCATAGGAAATCTGTATAAAAGAGTGATATAATATATCTACTATCTACCACATATCAACACCATCAATTCCTGCAGTCCAACCAAAAACAAGGAAGTGTCATGCCCTGCTATGTGACTTTCCGCTTTGTAAATTCCAAAAAATATACAAGAAAACTTTGAAGAAATATTTTCCTGCATGTTTTCGCATATTGGCAACGTCTGAAACTGAGGTCTGACCCGATTTGACCCAATCTTTTGTATACGTATACCCAGTGTTATATTTCGAGCATATATTGTGCTGTCGCAGTCGTAGAAGTGGACGTAAAAATTCTCAAGTGTTGGCACCTTGAATTCGGAATTGACTTAATACTTTAATGTTACTACTAATGCGACGCCGCCAGCCACTGAGTTTCACGCGGTACTCGGTTCGGGTCGGGGGGCGTACGACGTCGCGTATACGACGTGTATTCCTTTACTTTGCATAGGAGAAACAGCAACCAGAACCCGTAGTACTCACGCGTAATACTTTTAAGGCATACAGCGTACACAGTTCTCGTTGTTCTTGTTGCTGTGGTCAGCAAATGGCAAAAAAATAAATATTAAACATGTGCCAGACAGACAGTCGAAACCCCCTTAGGCGATTAGGCGGCAGTGCCACATGCAAATCAGGCAGCGTAATAGTAGTGTCGTCGTTGTCGCCGTCACAGTCACCATACGACCATCCGACCATCCGATTCCGAGCTTTTGATTTGGTGTAGCCGAAAGGTGCCTCTGTGAGGCTTCAATCAAATTGAAGCAAAATCCAAGCAGCAAGTGTGTTAGGGGAAAACTGTTGGATTTTTATAGGTCAGACCTACAGAGACAAAGTGTGACGATTGCAGGGGCATGCTTAAAAGGGGTTTCCGGGTAAGAGAAATACTTCAAAAGAGAACCCAAAGCTTCACTTAAGCTGAGAATAAGATTTATTATTTATTATTTTAAATGAAGATTGGATGGGGAAAACAGAATGAAAATATTTGCAGAAATTAAATAAAACTAAAAGATAGCACAGCAGGGCTATAATTTAACATTCGTCTTACAGAAGAAAGCGAAAATAAAATAAAACTCTTTAAGGCTCATTTCAGATAAAATCAACAATTTAGATGCGATGAAAGTGTAGATGGCAAAGAATATACACCATGTAAGAATGAATGAATATATGAATAATAATGAATAAAACTCAATGCAGAGCGGGCAGCAGAGAGAATGAATGTTACGAGACGTTGACCTGAAGATGAAGAATAATTTTATTCTTAGACCAAAAAGAAAGTGAACTTATTGACAGATAAACAAGAGAAGATTAACAGGAAACAAAGAGAATTCACTGATAGAAAAAAACCAAAGTAAAATTAACTAAAATCTTTTTTGAATTTAAAATGCGATTTTTAAATACAAACATGGTAAAATTAAATAGAATTCACTTTGATTCAAATATAAATGTATTAAAAAAGCTTTTTCAATACGTTCATATTTAATCTTAATTCAAAATACTTTAAAATAAATATATAAAATTGATTTAATTTTAATTAATTTATTATATTAAATTTAAATATGAAATATATTTAAATTAAATATAAAATGTATTAAATTCAAATATTTGTATCAATATGTAAGTGAAAAATATTCAATATTAATACAACCACTCTTGGATAAAAATCAATGGCATAAATGAGTGTAAATATTAAAATTTCAGGGTTTTTTTCTATTGATGTAGCTAGGCTTAAAAGAATAAGAAGAACTAAGCTTAAACAGACTTCCCTTACAGAACAATCAAAGAAACTACCAATAAATATATCTACCTAATTTTATATATATTTAAATCTTGACTCAAATTTGACGTTTTTTTTGCTAGTTTATGTAATTAAAAAACTACTATTAGCACTGACTGGCTAGCTGTAATCTGTAAAAAAAAATATACAACTATATAGCTGCTAAATTGCCAATCAATCAATCATAAGTACGTCTGAATAAAAAACAACATTTTTAGCTGAAAATTTAAAACGCAAAACAAACGTGCCAATAAATTTATTCCTTCACGGAGAACGCGTAGAAGCTGCAATCAGAACTATAAAAATTAACTAAAACAAAGTAACTTTAAGCTCAGAAATAAATATAAGAAATCACAGAGCAAAAAACTACCAAAATATTTATAGACTTAGAAGAGAACTTCAGAAACTTAAAGTTATAGAGCGGAAATCGAATACTAATAGAAGCTGCAATGCATTAAATGCCATGCTAATTAAATTTTAAATGCCATTTTCACACAATTTAGTTCGAGTCATAGACAAATAGTTGTGCTAATTAAACCAACAAACCATAAAAAATATTATTAAATATAAATACAACTCATTCAACGGATAAACAAAAAGATAAACAAACTACCGTTGCTGCTCCGTCACTTGCCCAAACAATGATTCAACAGTGAAAACAAATGCATTGCTAACGCTAGTCATACTAACTAGCAGTAGTTAATAGCTAACCCATACAATTCTCAGTATTCCCGCGATAATGCTAAGAAGGCGTGGCACGGAATCTGTTGCTTTGTAGGCGCGAAAATTCCTTAGCCAGCATGACATTCGCAATTTGTTCGGGCACGTACCCGATCTTCAATTCGAAACCGACGCCTACACGATCTTCCATTCGGATCGGCCACGAAACAAAACATTTGCAGTAATCATGAGTCAGCAGTTTTAAGCATACTTATAAAAACAAGTGGATCCAGTCCGAGTCTTATCAGTAGCGAAATTTAGAGTTAAATTAGACATTATTTTAGCCAAGTAAAAAGTTAATTCACCGTACGAGAAGGTGCACCAAAATGAACTTAAAGTGGGAAAGATAAACCCCATATGTGGCGACCTCCTAGTAGCCTTTTAATTTCAATGTCAAGTGCAGGCTAATTAATGTTCAGAGCTGAAAATGACCTCAGAGTATGTCACAATTATTATTATATCATTAGCAGGGAACTTTCCATATGATTAGCGAATCATTTGAGAGCATAATCAAACGTTATCAGTTCATTGTTTTGTTTGAAAGGAGGTGTGACTGTGGCTGGCAGATAGCTGGATCATTTATGATATGATATCTCAGAGATATAACAACGAAATGTGCACTAAGCTGTCCCAGAAATCAGTAACACTCCATGCCTATTCCTTATCGGCATCAACAGACGATGAGTCCTGTATCTTTCCGTCGTGTACACTCTATCTAAGATAACTAATCTCCCGACTTGACAGACTTGTATATCTTATCACAGTTTCTTTGGCTACCCTCATTGACAGTTTTCTCGCAATCGAGAGCACACTGTATCACACATCCCATCCCCGAGGCAGGGCACATCTTATCTACAGCTGTTTTTTTTCCTCAATGGCAACAGCTGACAAGATTGAATTGATTACGCCTCTAGGCTTACGTAATGTCCCGCTTCAATCAACGCGGAATTGATGCGTAAAACCTCGTGTAATGTCATAATGGGCGCACAAAAACAATATCAACAGCGTAATAACAAAATTATTAAAGATAATTACACGCGATATTGCCAAGCGCCAGCCAGCACACAGTGCACCAGAGCGAGAGGGTGAGAGCCAGAGAGCGACGTGTAAGCCTGGCTGGACAGCGTGCGCGTCAGAGCGAGAACGAACTAGTAACAGATTTTGGGCAACGCAACAGATGTCCGATAGAGGGAGAGAGAACGATTGAAGCAACAGGTAGTGAACTTTAAACTCTCTTTCTCTCCTACTGCTCTGGCCGACTTATATCAGGGTGTGTGTGTGTGTGTGTGTGTGTTGTAACCTTGACCATCAATGCGGCGGCGATCATGGCGTGTATAAAATATCAATTAATTTATGGATTTCGGCCTGCGCGTGGCCTGGCATTGGCCCCAAAAATTCCACTGTTCGGGTGGGGCGCAATGGATGGAAAACTCTTACTCTTACCGTGCAGCGGATGTGAGGTTGTAACGATTATACACACGATCGGATTTACAGATGCGCCTCTTCCTGTTTTCTTCTCGTCTCTCTTTGGTTTATTTTCTGTACACGTTTTCTCGCTTGCTGTTTTACATGCACCGCGAAGTGGACGACGACAACGACTGCGCGGCCAGCGCTTAATTTGTTTTATTTAGTTAAAGTGGAAGCCACGGCGACGACAGCGACTGCGACTGCGACGTGAGCTGCGCGCACATATGTATTTATTTATATATATAGTCGAGGAAAACTGGCTAATCGTAGAGTGTGACCGCGGGCTTGTCGATAAAATATACCGAAATTAATGCATTTACATGGTAACTACACGCTTGCTTAACAACTACATGCTGCAGGGTGTGTAACCTGGAGAGGGTAGCACTGATTATTTTCGCAAAACAAAACAAAACAAATAATTTTGTAACTCCGACAATTTCTCAATTTGGCTGCTTGTGTGTTTGATATTCCCTTTAATTATATGTACACTGCTTTACTCCGTTCACTAAGATTCACTTGCTTGCAGGAAAATGGAGGAAATATGCAGAGTATGCATGGAAACGTCCGGAGCATTCACAAACATTTTTAATGAGACTCAAAAATGGGACGCTCGCATTGCTGACATGATATCGGAGTGTACGGGGTACGTGGTTAGGCGGGGGGATTCGCTATCTGAAAAAATATGTCCCACATGCCTGGAGGATGCAGTGAGTGCCTTCGAGCTGAAGAAAACCTGTGAGCAGAGCCATTCACGTTTCTTCACACTGATTGAGGAGGACTGCGAACAGTCGGATAGTCAGAAACCATTTAAAACCGATGAAGAGAAACATCCAGATGATCTTAAGTGTCCTTTCAAATGCTCCTTCTGTTCAAAATCCTTTGCAAGCAAATCGGGGCTCACTGGACACATACGCTGCCACACTGGAGAGCGACCGTACAAGTGTCCTGAGTGCCCGAGGTCTTTTGCTCAAACCAGCGGTCTAAAGTATCACATGTTAACTCACGGAGTTCCTTATGCTTTTCCTTATCCCTGCGCTCACTGTTCAAAGTCATTTCAACGGAAATCCCAGCTAAGTACACACAGCTTTACTCACACAGGCAAGCGACCGTTTCAGTGCTCCCACTGCTCCAAGTCATTTGAAAAATCCTCCCGTCTGATCACACACACACGTTCCCAACAGGAGAAAGACCCTACAAGTGCACTCTCTGCCCAAAAAGCTTCACACAAGGACCCAATCTCCAAGTACACTTGCGTACGCACACGGGGGAACGGCCCTACCAATGTAACGAGTGTACGAAATCCTTTAAAAAAAAAGTCCAACTCGACGAACACCTCCGTTTGCATACTGGTGAGCAACCATTCAAGTGTACGCAGTGCGAAAAGTCTTTTCGAAGAGAAAACCAGTCATCGACAACATGCCCGTACACACCACACACGAGGCCACACACGAGCCCAATGACTGAGGTTCTTTAAAAAGCAATCTGCAGATTCACCTGCTAACGCACATGGGCGAAGGACCAGGCCCAAATGCTCAAACTAGGCAGACACATCCAGTGCACTCCCGGAGGATCGACTCTCCCAGTGCTCCCACTGCTCGAAGTCATCTAAGCTCAATAGCCATCTTGGGCAGTCACATGCGTATTCAGAAGACCGAACCAATTGAAGGCCCAAAAGGAACCGGACGAATTGGAGAGCTAGACTTAATTTAATTTATCAGATAATTGCATGAATTATCTACGTGATTTATTAGGTTTAGGTACTCCCTTACAACCTCCATGTCTATCAAAAATGGTTTAAACACGCAAAAATCAAAACAAATTTCCAGTAAATACATTTTTTCTACATGGTAACTACACGCTTGCCAAACATCTACATTGGTGTGTTAGCACAACGAGGTGAGTAAATAGTCAACATATGCTGCAGGGTGTGTAAGCTGGAGAGGGTAGCACATGTCAATTTCATTTTCATGTCAAACAAAAACAAAACAAATAATTTTGTAACTCCGACAATTTCTCTAATTTAGCTGCTTGTGTGTTTGATATTCCCTTTAATTATATATACACTGCTTTACTCCGTTCACTAAGATTCATTTTCTTGCAGGAAAATGGAGGAAATATGCAGAGTTTGCATGGAAATGTCCGGAGCATTCGCAAACATTTTTAATGAGACCTCAAAAATGGGACACTCGCATTGCTGACATGATATCGGAGTGTACGGGGTACGTGGTTAGGCGTGGGGATTCCGCTATCTGAAAAATATGTCCGACATGCCTGGAGGATGCAGTGAGTGCCTTCAATCTGAAGAAAACCTGTGAGCAGAGCCATTCACGTTTCTTCACACCGATTGAGGAGGATAAAGAAACAGAAGACGAGGATTGCAAACAGTCGGATAGTCAGAAACAATCTGAAACCGATGAAGAGAAAAAACCAGATAATCGTAAGCGTCCCTTCAAATGCTCCTCCTGTTCAAAATCCTACCCAAGAAAATCGGCGCTCACTGAACACATACGTTCTCACACTGGAGAGCGTCCGTACAAGTGTCCTGAGTGCCCGAAATCTTTTATTAAATCCAGCGCTCTAAGGTATCACATGTGTACTCACGGAGATGATCGACCCTATCAATGCGCTGACTGCTCAAAGGCATTCAAACTGAAATCCCAGCTGGGTAAACACATCCTTACTCACACAGGCGAGCGACCGTTTCAGTGCTCCCACTGCTCCAGGACATTTAACCAGCTCGCCCATCTGATCACACACACACGTTCCCACACAGGGGAAAGACCCTACAAGTGCACCCTCTGCCCCAAGAGCTTCTCACAAGGACCCAATCTCAAGATTCACTTGCGTACGCACACGGAACGGCCCTACAAATGCACCGAGTGTACAAAATCCTTTAAAAAGAAAACGCAACTCGACAAACACCTACGTTTGCATACTCGTGAGCAACCATTCAAGTGTACGCAGTGCGAAAAGTCTTTTCGTAGAAAAACCAGTCTTCAAAAACATGCCCGTACACACACGAGGCCATATCCATGTTCCCAATGCCCGAGGGCCTTTAAGAAACAATCGTCTCTGCAGACTCACCAGTTTACGCACCTGGGCGAAGGAACAGGACCCTACCCATGCCCCAAATGCTCAAGGCCGTATCCTACAACATGGAAACTAGGCAGACACATGCGTACGCACTCAGAGGGTCGACCCTATCAGTGCTCTCAGTGCTCGAAGTCATTTAAGGAAAGTTGCCATCTGGTCAGTCACGTGCGAACTCACACTGCAAAAGAAAAGACCAAGCCAATCAAAGAACGAAAGGAAAAGGACGAATTCAAATGCTCTTACTGCTCGAAAACATTTAAGAATCAATCGTGTCTCCAGATACACAGCCGATGTCACACGGGCGATCGACCGTTTGAATGCTCCCACTGCCGCGCGTCGTTTAAGCAATCCTCCCATCTTAAAATGCACATACGTATCCACAAGGGGGAAAAACCCCACCAATGCGCCCAATGCTCAAAAGCCTTCACAGAGGAATCCAATCTCAAAAAACACATGATTATTCACACAGGTGAACGACCGCACCAATGCACTGAGTGCCCGATGTCTTTTAAAAGAAAATCCAGTCTTGAAAGGCACATCCAACGTTCGCACTCGAATGAATACATAAATGCTCAAGCTGGGGACAACGACTAATATTACTTAATATTACCCCAATAACACGTAAGTATACTTAGACATATACTTATGTTAAATTCTAATTTATTTTGTTATTATAGGCCGAGAAAAAGCGAGGAATATACGCTGCAAAAATTATTGGACGTAACTCTACGATTATATTTATAATTAATTCTGACTGATTTTACTTAATATTACCCCAATAACAAGTAAATATACTTAGACTCTGCATATACTAATATTAAATTATAATTTATTTTGTTATAGGACGAGAATAAACGAGACTACACGCTGGAGAATTTATTGGACGATTACGATTATTTTTATAATTAATTCTCCAAAAATTATAATTTTAACCATAGTTGTTATTGTTATTAAAATATGAATTATACTCTCGAATTGTCAATATAAACCGCCGTTATGTTCCAGCTATCGCATAATAGTACCGATATATACTATGCTAAAAATATCACAAATTTTGTCGACAAAAATGTAGTTCACCTGAGTACTAGACCTTTAGCGGGGGGCTGGATATTTAAGTAGAATTCACCAACAATAATGTTTTTCCCGATTTAACTCTAGTTTATTCACCTTAACTAAATTCGTATATTTACGGTATATATTGAAAATAAGAAGGTATATTTCGGTATATTTCCGATGGTCAGACGGCATATTGGATCAAAAATCTACGGTCACACTGACCACCTACTCGTTTTTAGTTTTTGTTAACAATTTTTATTTATTTTATTTAGCACGGGCTCCGGGGCTGGTTTTGGCCAATTATTTAACGGACGTGACGCGTGTGCCATTGTGCCCCAAACGCAGTGCCTTAGCAGCTGTTCGCTGACAGCCTGCAAAGCGAACGAAAACGTTCCAATTGTGTAATTTACATGCAAATTCCTGTGGAGCGCTGAAAAAAAAGACACCTCGGACAGCAGCAGAAGCAGCAGCGACAATACAATCCTCCCCCGTAGACCAGGTCTTCGCTACCTCCCCCCGCCTCCCAGAAGCCAGCGAGAGAGCCCCCTAGCGAGGCTCCGAGCACGGCACGGAAATGCCATTTAAATTCTTGAAAAAGTGTCGCCAATACAATGTGACGTCTAAAAGTTTATTTGTTATATCAGTGCATCATTTGTTGGGTGAGTAAACGTAAACCAAGAAGGGGGCGTAGCACACGCCCCCACCTATCAGCTACATACATATGTATATGTCGTTGTCGTCCAAACCACCAAACAGCTGCCATTACACTTGTTGATTTATTTAATTGCTAATCTGCACATAATTTGTACATTTTTGTACTTTTATGGCCAACCACACCTCCGCATGATAATCAGTTGGGGTTTATCATGGCCCCTGATGCGAGTGTTACCAGTTTTTCGTTTGTTTCTGTCTGTCTTGTTGCATTTGGCCAACATTTGAGGCCTTAAAAAATGCGGCAGGAAAACCTGTTGCAGCTGTTATCCTGCCTTAACAGGCGTCTAACAGTGGAATAACAGAGGGTCTATGAGAGTGCTCTGTTAGGGGGACATTACCATTGGAAAACCATTAAGACACATCAAAAACCTCGACAATTTCCGTTTTTTAAAACAAATAAGGTCTCACAAGAGATTAGAAATAAGACAGTGAACCCTACACTTTGTGTGGTCGACTGGTTGGATACACTTTTTGTCACAAAGTGTCATAAAATCATTTGATTTGCATAAATGTCGTTTGATCTCTGTGTATGGCATAAAGTGGGATCCTTACCTAGAGAAAATCTCTTGTAGTAAAATCTTCTACCTCCGCTTGACAATCCGCTGCCCAAACCCAACATACCCCCACTGTTGAGGGCATTTAAAATGTATTAACATATTTGCGCGTGCTGTGGGCCAGGCCCAGAGAGCCAAGAATTTTTGTATCTTTTTTCCGAGCACGTTTTAATCGTTCAACCTCTCCCTCTCTCTCTGTGTTTTTAGACACCTCCAGCACCGTCGACTGCACCATCAGTTCGGAGAGCAAGGGCCAGGAGTGCTTGGACAATGTCTGCCAGCGTTTGCTCATCCAACAGCCAGAGTTTTTTGGACTGCGTTACCTTGTTCGAGGCAAGGAGGATGAGTACAAATGGATCGATCTGGAGCGATCGCTGAGCCGGCAGCTGGAGAAGTATGCGGCGGGGCCAAAGATCTATCTGCGTGTGCGGCACTATGTGACGACGGGTGTGCGGCATCTGAGCGACGAGGCCACCAGATTCTACTACTTTCTGCAGCTAAAGAGCGACATTTATGAGGGGAAGATCGCCTGCGACATACGTACAGCCATCCTGTTGGCGCTGTACTGCCGCCAGGCGGAGTACGACAGCTACCAGGGGGACAAGCAGAGCAAGGACTACCTAAAGAAGTCGCTGGTGCTGCCGCGCAATATGCAGGGACTGGCCAACGATGACAGCATGCTGGAGGGCCTCATAATGGAGGTGCTGCAGCAGCAGGCCACCCTGGCGCATCTCACCCAAAGCCAGGCGGAGGAGATGTACATTCAGTGCTGCCAGCAGCTAGATGGCTATGGGGAGGAACGCTTCTCCGCCAAGGATACGCTCGGGAACGATCTGCTGCTGGGTCTGGCCATCAACGGAATGGTGGTGAATGCCGACAACGGGCGTCAGTACTTTCCCTGGAAGGACTTTCACACGGTGACCATCGACAAGCGCACCATCAAGATCGAGCAGAACAAACTCGATGGCGATGGCAGCATTGTGGGCAGCTTTATCTTCGGCGAGGCGGACACCGCTCGCTACTTCTGGAAGCTGTGCATCAGCCAGCACAAGTTCTTCAAGCGCTACATAGACACGGCCACGCCCTCGAGCATGGGCAGTGCCGCGGACGTAGAGAGCAGCGGTCACATTGGTGGCGACAGCGTTGGCTATGTGGACTATGACTATGGAGAGGCGGCAGCCGTTGAACAACTACAGCAGCAGCAGCAGCAACACCAACAGATGCAACAGCAGCAGCAGCAGCTACAACAGCAACAGATGCAACAGCAACATCAACTGCAGCAGCAGCAACAGCAACACATGATATCCTCCAATATGTCCCTCACGACCAGCGCCAATCACAGCCACAGCCAGCTGCTGGGCCAGAGCAGCTCCTGTCTCGATTTGAGCAACAATAATCTGCACAGCAGCAACGGAATGCTCCACCACAACAACAACAACGAGGAAAGGGAACGCCTGAAAGCCATGCTACCCACCTATAGACCCGCACCGGACTACGAGACGGCCGTCCAGCTGAAATATCGCACTCCCTCCGCCGAGCTGCACAATGTGACGCTTGCATTGGCCGCCCCAGGAACTGCCTACTATGCGGGCTCCCAGCCGGATGTGCACAATCCGGGCGGATACAATGAGAACGTAGTCTTTGGCCATCTGACGGCACATCGGTATCCGGATGTGGCCCAGCCAGCCGCTGCCCTGCATCATCACATCAATCTCTACCAGACGCAGCAGCAGCAGCAGCAACAACAACTGCAGCAACAGCCAGCTGTGGGCACGGCGCAGGCGTATCTGGAGCTATCGCAGCGCATGCACATGATGCGGCACAAGGCACCGCCGCCATATCCCGTCAATCGTTTGAGCTCCTCATCGACGCCCGATCTGGCCGTGGCCACGCCCCGACCGCTGCAGGGATACCGCAACTATGTGAGCGGCTCATCGCCAGATCTAGTCTCAAATCGCACGCTCCTCAATGGCGGACAGTTTGTGGCATTGGCAGCCGGTGGCCATGGCGGGAATATGCCCACATCCTCGGGTGCCACCATGCTGCATCACTATATAGGACACATGGGCCATTCGCAGCCATATTTGCCGCCGCATGGCACCTTCGAGAACCTCAATATGATCGAGGAGCAGCCGTCCATAATGTCGCAGCTGCGGCAATCGGCCATGAGTCAGGCGGCGGCAAAATCAGCCGTTGGAGCCACACAGAGGTACGTTTTATGGGTGTAACAGCAATTGAGCACATTGAGGGGCGGGACTGACGATAGCAAAACGTTTTCTATGGAAGTTCTGGCCTAAGGTAGCAGAAACCTGAGATATGCGACAGATTGTAGGGGGTCTTTATGGCTTATTTTAGGGTGAAAATCTGTGCTGTGCAGCTGTGATAACAATTTCCGTAGAAAAAGAAAAGAAAACTTTGGATATTCAACGGATTTCTAGAGCTTTAGATCATATATAGCCCCCCCCCCCCCCCCCCAAGCTGCCTTCGCTTTACTTATGCAACTCCTTTTCCCTTTTGCAGCTCACCCACACTGCCACCGAGTGGCTATCGCAGCTCTGCACCACCGCCAGCCAGCAGTCCACAGCCACCGACAGTGGTGGTGCCACCACAGAAATCCACCACGCCCACGCCCCTGCAGCGCAGCGTAATTAACGGTTCGATTGAGCCAATCTACGAGAATGTGCCACTGCCACTGCCACAGCGGGCATCGGGTGGCAGCAGTGGCGCCGCAGCTGCCCACGCAGAGGCAATGCGTCAGCGTGCCTCCTCCATACAGTCGGCGCCGCCTGGGGTGGTGCCCGTGCCTGCCGTACGGCATGCCAGCACCAATAACGTGGTCACCGTGACGGTGAATGCCCAGCCAAGTGATGAGATTACGCGAAATATACAAAAGTTTGCAGCCGATCGAGCGGTGAGCAGCGAGATGCAGTTCCTGGAGCCACAGGCACCGCAGAGGGCGGCACGGGCGGCCAGTGCTGCGCCTGCCATAGGCGCAACAGCGCCACCGCGTCAGCATCGGTCCACGGCAAGCCTCAATAAATCCACGACAGTGGATGTCATTTCACCCGCCGGCGATTCGCTTCATCAACAATTCAGTGCCATGAATCTGTCGGCCAATACATCAGCATCCACCTCATCCATGTTCAATTCGACGCTGGACACCACCTCCTCGTCGGCGGCCAGCAAGGAGGGCAAGCGGAAGAAGCGCTGGAATTTTCTGGCGCGCAGCAAAACACCCGACAAACAGAAGGCGGCCACGCTGGGCAGAGAGAAGGCCACCTCGTCCAATCAGCATGCTAAGTTGGCGGCCAAAATGAAGCTGGCCCAAGACGATCTCAATCTTCCCAATCGTTGGTCGACGGGGGTGAGCAAACCGCAACCCATATCGGGCCAATATTCCAAGGATAAACTGGTAGAACAATATAAAATAAACATAAAGGATAGTTGCTAATTATATTTATATTTTAGTGCCAGATTCTCAATGAGAAACTACAGGATACGCAGCTATTTATGGAGTTTGAACGCATACCGAAGCGACGTGACCATGCGCTGTACGATTGCGCCTTGCTGGAGGAGAACGAACCGAAGAATCATGATCCCAATTTTCTGCCCTACGACGATAATCGTGTGAGACTGACGCCCTCAATGGACAATCGCCATGGCTATGTGAATGCCTCGTATATATCGGTATAGCTTTACTCCCTTTTAGAGCTTTCATTTTGATAATTTCCCTTTGTTTCGCTAGGCCACTGTGGGCACTAAGCAGCGCTTTTATATTGTGGCCCAATCCCCGCAAGAGTCACAAACTATGCGCATCTTCTGGCAGTGTGTGTGGGAGGCGGATGTCTATTTGGTGGTGCAGCTAACCGAAGATATGAGCTACATTCCACTGAGCAGTCAGCAGCGTTTGGAGTTTGGACAGGTTCGTCAGGCATTGCCTTCAGTCTGCTGCAGTTCCTAATGTAATTCGCCTTTTCCTTTGCAGTTTCAAGTGTATCAGGAGTTCTCACAGACCACCGATCGTTGCACCACCAGCAAACTGCGTCTGTATCATGCACCCTCGCGTCGCTATCGTTCTGTCTGGCATTTGCAGTACGCCGATTGGGCGGAACAGAATTGTCCGCGTGATGTCAATCATTTTCTTGATTTTCTCGAGGAGCTCAACTCTGTGCGATTGGCCTCGACACATGAGGTGCCGCCGGGACACAATACAAATCCGCCGGTGCTCATACACTGCCTGGAGGGTGGCGGTAGGTCTGGTGTAACCCTAACAGCGGATCTGTTGCTTTATACCTTAGATCACAATGAGGTAAGGCAGCAAACATACCCTTGATTTGGATTTTAATTATTTTTCTTTGTTATTTATAGGACTTGGACATACCACGTGTCATTGGACAGCTGCGCCATCAGCGGGATAGCATTATACCATCACTGGCGCAATATAAATTCATATACAATCTGCTCATCACGTATCTGAAGCGCACGAGATTGATTTAGAGTAGACAAACAGGGAGAGGAGAGCGCAGAGAGCTTCCCAAAAAAAAAAGTATTTTTCATCCTTTAAGATTTACACCTACGACAAAAGCGAACAATTTTACTTAAGACTTTGTTGTACCCCATACATAGCGCATAGTACAGTGCGCGCCATGGCTATCATTGCACTGTTTATAGAGACAGACTAAATACAGTTCTTCCTTTTTGCGGGCAGCTATTTTTAACAGTTTTAAGTTTGTTTAGTTGTGCAGAATTTTTGTTACCAAAACTAGAAACACAATCAAATTTTGTTAAATATACGACTAACGCGTGTAGTAGTGCCTAGGTTTAAAGCCAAATTATTTATACATACATATAGTACATATATTTTTTACAAAAGCAAAAAACCAATTAACGAATTGATATATCCCACAGAGAGCAATAAAAATTATATATATATACATTTTATACATGGTTTACATATTTCATTTATTTATCGACTGATGTTCCAATACACATATCTGTATACATATAGAATTTGTTCAATGAATTACAAAATACAATTTAAAATACTGTTTCGTGTAAATATTAATTTTATTTTTATTTATTTTTTCAACTCTGAAAATAATTATTTTTATTGATTGTAGACGGACGGGACGGGGGGTATCATATTATTTAGGACTTGCCATACGAATCGGGTGCTGGAAATTTTTGAGGGAAAGGTTTTAAGACAGTTTTGAAATTTGTTTGTTGTCCTGGAAATATTTCTATATGAAATGGATATATTAAACCTCAAAATAGTTTGATAGATTTTTGGCACTTCTTTCAAATCTAAATAGTTTCGAATACACATATATTCATTCGGAAATCAGCCAGTTTAAAATGCTTTACAAAAACGTATATTTACTTTGAAATTAATTTACATGTACAACCCATGATATTCATTGCAAAAAACAACCATTGAAAATTTGGTAAGTCTGGGAATTCTTAGCTGGACTCAAAAAATAGGATACACATACCCTCAAATTTTAATGGAATATCATTTTTCCTTTTACCTCCCCCTGGCCAAAAAAAAACCCTTCTAAAAAGTTTTGTACTTTCATTCCTGTCTCATTCTGGGTTTTTTTTGGGGGTAAAAATTTAAGCAAAATGCACAATTTGTTTTATATTTTTTGTGTGTTGTTTTTTATTACAATATTTGAGTTTTGTTTGTTAACCTTCTTGTGAGGTTCTTAAACAAACAAATTGGAGATTGGTTTTAGTACCCGATATACTCAAAGAATACAGGGGTTATTCAATTTTAGACTTAATTGAAGATACAAAGAGCACGATGTATGCATTTATTATATTTCTGTCTTTAGCTAAATATTTACTTTGTTTATGCGAATCATTTTGGGACATCAACAATGGGGCAACAAATTCACGAAATTAATTAAGATAAAGATTAAAATAAGATTCCAGGCAGAAACGCAGCACTCCTACCGCCCAACCGACCGAGGGGCGCTGCCGCATGACGAAATTTTGGAAGAAAGCTTAAGGAAGGAAATTTAACAACTGATTTCGCAGCCATCGTTATCCCCTAAGCAAAATGCTCATCGTATAAACAAAGTAAATATTTCTTAAAAGTATTTCTGGTTCGAATTTCTTTCGTGTTGTTGGCAAAACATAAATTGATTTTTGCATTGGAATTCAGGCTAGTTCAGGTTTTCTGTTTGTGTTTTTTTGTATACATAAATATAGTATAGAGATTTCTTGTATATAGGTTTTGTATATATATTTTATATATTCTATGTATATAACGGCAATCATGCACACACCAAAAATATATATAGTATATATATATACTATATATATATATATATATATTGTAGATTTATATTGGAGTCAAAAAATGATTACATTCGGTTATGTTGCTTTCAAGTCTCAGGGGTTTTTGTTGTTGTCTTTTATATAAACTTTTGTTGCTGGTTGGTAAATTTTTTAGTTTTTTTTTTTAGGTGAAATTGTACTTTGTTCTTAGCATTTCTCGTATGTGTGTGTGTGTGTGTGTGTGTTGGGCTAGAGTCTAGGTCGGTATTGCATTTTGTCTTTCATTAAATTTCATTTTGTATCCTAACCTTCGCTAAAAAAATACGCATAAATACAACGAATGATTGGAAAAAATATTCGAAATCGGTTTTCTTTCTCTCTCTTTGTCTCTCACTTTTGGGCTTACAAACTAAATATTTGGAATTGGAGCGAAGGTTTTTTTTTTCATCGTGTGTTTATAGTATATCGTATATATAAGTAGTATATGTATATAGTATAACTAACTTGTACATAAGCATAAAAAAGAGAAGTATACATTAATGGAATTTCACAAGAGAGTCGGTGCTGTGTGTGTGTTTTTTTCCTTTGAGTAAATGCTCTCTAGTCCGTCCTTATTTTCTGTGTGTCTGTGTGTTGTTCTGTTCTCTTCTGTCTGTAAATGCCGACGTGTAGTAAGTCTTCAAAAAAGAGTTTAATTTTGGATTTTCTGCTTGCTGTGGATGGGGGTCTGCCTGCAGACGTCGTTTTCTTCTCATACAAGAAAAGGCAACTACTAAGCGCTCGTAGGCGGTGAATGTTTTTTTTGTTTGTTTGTTTGTTTTTTCTGTCTGTTTTGGGGGTGTGGGGGTGGGACCTTGTGTACAAAGAATTTAGCTAAATTAAATTATAGATCGTAAGCCACTAGAGCAACTAAAAATTAAACTGTAAGACACTTAAGCTACATTCTAAATTATATACGCGACACAATTGGGTTCCAGTTACTCGTCTCTCTCTCTCAGTTTTGGGCTGCTGCTACTCCTACTCCTCCTCCTTATCCTCCGATGAAGGGTATTAATGGAGGTGCGGGCGGGGGTCACTGCTTGTCTTTCATACTTGGGTTTTTTTTTGCTGGTGAAATGGAAACCACACAACCATTAACAAATTTTGGCAACTCTACTATATGCTGCAAGAAGAAAGATAAATTTGATTTAGTTTTGGATTTCGGTATATATATATTGATGGTACAGTGTGTTTTGGAATGAAATTTGAGAGCAGCGTTCCACTCCCACTCGTTCCCACACGACGCGAAGGCTTCAAAAGAGAATGTCCGAGCATAATATAAAATTAAATTAAAAATTCGCTGATAAGAGGCGTTTGTTGTTGTTCGAATGCTCACAAATTCTTCAGCAATATTTTAAATTTTAATCTAAATATTTCCGCTTCCAAAAGACACTGTTAAATAAATATTTTAAATACTCACAACTAATTAAATTAACATTTTAGTAGTTAAAACAGCACAATTTGATTTGATTTGATTATTGATTCATGGGTGGCATGGGGCATATGGAACACTTGGTGCTATCCATAAAATTTGGCTGTCCACCTGCGAAAATAAACGAAAACAAATTAGTTGTTTTATAAATAATTAGTGTGCCTATAAACTGAATAAAAACTAATAAGTTTTTATGGTTAAACTCATCTATAACTAAACACAGAAAAGACCTGAAGGACTCGAGACTCAACTCCGCTGCTTTGCATTGGTTCTGTGGTTGTTCTTGGTGGTTTATTTGGGTGCCCCCTTCGGATCTCTGCTTACCATGCATGTGATTGAGGTGCCTACTGGCCGACGCATTGCTATGATGATGATTGTATAGACTGGCCAGCGGTGGCACATTGTACGGCGGTGGTGGCGGCGGTGGCATGGCCAGAGATTGTTGCTGTTGGAGCTGCTGTTGCTGCTGCTGCTGCTGTTGACTCCGCATGTGCATGTAGGCCGCAGCGGTTGGTGGTGCGAAGCTGTATGGTGGGTGTGGCGCCTGCAATTGCTGCCTGAGACGTTGTTTGCTGTTGTTGTTGCTGTTGTGTGGGTTGTGGTGGAGGTGGTGTGGGCGTGCTGGGTGGTGTGTGGTTTGTGCTCTGGCAGGGACTGTTCAGATTGCGGGTGACCGCATTATTTGATATCTGCTGTAAGAGACGGCAATCGGCTGCCGTGTAAACCGGAGGCGATGGCTCGTGTGTGTTGTGTTGTTGTTGTTGCTGTTGGTATTGTAAGTGGTGTTGTTGTTGCTGTTGTTGTTGGTGGTGGTGGTGCACCTGCTGCTGCTGATGCACATAGCCGCTGTCACATGACGATATGGAACCTGTTGGATGTGTGTGAAAGTAGGCGTAAAGAAAAAGTTTTGGTCTGCCATTGAAAGTGGATTTAGCACCCCATAAAAGGGTTATCCATTCAAGGTGTGTGTGTGTGTGTGTCTATACGTGTATGTGTACGTGTGTGTGTAGTGTAGTGTAAGCCACAACCAAATCCATCATAAATCCAAAACCAACCACCAAAAATATATGGAAGGGAAAATCAAATGCAAGCAGGGGGACGGACCAGAGTCTAAAGCGCAAAATCTAACATTTTGTTTTTGTCCACTAAATGGCAACTAAATTTAAGCTACAGTTTATATATAGCTAATGATATTGGGAGGGGGTGGGGAGATGCGAAATAGATACATATATTTATATATTAATACCAGGAAGTGCCCATATAAAGTGCATTTTAAATTTGGATTTTCTTTGGGCAAAAATTTCGTTGATTAAAGCAAATGATGCTGATACAAATTTAGCATAAGTGAAAGGACACATTTTATTTTGAATGCCACAAAAAAAAGGGGCAGTCGCAGGTAATGGCACAGAGACCATACGGTAGCTCAGAGTTTCTCTTGGAATTATGCGATTATGTGTACAAATTTCCCATAAATGAAAGGCTACATTCGCTGCAAATGACTCGGAACAGAAACCATTCGCCACGAATGCAACCAACAGGATGGATTCATTGTACAAATTGCCCATAAACAATTGGAAACATTCATTTTAAATGGCTCAAATGCTACAAGTTCCAGAAAACAAATGTTTTAATGCGCGAAAATTGTTTTAAATTTGTTTGTTAGGTTTTTGGGATATATTATAGATCGCAAATATTCCAAAATGAAAGGAACTAGAAGTATAGCTACACTCAGTAGCTGCAATACGATTTTTAGCTGTAATATTACCTACTTTTCATGGCTTTAACATGCCCAAGAAAGCATCAGCATAAATAATCTGCACATTGAACGCATTAGAAGATTCACTTAAAGCACTTTATATGGCACTTATACATACATTTATATATATTTATCTGTATCTATTTATTGATTTTTAGTAGCATCTAAAAAGCATGTGGTTTTAGTCCATCAAACAGCTTTTGAGGATCTACGACAGTGTCTCAACTCACCGGAAGTCACGGATTTGCGCAAGGGTAAATCACGAAAGGTAGTCACACTACTGCTCTCCAGCGATAGATCCACCGATGGCAGCGGCGGCGGCGGTGCCGGTGTGTCCGAATGCGAACGCTCATGTATGGCCCGAACGGGCATTATGTTACCTGAAACCACAATGAAACCATTAGCCAAACACTCGATAGATAATCCCCTTCGGGCTTAGGATTAGGATTAAAGATGCAAAATATGCATTGTCTGTTGCCGTACCTGCCGAAGCCAGACGTCGATGCGAACAGGGACTGGGACTCGGTGTGCATTGAGAGGCGGCGGCCACCACGCCAGCAGCTGCGATGGCTGGCGATGTGCCGCCAACGACTGCCGTACTGCCGGCCACAGGCGTCGCAAAGCCATGCGCCGCATGCAAATGATGTAGCGGTGGGATGACGCCAGGCAGCGCCGAGTTGTGTCGCGGTATGAATGGCTGATGGGGCCGTATCTTGGATGATTCCGAGAGCGAGAGCATCTTCTTGACAGCCTGCGGTGAGGCTGTGCCGAATTTGGGTCCATTGTTGTGCAGCTGCTGACGCCGCTGGTTTTCGCTGGTGGAGCTCGTCGAGCTGGTGGTGGACAGGGTGGGCGAACTGGGATGACGCTTGCGCAGCGACAGCGATGAGTTGGGCGCCGAACTGGAGCTGGTATGGGAGTAAATGCTGAGCTGATCGCCGGCATTCAGACTAGAGCTGCCGGCGCCCATACTCCCAGCAATGCTAACGCCACCAGCACCGCCACTGGAGCTGCCTCCGCCGCCGCTACGATGCGAGGTGTTGCCATGCGAAATGCTGCCCGAGTAGGTGGAGCCATGCGAGGGCTCGCATTCCAGCGAAAACTTATGCAGCAGATCCTCGTCGCTGAGTATCTTCAGGCTGTTGAGATACGCCTTCACGCGGCGCACCATTTGTGCCTCCTCGAACATCTTCTTGGGATTCGGTGCGGCCGTAGATTTTTTCCTACGCTTAATGGTCGCCTGTCCCGCATTGGCGGCTATCACCGTGCCAGCGGCCGCATTGCTCTGCGAGGCGGACATCTGATTGAGCGAGAAGAGCGCATTCGAGGGCGACTGACCCTTGAGCTCCAGTATGGCCAGCAGATCGTAGGGCGAGCTGCACATGTGCGTCAGCAGGCGCACCTCCTTGGACAGCATGCGCAGCTTCTCAAAGTTGATCAGACCATCGACGCGCGTATCGTTGCCCAGGTGTATAAAGGTCAGATCCTTCTTCACAATCGGATAGAACGGAATGATGGGATGCTGTGCGAGTAGCTCCGCCGACACCAGCTGTCGATATTTGCTCATATTGCGCGATGGATCCATCAGGTCTTGCAGATCGTTGAACAGCCGCTGATACTTGGAGGGCAGCTTCTCCCAGGTGAGTCGCAGCCGCGAGACAGCGCCATGTCCCAGGCCCGAGATGATGGCGAACATGGAGTTGAAATTGCGACACTCCTTGCAGTGACGCGCGATCTTGATGAACTGCTTGACGATCTTCATGCGTCGCACAATGTTGTGCTCCGCGCAGATCTCGCTGACAACCCAAAACATTTCGCGATTGACCAGCTCGGAGAACTTGCTGAGCATTGGCACCCCGTACTTCGACTGCAGCTCAAACAGTTCGTCCACATACTCGGTGGACTCGATCTGACGGAAGTTGGCAAAGTCCTGCAGCGTCAGTTGAATGGCCAATTCGTAGGCATTCAATTGCAGGAAATTTACGCCCGATTCGCGCACCAGCTCCAGGGCCAGCTCGTCGGGCACCAGGGGCTCTGTGCTGTCGTTCAGCTTGAGATAGTAGCGGGCCGCAAAGCTAATCCTTTCGGCGAGATTCTGAAGCTGATCGGGCAGGCGTCGCTGCTTAACCATGCCACCCTCGCCCACGCTCACCTCGCACAGCGAGAAGTTCGAACTGGGATCGTGGATGCCAAATTCCTGGAGTGTCAGCATCACCACCTCATGGGCGGTCGTCTCCTTGTAGATGAGCACGTACTTGCAGGTCTGATCCGACTTGTACACCTTCAGCACATGCTCCGGATAGTCGGGCAGCATATGCGACTGTGTTGAGGTCGTCGTCAGCGTTGACGCCGCCGAGGGGCGATGATGCAGATGGGCACCCAGATAGTTAACCTGCAGCATCGCCGCATTATCGCTGCCGCCATCGTAATTGAGGCTCGTCAGATCCGGATTCGATTGCGATTGATACAATCGGCCGCCGCCGCTGCTGCTGCTATTGGCCACACAGCCATTGATCGAGGACTGTGTGGAGCTGCTGCCCGAACTGGCGGACGATAACTTGGCCTTGGGTCCCGTCTGGTGTGCCACTGGCTCGTTCAGCAGCGTGTCCGACGAGTCGTTGAGGCTGCCCACATGATGCTGCTGCTTGTTCAGTAGATTCATCTTGGCCAGAGCCTTCTGCAGTCGCCGCTTGGGCGCCAGCGTCATGAAGCCGCCCTTTGTGTCCTGCTGATCGGAGTTGGAGCCCTTCTTGGCCGAACTATTGTTGACGCTCTGCAGCAGCTGGGCCATGAAATTGGAGGCCATGCTGCCGCCTCCACCGCCGCTCACTGGCGGCGTCTGTGGCGGTGCACAATCGGGCTGATCGAGCAGCATATCCACGGAGCTGAGGCGCACCATGTGGGCGCGATTGCTGGCATTCGTTAGCTCATCCGTGGTGCTGTCGGACCGGCCGTGCAGCTTGGCAATGTCATTGGCGCAGATGCGTCGCGGACTGCGCAGAACTTTGAAGCTGCCGCTGGCCGAGCACACACCGCCAGCGCCCGTGGCAGTGCCGCCGCCATGTTCGAGGGCCTGCATGATCTCCTTGAAGCCCAGCAGATTGCTCTTCACATTGATGCTCAAGTGGGTGGTGCCCGTGAGTATTTCGTGGGCTCGCTTGCTGGTCACATGATCCAGGGATTGGCCATTCACTTCGTGGATCTGATCGCCACGCTTGAGGCCAACATCCTGGGCCTTGGAGCACGGCTCCACGTGCGAGATGTAAATGCCAACGGCGGCATTGCCCGTGGCCGCTGCTACGCCTCGCAGCTCGTAGCCGCCAATGATCTGGAAATTGAGTGGCTCGTCGCGGGAGGAGCGCGTCAGAGTGCAGCTCCGCATGCGGGCCTTTGCGGCACAGGCAATGTGCAGCAGTCGCAGCTGACTGAGCAGCTTCTTGCGCTCCAGCAGCGCCTCAAAGATCTCCAGGAACTCCATCATCTCGTGGTCAGCCTCGAAGTCCGTAAAGTGATTGTTCACCCAAAGGAGAACGACGCGCGTGACCCGATCGCGCAGCTCCTGCGTCTTGTGCGAGTCCATTTGCTCGAGATCGAACCAGTGGAGCAGCTTGGCCGTGACCTCCTGCTGATTGTGGATGAAAATGCGATGCGTGAGCAGGAAATCCTCCACATAGGTGGGATCCGTCATGGAGTTCTCTTCGACAAGCTGCTGCAGCAGGCGCTCGGGTGTGCCACGAATGACCACATGGCCGCGTTTCATGTTCAGCGAGGCAGCCGCACTTGAGACAGATCCGCTGGTAGCCTCTGCACCGCTGCCACCAATGGAACGCAGCTCGGTGACCATCACCACACGTCCCTGCTCATCCTCATGGCGGCGTGTGTTCTCCTCGCCCTGATGCTGTATGCGATAGTAGTCCGTTTGCGTGATGCACACAAACTGGCAATCGTCGCACTTGGTGCGCATCACGCCGCGATGATAGAGCTTATCCATCGTGGGCAGGATGCCAAAGGAGTCGCCCATCTGCAGCTCCTCCCGGTTGCCATTCGCATGTTCAATCTCCACAGCTCCATTGATCAGCACCGACCACGAATCGAGCTCCTCGCCATCCGACATGACCACAGTGCCGGCCTTATCGACCACAGCAAAGACCATCACCGAGCAGAGGGCACGCCGCACGGCCAGGGTGATGTTGGTAAAGGCCTTCAGGCCTTGCGTGAACTCCAGCAGAATCTCAACATCATCTTCGCTGCGCTCCGAGGGATCCTTTTCCAAACAATCGCGCACAGCATCCCGCACATTTAGACTCTGAATGAAAGCACGAACAAAAGGCAATAAATTAGAGAGAGCGAATCGAATAAAGATTTATAGAATTTTTCACTTTAATTTATGATATGACCAGCATCACTCACATCCATACTCTCTGCGAGATCCTCCTCGTCCGAGTCCACAACGGACTCCACCAGGCCGGAGAGATCAATCTCCTCGGCCTCCAGCGATGAGGCATAGTTTGAGGCCATCGTATCGCTGCCGCTGTACGCCGAACTAGTGTCACTCGAATGCGATCCTCGGTTGCATTTTTGATGCAACTCTGGACGATTGATGGCTGCCTGGCTACCCACAACCCCCCCTCCCGATATGGCTGTGGTGCTTGTGGGTGGATACTGCAATAGGAAGGAGACATTTGTGAGTTAATCGATGTACAATAGGGCAGACACTTCTGTTTCAGACAGACAGACACGACCACTCACATGATGTCTGATATGATGATATGGATCCATGAGGCGCGTTGCTGCTGCTGTTAGTGCGGGCCGCAGACGATGCTACGGCATGCCACCACCTCCCGCCGGATATGTGATATGTGAATGTGGACTCTAGACCCAACGTTTAGCTGTAAGTAAAGTTTAAGTTTATAATTAGCATATAATGTGTGTGGGTGATTATATTCTTTATGTTCTTAGTGGGAAAACTACAAGAATTTACTCTGAATGGCATGAGGAAAAAGCACAAAAGGTACTTAAGAAGTTATGAGGGAGGCGTAAATGTAGAAATCTAAAAGAAAAGTCCCCTATTAGAAGAGCATCTACTTCTGTTCGATGGCTAACTCTATACAAAAATCGATATTCGATTAATAATCGCAGACTAACTCTATGCAAAAATAGATTTTCGATTAATAATCGCAGACTCACTCGCAGGCAAAATAGAAATCGCTTCGATTGTTGACCTAAAATCAATCGAGAATAATCAATTCAATGATAAATCGCATTCAATAGAAAACTTTTTCGGCTACTACCTCGATTCAATAACGATAATTCATTGTAATCGAATTCTATAATCGAAATCCATGCCTAGAAAGGTATAGCCCGACAAAAGTCCAAATTTTCTAACCCTCTTACAACATTTTTAATGAATGATCCCCAACAAAAATTTCCAACGATTTTAGCTGGGAAGCAAATATGAATAGACCGGCAAGAGGTCCAATTTTAAACCAATTTTCACATCCATCCAGATCCACAAAAGATATCATAAATCTCTGCCAAAGTAAAACAAAGCCCCACCAAAAAAGAGAGTACGAAATCTTTTAGCTAAAACAAAACAAAAATTGCTGTGAGATTTTGTTGGTAAATTTTTAGTAAGTTTTTTGTTTTGTTTTTTTTTTGGTTTTTTGTTTCAAGTCTTTTGTTGCGGCTTTTTGTGCTACTTTTTTTGGCTATGACTTTGGCTATTTATAGGGTATGAGGTGAGGGTAATATGATTTTCAGCAAATGCTTGGAATCTGAGAGATGAACTTAATGATGCAAAGATACTGACAAATAGCAGACTATAAGATCGGGCTATTATTATTAAAACCTATCGACATTATATCATTCACTATATAATATAATTTTAATATAAATATTATCCCTGTAAGGGTATCAAAATCATCGAACACCTGAAGCTAATCTCATTTTCCACCTTTTTTGTTACTTTTTGTACGAGTTGTTTTGTTGCTTTTGTTTCCCGTACCGAACACACACTTTCATTTTCTGCAACAACAAAAACCTAAAACAAAAAAAGCAACACAAAAACAATGTTGCTAATAAATTGAGTCAAGTGAGTGAAAGAGAGCGCAATAAAATTCTCATGCAATTGAGTCTGCGACGGATAAGCAGCGACGCTGACTGCGACAGAGAGCTGCGCTGCTCGTAGGTATGTTTCTATTGCCGTGTGTGTGTTTGTGTGGGAGCCAAAGCTGCTGCACTATGGTCCCAACGAACACTTTTGTTGGCCAAAACTCGCATATGAAACAAGATTTTTTGATTTCGTTTCTTGCATTGGATAAATATAAACAATAGGAAATGGATGTACAACAAAAAAATACGCGTGTGGCAAGGGAAAATATTTTACGGACGGGATACAAAAATTGGAAAACCGCTGGAATAAGTGTACCGTCCTAATAAAATAAAATTATATTTTGTTTATTCCCAAGGAGATAACTTTTAACACCCGTTCTAGTACCACCGTTTTTAATTTTGTTTAATATTGAAAATTATGTGTTTGGCCCATAGTGCACTGCTGCTACTGTACATGCGAGTGTGTTCGTGGGCTTGATTGTTCGCGTCTGTGGGGGCGAAGAGCGACACAGAAAAATAATAAAACTAAATAAATTGTAGGCGACGACTTCCGTTCGGCGGGGGATAAGAGCGAATAATAATAAGAGCAGTTGCAAAATCAAAGTGTAATAAATAAAAACACACACACTTTGCACCACAAGGGCTCACACACCTACACTAAAATATGGGCGTGTTTTTGTACAGTTCAATGATTTTGATGCGACGGGGGAGAGAGCGCGACCAACCGTAAGTAAGTTTTGAAGATACATCTTTATACACATATAAATATTTGTACATATATTGAACTATCCATGCCTGCTGCACTGTCTATAATTATACGCACATTTCTCTTTTTTTTTCTTCCTCCTCCTTTGCGTACACTCTTTGGCATAAAGAAATTTCAGGCAGCAGCAGCACCACCACCGTGTGTGTGTATTGGTATTATGCTGCGCATTGTTGGAATTTTTTTTGTATGATATCCACTGGAGTTTGTTTTGCATGAGAATGCTTTTGATATTAGTCGATTTTCCGATTGCAGCGCGTTGGCTGATGGTTTATAATGTGATATTGCACTTGAAATGATATTAAATAGGTTTAGAAATTGCCATTTTAATTTAGAAAAAAAACTAAAAGTCCGACGCGTATTATAGTGTGACCGCACTGCACAGAAATACCAACGATTCTAGGACACATAGAAATTTTCATAAAATATTACAAAAAAAATACTGCATAATGTTTTAATATTTTATTCGATATTGCAAAAAAAAAACCTAAAAACTTTGTATGAAAATGCAAAAATATACAGTTGTTTTTTGCAACAAAAAAAGGAGCGCTGCTGACCAGCAGTGCGACCGTGGACTGTTTCGATCAAATATACCCTCAGAAATATACCAAAAAATACCGACACCACTGGCGCCTACCGCTTCTAGTGTAAAATACCAAAAATTCGTTAAATTCAAACGAGAAATTAGCAAACAAAAAAAGGTAAAATCCACTTAATCCACCACACCAACAAAAAGTGTCCCCCAATCACAAAACAAATTTTTATTGAAAGTAGTGACCCCCCTGGGATGTGGGCAGACAACAAAAGAAAGGGGATTCAAAGGGGGTTGTGTACCAATTTCAATAAGCCGCCTCATCCTAATGCAAAAGCAAGCGACCTAAGTGCATGTTTGCGCCATTATTGATGACCCAAGGACCGGGCGAGTAACATCCCCCATACCATTCGCTGCTCTGGTCTCTGGTAAGCCACAAAAAAAAAGAACAGACGGAAAGCAACATGTTTCGGTTTCGGCTGCGGGGTTATGCGTTTCTTGAGGGGTTCGCATTCCATCCCCATCCACCACCACCTTGGTGCGGCTCACAAGGGTGTGAAACTAGCGCAACGAATCGTCGAAGGGTGCCGCCGGGGCACGTGGCTAAAACACACACAGAGAACTAGACGCCAGACGTGGCATAGCAAAGAAAATAATAAACATAAAAAAAAGGGCAAATCCTCGAGGCGCCCATGGGCATGCCGGGGATCATGTGGGGGTGTTCTACTTGATGACTTTATGTCCCCAAGGTGTGCAGCAGCAGCAGCAGCCGCACGCAGTGCAGTGACAGGTCCTGCCCCTGCCCCGACCTCGGGCTTTATCAGTGGCTTCTGTGGAATATAAAAAAGTTAAATTTATGTGTGTCAATAGTGAAGATTCGAAATTAAAGGAAATTTATGATTAGCTAAAGGTTTTTATGGGTCCAAAATAAAGTGTAGATAAGTTCACAGGTAGTGGGTAGATATGGGGAATCCATTCGGGATTCTGCCACCACAGAGTCTATACTTTTTAAAGCTAGAGAGATATAGCCTTTCGTTGATCACTTTTTATTTCACTTTAGAGGGCAAAGAGCTTGAAACCTTTTCTTTTGGATCAACTTTGTAGTATTTGCAGCTCTCAAGATCCACGGATCTATATGCCTAGATATACTGGCTGTTGATTTATAAAGTCAAATGATTCTTAATTCGAAAGACTGTAATTCCCGTTGATATTAATAAAGATTTAAGCAAATGAAAAAGTTCCTCAAAGTGCTTTCAAAAAATCCAATTTTTATTTAAACAATTATAATATATTAAGGGATATAAATACATATTATGCTTGTATATACATTGGACAATGGTTCTGATAGTTAGACGTATATTTGTAGCGCTTAGTTCTGGCCAATTCTTCATTAGAACGGTTTCGATCAGTTACCCATATCCATAGTCCGCCTCTCTCCCATATTGAATTTTCGGACATTTTCTAGAAACAATAAATGGACAAATTAATTAATTAAATTCTCTCTCACACACTCTCCCACTCTCTCCCACTCAACACTTACGAATGCTTAATTTTCTGAATCATTGCTACTTTCGATTCGTTTGTTTTTCTGAGATAATAAACACATTCTGTTCGCAGATTTTTATAGTATAAATAGCAGTATCCCCTAATCTTCAATTGGAGAGCATCGCACAGTTCACGCAGTGTCGTCTCCAGATTGATTCTTTCCATGTTATACTTTTGATATTTATGTAGATTCGCCATCTTCTGTGCATTTTGCATGGGACTCAGTTGTAGTGTGTCCAACAGATGTTTACGCCAACCAGAGAATTCGCCATTGTTGTGGGCAAACCCTTGTATATTTTCCAATTCAGCTTTGATCTGAATATCGAGTTCAACTGCCATCTTCAGATCCACAAAAGTCATATTCGCCAGCTTCAGCCAAAGGACTTAATTAATGAAACAAACTGTAGATTAAAAGATAATTTTAATGGATACTCTGCACTTGCATAAAATTAACGTAAATAAGAGTTTCATTCCACAGCGATGGGGCTTCTTTCTTGGACTAAATTTCTAGCCAGCTGGGTACACATTGTTAAGCGAAACCACAACGAAATCGATTCGTTACCATCTAATTGCAAAAGTTGCCATGATAATTATGTACAAAAATCGCAGAACCGTAACTGTAACTCTTATCATGCGTGGAATTAATTTTTTAATTCATAATTTCATTTATATTTTTCCAAGAAAAATATTATATTTTATGCATATTATTAAATAATGATTGAAATAATTTAAAATTCTATTGATTTCATTAGTAAATTGCACAACAAATTTCTTTAGTTTCATTATATTTTCACAATTAAATAATTGAAAATATTTTATGTACATATATAATGATCCTGTAGGGGTGGGTCTCATCATTAGGGGCACTCCACTTCATCATTACTAAGGCCTGATCAAGGGGTGTGTCATCGATCAACATCTGTTTTCCAGCACTATTAACCAAAATGATAATCTTTGGATTTACCTTTTACCATAATGTAACATTTCCTAGAAAATAAATGATACATTTTTTAATTATGTCTCTCTGACTCTCCCCCGACTACCCCGCCCCATGAGATACTCACAAAATCTCCACATTTGTAATAAAGTCGGCTTTTTTTTTGTTGCTCTTCGTTAGGGTTTTCACACAATCTGTACGCAGTTTTCTAAAAACCTTATGACATGTGCCCCTAATTGCTTTTTGCATTTCTTCGCATAAGCCCAAGAGCTGCTTCTCCAGTTCCAGTCTTGCCACATTAAACTTCTGATAATCTTGCAGAGCTTTCATCTTATCCTGATTTTTAGAGACACGAAACTTGCGTGCTTTTGCAAGTTTCTTATGAAATTCCTTGAATTCATCATTGCATGAAGCGAAGCCTTTCACATTTTCAAATTCAGCCTTGATGTTCACATCGAGTTCAAGGGCCTGCTTTATATCATCACTTGTTATCTCAGCAGAGCACAGCACTGAGTTCAGCCAAAGATCTGTGAACATATATTATTTAAAATTATAGCTCTGCATTAGCATTTCTGTTTCACTTGCATATCAATAAAGTAAATGTGAACTTCATCTTCCCACGAAGGCGTCTTTGTTAAGACTAAATTTCTAGTTATTTGTAAATTCCAAAGAGAAACTATGACGATATCGATTCGAAACGCATAAATACAATCTGCGAGCATTTTGGTTAAATTACCATGAACTATTTAAGAGCTGGCACACCCCACGCCCCACTCCCCATGATCATGGAATGCGACTTGAAAGGTATTTGGAATATATTTTAATGATCTAAAAAAAATATTTAATAATAGTATATATTAGAATATAATTAATATATGCTTCTTTAGTATTTTTGTTTTACTAATTTAAGGCTTATATAAAGAGTTAACTTAAAAATATAAGAGCACTAACTACTGGGGACTTCAGCTGCTGTTAGATAAATTCGATATATTTACATTTATTTTTAATTGTTAGATTAGTAGATTAAATTAATGTTTTCTAGTTTTGTGTGCTTAAAATATTCGTAGGTGTTTTTTAAATCTTTAAAGAGCTATTTTGTTATTCTTGATAATTTTTTACAGACATCTAATAGGTGATCCATCGAGGGAGAGAGAGAGAGAGAGTGCCCACACAGTAACAGCGTTGTGCAGTTGTACTAGTAAGCAGGTGTATTTTTAAAAGATTTCCAGGAGTTTGTTTTGGTTATATCATAAGCCGTTATAGCAGGAGAAATTCTGGCAGCAATGTTATCCCACACAGCACTGTGTTCAGCCGAATATCTGTCAAATTATTATTTAAAATTTATAATAGCTCTGCTCTGTAGCTTTTTTTGTTGCTTACATTCTATAAATGTAAATGAGAACATCAACTGCCAGCGAAGACGCCTTTACTGAAACTAAATTTCTGGTTATCAGTTAATTCCAAAGAGAAACTATGACGATATCGATTCGAAACGCATAAATACAATCTGCGAGCATTTTGCTGGCATTACCATGAAATATGATGTTTAAATATGATTATTAAATTATTTGGTCTTATTTTTAATATATAACTAAAAATTAATTCTCTTTTCAGTTCTACCGAATGTACGCTAACATTTATGAATACCACAGATTTTTCCTTGCTGGTGAGTGTATGATAAAAATAAATAAAAAATAAAAAAAATTTATAAAATATTTAATGACCGTTCTTAATGATTTCCGCTATATAGATAAATAATATCATTTAATTATACCCTTCCGAAAATAGAACCCATAGCTAGAAAACTATGAATGCCATAGCTTTTGGAACCAGGTCCCTATACCATATTCTTGCTCCGATTTAGATATAGATTTTTGGTTAAATAAGCAGATATTATTGCTCTTTTAACACTACCAAATGGGCATCATATTAAAGCTTTAAAACTCAGAAGGAAAAGCTCCGAATTTTCTCTGTTTCTAGTGGCTATCCCCTGTGCATTCTTTCTGAGAAACCCACAGACGCAACCTTTTTCCATTTGCCCCACTTACCACCCACACAAACACACACACCCACACACTCATACACACACATACACATCCATATATTTACACTCCCCCTGTCCACATTGTTTTTTCAGTCCTAACCTAAATCTCTGAGCGCATTTGTTGCTCCTGGCACTTTTCTCTTACGGTTGCCCCCTCGCCTTCTCTCTATCGCTCTCTCTCTGTCTGTTACTGTTCCTTTTCTTTCCTTTTTTGCTCTTTTCGCCTTTTGCTGTTTTCGTTTGCCCACAATAAAATCAAAGATTGCGTCTGGGATTTTGTTTTCGCAAAACCTTAAAAGAAAACCAAGTCAAATAAGCATCCAAAACCCTCCAGGGATCTCCCAGAGTTGGTGGGTGGGGCCTGAGTGGCCATCCGAGTGTGTGTGCCAAATAATAACTTATTGATTTAGATTGCAACTTTAACTCGAGGTTAAAGATTGGCGTATAAAATATTAGCAAATATGTAGACAGTGCAGGACCCGTCTCCTAACTGCGGGCATTTTTTCCAATTAGCAACAAAACAAAGGGAAATCAAATCCCAATCCCAGTCCCAGTCCCAATCCAAAGCCCAAAGAAAAACCGCACAAATAATTACATTGGCTGCCAAACGCAGCTGGAGGGCACAGAAAAAGCAGCAGCAGAGTACACAGGCTAACAGGAAAAACAAAATGCGAGTGGAGTAGGAGCAGGCAGGACTCCAGGCAGGAGAAACAGTAGCCAGAAAAGGAAAGCAGCGGAAGCAGAAGCTGAAGATACTCTTAGCGACTGATTTTTGTTGTGGTAGATATTTAGCATGATTTAGGTATTTTATTTAAATGATCTATAAAGAATCGAAAGCTTTTACTGTATACAGATTTATATAGAAGATATTTTAGTTGTTATTTGCTGTGCTGAAAGTGTCTATGGAATCAAAATTAATTTATACACAAAAAAGTCCATAGATCGCTGGTTTCTTTGGCTGATAAATAATTTCCTGATTTGTGTCTCATATTTATTGACTGATTAATTTATCTACTTCTATATCAAGGTGCACTTTTCAACGTTTGATTGACTTAGCTTTAGAAATAATCAAGTTTTGGCAGCATTGTTGCCTTGAGAGATGTATGAGAGATAAGACCTCAAAAGTTGTAAATTTTATGCATAAAAAAAGGGTCTGTGCATAGTTAACTCTAGATATTTTCGAAATGTGTTATATATCTTCAAAACAACTAAAAATATGAATAAAAGAACATCGCCATACTCGTACTTCAGATACTTTCTACAGTCACAAATGCATCCCTTCTCTGCTTTACAAAAACCCAAATACCCGCTGTTAAAGAGCATCCAAAAGATGTGTAACTTCCGGTTAGAGGATTAACTTGTGTGTGTGTGTTTCTCTATCTGTGGATGTCAAATTGGCACCGGCAAAAGCAAAACCAGACACAGAATCAGCAGCAAAAACAACGCAAAGAACATAACGCTGGGGTCGGTCGGGTGGGGGTGTTGGGCGGTGGCTTTGGGGGTGTGGCGTGTGTCCTGGAAAATCTGTCTGTAATTGAGCTTGAGAGTCGCAGCTGTTTTGGCGGATTTAACAATGCGTTGATGATGAGCCCACCATCCCATTCTGACTGCGTACCACTCTGTGCACGGTACCCGACTCGCTCTGTTCTGTTCTGTTGGGTTATTTTTCTATCCTGCTCCACCAATGTCAGATTTTCTTAGTGGACACCCAGGAGATCCTTTGTGGCACTGTGAGACGGAAGTGATTGGAATGTTGGGGCAAGCTGTGGCCTTAGATAGATAGAACTTGAGTTTCTACATGATTTTCATGGTTTTTTTTTCAAACGAGAATTAAGTAAACATTTAATATACATATGGTATTAAGAAGCTATCCTGTAGAGTAGGATGATCATCCTTATTGTCAGCTGGGTAATTGTTTTCTTTATTTTGGATTTATATATATTTTTGCCTGAATTATTGACTCATTGACTGATGATTGCACTGCCTTGTTTTGCTTCTTTTTTGTATGAAATATCACTATTGCACATTGTTAATTGTAGGATAAAAGGGTTTCAACATGAAATATAGGAGGGGAAATATTGGGAAAATTTTGCACTTTTGGAGGACTAGTCCCTGAGGAAATATGTGGCGCAGTGACTGAGGCATTTCCCTAGCGATTATTGCTATGCAAAACTATGATCAAACAACAGATTTTTGCTAGCTTCTAAAACATTTCTAAAACATTAAAACTCTTTTTTTAATCGCCCCTCAACCACTGTGCCCGTCTGTCTACCCTCGAGCACAGAAACATTTCCCCAGCAATTTGAATTAATAAGTTTATTATTTTCCATTTTTCCCTCTGGTTCTAGTCCTGCGCTTCTCTCTGTGGGTGCTCCTCTCCTGCAGCGACTTAAGCAGCGGATTTGTATTTTATGTTATTTAATTTGCTCGGGGGGCGCTAGCTGTGTGTGGGTGGTGGTGGGGCTTGACAGAGAATCAGGTGCAAGTGTTATTGGGGCCAAGGATTTGTACTGCTCTTAGGATGCGGACGCGGCGGCCTCAGCTGTGGGCCCAGCACACAGCGGCTCAAAGTCTCATTTAGTTTTTGGAAGCTTTGGGCTGCCACTTAAGAGCCCCCACCCATTCCCCGTGTCCATTGAATTTCAAGATGCGCCTCTTTCCTCTCTATTTTTTTCTCAGTTTTTTGTCTGTTTATTTCTGCTGAAATTTCTTAAGCTTAAGTATTTAATATTTAATTGTTGTTTACACATATAATTTGTCCGTTTTTCTTTTTTAATGCGCTTACAATAGAATAGTTTTTCTTGTTTAATTTAATTTTCTTGTTTAATTTTTCAACATGATTGTGCTCAACGATTCTCTGTTTTTTTTTCTTCTGTTTTCCATTTTCCCATTAGGTATATGTTTTTTTCCCTTAATTTTTTTTTGTTGATTCGAAATTAAGTGATGCAAAAATTTAAGTTCGTTGTGTGTTTTTTGTTTGTTTTGTTTTTGTTGTTGTATGTATTTTATAATTAATTAAAAGAGCGTGTAATTTATAATTTATTGTTTATTTTTTCTCAAACATTATTTTTTTAGCATATTTAACAATGCAAAATCAGCACTTATGATTGATATATTCTAAGAAATTAGAATGGCTCTTTGCGTTGAATGCAATTTTCTAGTGGAAGACACATATGGGGGGTTTAGGAAAGGAAATCGTCTTCTAAGAAGTGCATTCAGTGGAGATCCTTCCAAAGGGAGTCCCATAATAAATCATCAAATAACAATAAAATTGTAGTAGAAGGTCTCATGTGGAAATTGACAGCTTGAAAGCTCTAGTAAAAAGAGTCTTTGGAGTCCAAAAGTCACAAAATACAAGCGTTGGAGGTTTCAAAATCTCTTTAGAAGATCAAAACTTGGCAATTGAATTAATGAAGATTTTCTTTATTTATTGTTAGATGCCAAAAGCTGGGAATAGAGTCTTTAACATGTAGTTTTAGTTGTTAAAAGCTCAAGAAAAAAGTTAGTTGGTGTCTTATAGCAATGGAATAGAGTCGTTGGATATCTTTTTATTGAAACGGTTAATCCTAAGGCAATCAAATTCTAAGAACGAATATCATTCATTTGAAACTTCAATGATCTTCTAATTGGCTATAAAATAGAATAAAATAAATAGAATACTCTGTAAAAATTATTTAGAATACAATCAGCAAAGATCAGATTGGATATGGAAGTAAATTAAATCTCCGTAGTGAAACTTAGACACTCCAACACTATTGAATAGAGTCTGTGGGTATCTTTTTAATGTAACTCAAGACTCCAAAAGCTATGGCATAGAGTGAAGATCATCTAAGTAAATCTTTAGCACTCTAGAGAACTTCTAGCTACAGCTTTAAGTCACAGAAACTATAGAGAAAAGTTCATGAAAATCATCCTGATGAAGTTTTTCATACCCAAAATCCCCTGCCATACAGACAAGATATTTAAAAATCTTCCAAAGTAAACCCTTTAGTTACAGCACAAGAAAATTGCATTCCATTCTCGACAGGCCGAGGTTTTATTTCTTTTGATTGAAATTCAATAATGTCTTTTGTTTTTATTCAAATTCTTCATATAATTAGCATTGTTTTTTTTACTACAGCGAAACCTGGTTAAAGCTTTTCATAGAATGATAGAAATAATGATAGATACAAAGATTTCACATGTACAATAAATATAATTAATAATATTTGATTTTTCCTGGCTCTTGAGAAAAAAAACACAAAACCGAAAGCAGGGACAAAGGCACAGGGGAAATTTGATTAAAGGAAAGTTATCATTTTCATTTATGTTTTTTTTGTTGATATGCTAGACGTCTAATTGACTTTTGTTTAGACTTTTAGATTGAGTGTGGTGAGAGTGTGAGGAAATGTGTGTGCATCTCTGGAGATTAGCCTAGGATACTTGTAGAGCTCTTTCCTACAAAGCATTTTGCATAAAAGTTCTTTTTTATTGTCAAAATTATATGCAGGTTTTCCATGTTTTGCTTTTCCATATAATCATCGAGTAGATTTCCATCATCAAAATTCAATTTTGAGCTGAGATAGAGTTTGTTTTTGGGGCAGGGCAATGATACGAGTAGTAGGGGAGGGTAGGATAGCATCATATAAATATAGATTCATTTCGATATATACATTTTGAGCAGGTTAAGCGAAAATACGAGATAGAGATAGATGGAGAGAGAGAGAGAGAGAGAGCATTCAGGTGGAGGAGCGATAGGTACACACATATGTCAATGGTTTCGATCTTTTAGATTCTATTTGATAGAATACAGATTTTTTTTTAAATTTATTTTTACTACGCTTACTTATATGTATATATCCATTCATTATTTAATTGATTTTTCATTGTATATTATTTACATTTATTCGTAAGTATTTTATATTATTTTTATTTTGTTTCGTGCTATTGCTTTTTAGTGGGCTTTTAGTTTTTGTTTTCGTATAAGCTATTGACTCGATTGTGTTCTTAAACTTAGGCTATGACTAAGCGATACCTGTGTTTTACCAGAAACAAAAAATATATAAGAGTACCATCATGATATATTGTAGGTGTTTTTTTTAGAAAGGGATGCCATAGGTAGGGAAATATCTGAAAAATCGAACGTTGCTTTCTTTTTCTTGAGTTTATGTTGATGCAAGGAAAACCTTGGGCGGATTTCTTGTATGCCCAGAGATCGTACATGATTATGAGCTTTATTGTGCATCTGAAAGATGATTGAAAAAGTCACCTTATATCAAAAGCAAGCGCAAAAATAGTAGCAAAAAAACTCTACTGGGAATTTGTATTCCAAATTTCTATTGCAATAATTATTCTATCCACAGCAGTTTAGCAGCAGATAAATATAATCTCTAGAAGAATAATATTTTAAAATATAAAAAATAAATTTTTAAAATTCCAAAGAAACTTGCAAACTGTTTTAAAACATCAGGAACGAAATCAAACAAAATCTTGAACTACTCAAAACAGAACTATGTTCGAAATAAACCTGAGACTAGAAACCTTTTAATTAATTTTAAATCCCCCACTTAAGGCATCCCTAACTACGACTTGCCGTAGTTGTTCCCTTTTTTACATTCAAAAACATTTATTTTTTAAATGCATTTCTCATTCAACTTTTTTAATGCATTCAAAAATTTTGCATAGAATATTCGAAATATTTATGTAGATTTATTTGATGTGCTAAAAATTGCATTTAGTTTTGAGTTTTTTTTTTAGTGTGTGTTTTTTGTTGTTGTTTGTTGTTGTTGTGTGAATTCAATACATGAGCGTCTGGGACTGGGGCTTAAAACCAAGATTCTTGCGCTGCAAAAACAAATGTATCTCCCGGAAATTGGGTCGACTCGATTCGTTGCGCTGCCAGCACTCGCACATGAGATCATAAATTTCACGCGGACAGTTGACGGGCATGGGCAGCAGTTCCTGCAAAAAAATAAAACAAAAATTCAGTTCCTGTGTGTTTACAGTCACTTTTTTTAAGCATGGTACTCACATGCATTTTATCATCCTGATAGATGTGTCCAATGTTCTCAATAACATTCTCGTCTGTCATATGCTCGTAGGGCTGTTCCCGCGCGAATGTTAATATCTCCCAAAGGGCCACAGCAAACGACCAGACATCGGATTTTGTGGTGAATTTTCCCTGTAAGTTGATTATGGGTAATGATTAGTATATGAATTAAGCTTGAATATATTTGGTTTTTAGGGTGACAAGTTTACTGTTTAATTACTCAATTAAAAAGTCTTTGAAAGTCAAAGAAAATTCTATACTTTTATGAAGTATTATAGCGAAAAAGTTATAGTGTGTGAGATTTAGCTTTTGAAATTATCTGTATTTTAAAATAAAATTTATAACGATTTACAGTCTCATGCGCCTCATATTTTGTCATTAATATAGCCCCACCCTTTGATGCTCAGCCGCTCTGGAAGAGAGAGACAGCCTTGCCAGTGCACTGTTTTTCTTTATTTAGTGTGTACAATTTTGTAGGAGTGGCAGATATAATCTCTGGGTATTTTTTTTTAAGTGAATGGAAACACAGTTTCTGCTGGCATATATTTTTCTTAATTTTTAATATAAAAATCAGCCTATCGCTATGAGTTTTGGTGCATTGATGGGTACATATTCAAAGCAAAATGTAGTTTAATATCTTTGTATTTCTCTGTATCCCAGATTATACTCTACAATTCTTTGCAATCACCTATCGATACACATCTAAATTAATGTTTTATTTTCCTGTAGATTTACTAGTATAAAATAAAATGCCCTAAAAATCTCTACCCCCGCCCAAAACTGTTTTGTTAAACAAATTTGACATTATTTTTCGAGCAGTCTACACTATAATCCCCGCCCCCCCACTACCTTTAAACCTGGTAGCCGAATACATGAAAATATGAAAATAGAAATCCTCTTCATTGCCAAAAGGCCTTTTGATTTTGTTTACATGCTTTTTGGCTTAAGGATTATGCGGTTCCTGTGCCACAGAACAGAACAGAGCACGAACAGAGCAGAGCACGAACTGAACCTATTCATGTGCACAAATATCCTGTAACGCAACTTTTGCGCTTTTTAATATACACATAGAGCCGTCGCACCCATACCATGGTATAACCTCCTTACTGCCAGCCTTCCCTTTGCCGCTTGGGGGGGTCGTCAGCCAGAGGCAGATTCCTTTTAAAAGCAGCTTCTAAAAACCAGACACACACATTCAATCCACACGAGTGTCTACCCATCTATGGATACCTCTCTGCTCTCTGCTCCCCCCACCTCACCACTCACTGATCCCATATCATGTGGGTAACTGGGGGATATGCTGCGTGGGGCCCTATATCTAGTATCTCTTGATGGAAACTTTATACGTGTCGCTCCGTTTGGGTTTGTTTCAGCCCATCCTTAGCCTCTGTTTCTGCCGCTGCCTCTGCCTCTGCCCCTGCCTCTCTCCTTTCTCTGCGTTTTTCGTGTAGTTAATTAATTTATTTAGTGCGGTTTTTCGCTGGGGGATTTATAAAATATTTTACTCGGTTTTTGGTTTCCTTTTCCACTTTCCTATATATTTTTTCTCGTTGTGTTCTTAGCCACATTTTTTTTTTTTGGTTTTTTTGGTTTGGTTGGGTTTTGTTTTGTTTTCGTCCATTCGTTTTGTTTGGGGAATAAAATGCTGTGAAGTTGTGGGTGCTGGGGAAGGGAGGTTAATGTACTCGAAGCATGTGCCGGTTAATTGGGGGTAACTGTCAGTCAGAGTCAGAGATAACTGCCCAGAAGCTAAATGCTGGCAAAAGATATTTTATCTAGTTTTATTTTTGTTTGTTTTTTAATGGATTATTTAATTTGTGTGAACCTTTTAAAGTTGTTTTTAGATGAGTTTAGGACTGTGTTTTTTTTACTTACCAATAGCACACTCTCCCAGGACATCCAGCGTATGGGCATTGGCTGTGTCTGCCTGCCAGTGGTGCCCTCCAATTGGCAATAGTCCGACATGTAGGCCGATCGATTTATCACAGTGCCAATAGAGCAAACCTTGACGCTCAGTTCGGGCCCAATAATGCAGCTCCTGCAAAGAGAATAAAAAAGACAGAGAGGGTAGAGAGCAGTCGACATTGAAAATTCAATTAAAAATACCAGAAATTAAATAAGCAAACACTTCCGCAGGCCAAAAAGCCAAGCGAACCCACACGAGTCGAGAGTCTAGGAGTCAGCATAACGGATTCAGGATATGCTCCTTTTTGGCCAACAACACAAAGTTGATTGCTTCGCCAGAGTTGTCGCTGTCGCTGTCGTTGTCGTCGCACATGCATTTCAAATGAGGCAATGGCAATGGCAACCGGCAACTCCCCCAGGCTGTCGCGTTGGCCATCCCCCATTCAACGGATTTACGGATCTACTTTGCGCCCCGAAAAGGGGTTGATAGATGTTGTTTTCTTTTTCGAGTAATACCCTAAGTGAAAGGGTATGTGGATAAGGTGTGAAAATAAGTGGAGATATTTAAAAGAAAGTCCAGAAGATTTTAAGTTTAAAGTTTCAGAAAAAAAACCCAACAAAAATATTAATTTCCGATTTATTGGCTGCCAAAAATGCATTAAATTATATAGAAAATTGGAGGATATAAAATTAAGATTTATGGATAAATTTAGATGATTTTCAGACCCAACAAAGGTTTTCCTTGGAAGTCTACAGACAATCTTTATTCCCCCAGTACTCTACAGGGTATCCAGCACTCCTATATACCCACTGTAGCTTCCGTTTGGCTGCCAAGCAGATTTCACATTACGTTTTGTGAAGCTGCCAAGTGGTCAGTGGATGATGCCCTGCTGCCCGTTGCACTGCGCAACGCCCCCCTGAGGGCAACAGCAGCCGTTTGGCAGCTTTATATTTTTCGCCCCTGTACATTCGCCCCATATTATTGTTTTACCCAAACACCAAGAGAACTGAGAACAAGATGGAAAGAGTGGGGGTGCAAATGCCACAGAAAAAGATGGAGCGGGAGGACAGGGCAGCGGTACAAAGAGAAACTCGGAGGGGGATCAAAAAACGTTCAAGCATCAGTGAAAATGACAATATAAGCGGAACGGGAAGTGGGAAAGAGTGAGGAGTAGTGGATGGATGAACGAAGGAAGGTATGGGAGGAGAGGGGCACTCGAGAGCACTGAATGGTAGAAGAAGGACTCTGCCAGTAAATGAAACCATGAGATGGTAAACACAATCAACATTTGATATTTGATATCACAAAAACAAACAAAACAAAACAAAAAAAAAGGAGTAAAAAGGAGTAAAAGTCACGAGTAAAAAGCAAATACGATGACAGTTTCGTGGTTATGACTGATGACCCATACCTTTCAGGACAATTGAATGCGTCATTGCGCCACAGGAGGGTTCGAATGCAATAAAATAAATATCAAAGGGGTACACAAATTTAAGGAATTCAAAAAGAATTCACATAGAATAAAAACAAAATGAAGGTTTATCCGTGCAGTGAAAAGTGGTGACTGTACCTGGGATTAATTGGTGGCAAGAGTGGTGGCATGAAAATATGAAAATATACAGAGAAATCGTTTCAGAATAGCAGAAATTAATCGTACAGAAGAAACAGTTGTTGCAGTGCCCATTGATGGATTACTTAACCATAATTTTATTGCGTGCTTGCTGGTAAGGCAAATCTACACCTAACATCTTTGATTATGCCACACGAACTGGTGTCAAAAATACCCATTGACTTAATCTGTACTTAATTTAATTCCACTTACTCTACCTTTATCACAATTATCCATCTGCTTCTCCATTAAACTTCAACTTCCATAAAATCTCATCAAAATTGTATTTAATTTAAATTATTCTAGTTGCCTTTTTCGTTGATTTCCCCTTCACTTGTAATCAATTTTCCTTGCATTTTACTCTGCGCCTCAATCAAGGATATTGTGAACGATTGCCAAGGAAATGGTCTTGGCCACATGTTTAGTTTTCCATACAAATCAATGTCCAAATGTTGAGGGCATAACCGATGGTACGATTATCTGACAAACTCATTAACTGGCGAATGGAATCAAATATGCAAAGACCAAACACATGACAGGAGTGTGGTATGACCCACCCGTAAAAGGACCAAAATTCAACACAGCCCATACCGGATGGGGGAGGGGATTCATGCTGTGGGCTGAGTGCTGTGTGTGTGGCATGTGGTATGTGCATCCCCCATATGATCTGATCTGTGGACGGGGCATTAGACATAAGCAGACAGCTCCTGACGTGCATAATTTCCTGCCTCTCTCAATATTGAAAAAGGATATGGAAGTGCTGTCATATTACAAATAAAATGTAAGCTTCGAGTGCTGTCTGAGTGACTGAGCGACGAACGGATGGACGGGGGGGTCCTTGTCTCGACGATGTAATGCGTTTAGGCCGGCCCACTCCACTCCACTCCTCTACTCGGAATCATAAACCACATGAAGGGGAGCCTGCCAGGATATGGCAGGATATTACTGTCGAAAGAGTGGGGGGGTGGCTGCAATACAGTTTCTGATTTTTGGTGCGTTATAGATTTCGATTGCCACGAAGACGGTGGCAACAACAGTTTCAGTCTCCCTTTGGATTTTAGTTGAGTGAAAGGTTTAATTTTCACAAAACATGCAATGGAAGGGGGAGACCTCTCTCTTCTATACCTATGAATATATCCGCTATATAGAGCTCTCTTTGCTCTTTACCAGATCGAGTGTCGGCCGTTCGTTGCTTGCTGAGTGAGTAGTTAAGTAGGCTTGTCGCTGCGTTGTTTATGGATTGGCTAGGATTTCCATTCTTGTGCTTCTGACATCCATTGACAGTGACGTCTCGACACGTGTCGACCGAGGCCTTCTCTTCTCCGCCAGGGTTCATTGCAGGGGGGTGGATGGTAAAAAGAGAAGCGAAATACATCCCAAAGAGTCCAACACTTAAGTGGGGAATTGTCTGTTTGCTGTCTTTAAGTTGATTCGAGTGGGAATTTCTTATTTAATTAGCCATCTAAGGGGACATTCTTGGAAATAGCCAGGATTCCGATTAAATTTCTTTCCAATTTCGACTGCAATTTCATTGGAATTTAAGGTATGATCTTAAGAATTCGTAGCTAAGGAAGAATCTCTTTGGGGAAAAGGTGAGATTGCGATTTCATTGAAATTTATTAGAAACGACTTTGGGATAGAGATTCGAACTTCTCCGCATTGCAAAGCAGTTCTCAACACCGCACGCACTGCGTTATCTACGATAGCAAAAAACACGTTGCAAAAACAAATGTGCTCTCTTTTTTTAAGCACTGCTTTATTTCTTCCACGCACTCTCCCTCCCACTCTTACAGAACATAGACAACAGAAACAAGCAACGCACAAAGTATTAAAAGCAAAGTCGCTCGCTCCTAGATCCTCTCAGCGAAGATGCGCTCTTTCAAGGAATTCTTAACTTTTTCGCACCCGCACTGTAACAAGTGTGAAGAGAGAATCAAAGTTAATTACTCTTCAACGTAACTCTTGCAGCCAAAAGCAACAACACACACATACACATTGCAAATGCGAAGTTGCTCTCAAATGCGCTCACCGCCTACGCTCGTTCACCTTCCTAACCGAATGCTGTGGGAAGAGAGAGCTAAGTCAAATTTAAGCGCTCTCACAATTTTAAGCTGCCGGCGCAGATGCACGTTTATTCGTGTCGTGGTGTAAAAAGTCCCAAAAAATAGTGAAAAATGTGCGGAAAAGTATAGAAAAACCCGTGTGATAAGAGTAGCAAGTGTTTAACGAGAAAATCTGCCGAAAAATTGGTGAAAACTGTTGTGAAAAGCCGGAAATGTGATGAAAAGTGTAAGAAAGAGCAAGAAAATGAAAGACCGTTTGTGTGGACAGCCAAGGAATCAGGAAAAATTCAGAAAAGCAAGTGTGAAAACAATTCATTTCATTGTGAAAATAGCCGCCGAAAAATTGCAATTGCGTCGCAGCGCTGCTTCCAGTTGTGGGAATTCGAGTGGAAAGAAGACGAAGTCAAATAACGGGACCAGCTATGGCGTGAGTTTTTTTTTGTTGTCGTTGAGTTGTTTTGTTTTTTTTGTGTGAGAGTGCGTGCGGGTGCAATACGGCAAGCAGTACAAATGGCAAAAACTGAGTGAAAGTGTTAAAGTGAGTTAAAGGTCCCGCCAAACCAAAAGAGCGGAAAAGAAATCTCACTCTGTGCTAAATGATAAGCACTTAGCAAGTGCAGGCTGTTTCGGCCAAAATTAAGTGAACATTTTAATGCGAGTGAAAAGAAAACTAAAAACAATAAAATTTCACGCAATACTCAGACAGAGCGGTAATTAATACAAGGCTCGATGTAAGATGCAAGAGGTGCCAGGCAGCAAGCAGTGCACTGCAGAGCGCACCCTGTCGGTTTGCCGATATGTCTTGACCATGTAAAATGTAAGGTAAGTCTACACTATTTTTACATTTTCTTGATTTTTAGGAATAATTTCGTACCGTTAAAAGTACCTTTAATGGGGGGCCATTAAAGCTATTTCTGAGCATTTTTTGTCTGTTCTTGGATAGTTGTTTAGCTGCTCTAAATATAAAACCAAAAAGCAAACAATGGACAGAATCTAGTGGCAAAACATTTCTACGCTCTCCGCGTCCTTGGTCCTCGCATTTCAACTTTCACTAACAAGATACTCGTACTGTGGCTGTGTGCCAGATACAGATACGAGTGCGAGTACTCGAGTGCTACAGAAAAAACAACAACCAGAGAGCATTTTCATTGTTCTGCAAAGTATTGTTGTTGTTTTTTGTGTGTGTTTTTTTTTTGTCTGTTTTATATATTTGTCTGTATGTTGTTTTTCTGTACAGATATCCCGGCCAGATGGCAATTACAAGCATATTAGGTTAACACAAATGCACAACAAAATGTCCTTGGATTTGTGTGTGTGGCCAAATAAAAATAGAAATAAGGGGACAAAAAATAAAGCAAGAAAAAAAGGATATACGAAAGTGCGCGTACAAAACGCAATAACAATAAATTTCAACAGCAACTTGCGGAGGAGCACTTTTAAAATGTGTCAGTAAAACATATAGTTATGGGTTTTTAGTTGTCCTCTCACCCGCACTCTACCCCTCAAGGATCCCAGGATATCGTCCTTCTACAAGGGATATAAATAAAGCGAAAGAGCGCACGCAAGAGAGAGAGAGAGAGAGAAAGCGAGAACACCCGAGCAAATGAACGACTTTTGTGGATTTGCTTTGGTGTTTGCTTGCTGTCCATCTCCATCCAGCTGGACGGACACTCGACGGACAGACGGACGTTTATAAATTGGTTGAACGTGCCAGCCCTTGGCCCGGACAGGAGGCTTTAGCGGGTTAATTAAGGCGACAGCAACCTCAGACTTCAGACAGCATGAAAGGCCATTACGGACACGCCACCGACATTACGGACATTAAGTGCATCGAGCATCTAGAGCTGGAGCTGAAGTGCTGCTTCAATGGCTCCGATGGTCAGTCGTTCAGTCAATAAGCAAGAAATACAAACAATTAAACACGAGTTGGGGTTAACCGGGGCGGGCGGCAGTGAGACTGCGATGGGATTAGGGGTTAAGAATGGCCACCCTTAAGAAATTGAAGGGTGCCAGCGAGAGATTTAAAAGCTATTGAAGATGGAAATCGCCTCAGAAGAGTGCTTGAAAGGCCATTAAAATGTGTAATTATAAATGAAAACTTGTTTCAAAAGATTATTTATTTGTTTCTGATATTTCTTAAACTTTTTAAGACTTGATTACATCACTTGAAATGTATTCCATTAAAAGAAGTGTTTGATTAAACAGATACTCAAGATATATGGATTAAAATGGTTTATTGAAACCCTTAACTCATAGTATTTTATTGGCTTTAATATCAAAATTTTGTGGATTTGTACATTTATACACTGCTAATATACTCTAAGCCCTGATTTTCCAATACTTTAATTACCCAGTTTGTAGGAGGATCTATTTTAAATGGGAAAAATCGTTAACAAATTTTTTATATTAGACAAAAACGTAAATAAAAAGTGGTAATTACTCCCTAATATTGCTAAAACATTTCCAAATCAATTAAGCTTTAATCTCGCTACCAATTTATATTAAAATAAGAAGTGAACACGCTCATCCATCAGTTCTAAAAATTAAAAACCAAACCACACTCTTAAAAAAACAACTGAAAAAAGAGTTTACCAAACAGTAGTTTAATGAAGTCTGAACCACAGAAAAAAAAGGCAACAAGAATTGAGTTCTCCGCCACAATTGAAGCCGGAAAAACCACACACACACACACACAGAGAATAACAACTGAAATCTGTTTTAGGGTAGGCGGATTGGGGGTGGGGGAAAAACAGGACCCCAAGCGAAGCACCAAACAAAGTGTCCTTGCCCCAGTATCCTTCAGTATCCACTCTGTATCGTTCTCATCAGCATTCTCAACCTCCTCCACAAACGCCAAACTCTGGGATATTACACGCTGCCGCCGCTGTCCGTTTTGTGGCCCCGTTCTCTGCGGCGGACTTTTGCCGGACAGGACATATTGTCAAAGGACATCATCAACATAATGGACATGTTGTAGCCACAAAAACGGATGTTAAATTGAAAAAAAAGGGGGAAAAAAGAGAGAGAGCAGAGAACCGAAACTATGAGTAGGAAATACACATGGAAACGGACAAGGCCGAAACGAGCTTATAAGCTTATGAGAGGAGCAGAGAGAGGGTTAGCTCCACGAACGTGAAATGGGACACTGGACTCCTAAGGGCTCTGATGGAGCATGCAGGACCCATAGTCGGAGCCGGACTTCGCGTATGTCCGACTTTTCCGCACAATTGAAACGCTTGAATGAAGGAAACCAATGAATGAGGGACGACTGAAGAGACCCAGCGCGAAAGGAAGTACAATGTAATGCATGGGCCTGGAGATGAGTTTTCGCTTGGTATACTCTACAAAAAGTTAGTGGCGGATATGGGCTATGAGGTGTAGAATGTCTAGAAGCTATGGAAATAGTTTATTTTGGGTTGGAAATTGTGGAAAATGTTTGAAGAAAATATAATGAGAAATATGTGAAACTGTAGAGGAATAAGTGAGATTTTTATATAAATTATTTACATACAAAAATTATTTTTCAGGGTATAAAAAACATGTGAAATGTTTAAAACACGAACCATAAATAATACACAGACTAAATCTACCAATCAAAAGCGAAAAGTGGTGCAGGGATTTTTTAAATAAAAACAAATTGCCGAAAACCTTCTAAATATACAGCAAAAATATTTATTTTTAAAGGAAAAATTATCTTATTTCCAGTCGAAATTTGTAACCCATTTTCAAGATTTTTTGTCTCGATTTCCATTGTTTTTTCCCCTGTTACAATCATACAAAAAGAGCATCCGACATTCAGTTTGCCATGAAATATTTTTTGCGTTGCTTTTTATCTGTTGTACAGCATCATCATTGTAGTAGTAGGGTGACCCTTGTGTCTGTATATGGGATATGTGCTTGGGAGTCATCCTGCAACAACTATTATCGTTTGCCAGCACAAAGCGAAAGAGAGAGAGAGAGAGAGTCCTGTAGAGAGGAGGGCAGGGACAGTGGAACGAAGAGAGATCCTTGGACAAAAAGACAAACGAGTGGGAGATGGGGAAGCCAATAGAGCAACCGAACGAAAGCACATAATAGGCCATTGGGTAAGCACTTGAGGGTCAAGCCCGTAAATGTATGCTAATGATTATGATGAAGAGTGTGCTTGTCCCTCTCCTTTTCTCCATCTCCATCTCTCTCTCTCTCTCCTTCCCTATCTCTATCTGATGTTTGACTTTTGGGGTTAAAGGTTATGATGGCCTCCCATTTCTCATTTATGGCTTGTTGTTTGGTTCTGGCTTTGGCTTTTCCCTTTGGTTTTCCCCCACATTTGCCGATTGATTTTTTGCCTCTAAATAGATGAAATATTTATCTTCTTTTTTCCTTGGGATTTGAGGTCAAACTTGATTTGGGATTTGAGATTTCTACATAAAAAATTGAATGCTATTGGGATGTTTAGCCCACTGAAAGAGGCTGCAAGTGGTGCATATTTATGGAAATATTATAATTTTTGGTTTTTAATTGAAGAAATTATGTTTAGAACTATATTTTTTGACCTTTGAGACTATGTAATAAAATATTAAAAATTCTTAAAAATTACCCCAAATTGTAGAGAAGACCCTTTGCTGAGTCGTACAATTTTTTTTGTATCGTTAACAACTCTAAATTAATAAAAAAAAGAAAAATTCCTCGCAAAATACTTTAATTTGAATTATAGATTTTTTAATTTTAATTTTTTATGTTTCAAAAGATTGATATAGTTTTTGCATAAAGACTTCAACAATTTCCGAGAATTACACATATTTTAAATGATTTTTGGAACTTTTTTAAATTTCCAAAAGATTCTATAATATCTGTAGATATACAGGGACTCCCACAATAATTAATATGTTTCCATCTGCCAATCAAAAACATCATCTAAATTAGTGGAAGCACAGCACAGTACATCGCATTTGAATCCTGCATTCAATTACTGCGTTTAATCATTGTTGCCCCAAGTGGCATGTTACATATATTGTGCAACAACTTTTGCTGGCACTGGCTGCCATTTGCTGCCACTGTCACACTTTTATCTTAATTTCCATTGGGATATTGGAAGAGATTGGCAGCCATTTAACCTATTTGAATGCAGTTGACATATTGGCCATTAATTAAAACATCAACACCCCAGTCCCACACCCCCTTCCTGCCAGCCTGCCTGCCTGGCTGACTGCTGGCAGGACGCATCCTCCCTTACAAACATCAGAGCAAACATCGCCTGGAGACTTGTGCAACAATTTCACATGTCAACGCATGCAAAAAAAGAAAAGGGAAATGGAACTAGGGGGGGAGGAAGCGTTTTCCCCTGTGAAATGTGATCAGAGGTGGAATGTGACACAGCAGTGGCGTTGGTGGGAGGGGGATTTTGCAAGGTAACGAACGCCAATAAAGGTCAAATTAAGGAGTGGGTTGCAGGTGCATCCATTTAACCCTTGACTTCGCGATGCGAGCAAATAAAATGGGGGAATAACGTCGGTACTCCTTGCCGCACATCAGCATCAGCTACCGCCATCAGAGCGCGCGCATCAGCATCCACACATCCGCTTTCATATCAGAGGCAGGAGCTCCTGCTGCTCCACAGGACATGACGTTGCCATGACACTGTCGGACGCCAGGACAATCTTTTCTCTCTCCCTCTTTGGAGGGAGGCCATCGGAGCGGATAGCAGGAAATAATGTGCAGCCATCCGGAAGTAGTTTCTCTATCAAAACGTATTGATTGACTTTGGGAATGTGCATTCCCCTACGATGCCCCTAATGGGGGCAAGGTTGTTGGGCAGGCAGAACATTCGTTGCTTTGATGGAAATTGGAATTAAAGTTTGACATAAACATAAATGTCGTAATCCGCATTGGAATCACGTAACATAATAAAGTCTTAATGGATATGGAAAGGGAAGACTTTTTTGTATATTTTTATATCTGCAAGAAATCCACAAGCTAGAGATATGAGATATTTTCCCCCTATGAGTTTTTGCTCGCTGATGAATATTCAGACTTGATTCTGATTATCTTCCACCCTCCCCAAGATCTGCATCTAAATGCCACCACGGAACTCAAAATCGTCTCGCTCAAACGCCCACTTCTGGCTGCCACGCCTTCTTAGTTACTTCATTAGTGCACAGTGCATCAGGGGACGGGGGTGTTTTGGGGCTTAGCTTGGCTTTGGGTTTTTCCGTGTGAGTGAGTGATGAACCCCGGCTCGTCTCTCTCTCTCTCGCTGCCACAGGTGAAAATTTGCATTTATGCAAATGGTAGGCGTTTCACGACGCTTTCACTTTAACTACTTTCCGCGTGGAAAGTGCTTTAGGTGACACACCACCCACACCACCGCACTGCTGCTTCTCACTGGATCGCTGCATTTTCCAAGTTTTTCCGCTTAATTTATGCGCATTTTTCATGTACTCGTAGTATATTTTCGAGACTTCTTTTTTGTTGGAAAATTTATTGCCCATCCGCCTGCGTCGCAGCAATTTTCCAGTTTTCATTTTTCGAAAAATATAGTGACTTTCACTTCTTTCCAGAGAACCCGCTTCCACCCCTATCCCCAATCCCCTATGGAAAAATGTTGTGCATGTTCTGTTGCAATTTTTGCTGCAAATTTTTAATTAAAATTTTCGCCCCCAGGAAGGTGGAAGGAGGTCGCCAAGGGGCCGCCAATGGGCTTTTTGGGTGCAGACGACATTTTAATGTTGATTTTATGCAAATGACAATTGATTGAAAACAAAAGTAGGAAGGGGGAGAGAAGAACATGCCTGTGGAGAGAGAGGGGCGGGATGGACTGATTGAAGGCATATTAAAATAAATGAAAGCCGCTTCCATAATGGCCATAATATGCCATAAACAATTACAATTTAATGAATTATTGCCGTGTAAATAGGGTACTTGAATTGGGGTGGGGGCAGGAGCAGAACCACTACTGAATTCTGATATATAATTTTGCATATTTTTGAAACAATTAATTCGAGGGAAGAAGGGGCAAGCGGAAAGCAGCACTAAAATAGCGTGCTACCTCTATGATTTCTGATTTAAATTTGAATATTAATAGCGCATAAATTTATTAAAAAATGATTTCCATTACTGGTGGGGCGTGTAAAACTGTATGCAAAGCAGAACAAAAATTAATCTCGATTACTGGGGGAGTAAAAAAAACAGAGCAGGATAACACAAAGCAGTGGCATGGCAGTTGCCTAATAACTTGGGGATAGGGGTTGGATTTAATAGGTTCTTATCTCTTCATCAAACCCCTCTAATGCTTTTCTTTGTTTTTCTTTATTACAGTTATTTAAAATAACAAAAACCCGCCCCCCACATCGCTTCATTGCCCCATATGCTCGCCTCTGTTTGTAATTTATCTCTGTCATTGTTTTGATTAAATCAATTATATTTATAACCCATGCACAATGGCCTGGCCAGGCAGTGCTATAACACAATGGGTGGGTACCCATACCATGCTGTACGCCCCACCCCCACTCAGCAATACATACATACATTAATAATTATGCCGTTATCCGTTCCACTAATTGCGTTGGTCATTTAAACGTAAATCCACAGCGCCTAAAAACGGGCAACGGGCAAAGGCTTTTTGTCAAATTACTAAAATCGAAACCAATTGAAATTTCGAAAACGGGTTTTGTTGCCGCTTTTTGTAGATATGGCAGAGAGTCCGGGGAACGGGTTGGATGGTGTTGGATGGTGGCCATTTGAATTGAATTTCTACTCCGTCATTGATTTGCAATTATGACTAAAAGCTCCCAGCCCCACAAATGCGTAGGGGTCAGCAGCTGTTCCCTCGGTGCGCTGTGGCAGCTAATCTACACACAAATCTAACAATGCTGCCCCCGTTCGCTCACGGATACCACAAATCGTATTTAGAGATGGGAGAGTGAGAGTCGTGAGAGAGGAGACACTGGTTAATAGTCAGATATATTTCCATTTATGTTTCCGTTTCGTGATACGCTACCATCCCTAATCAATGCAACAACCATGACAGTAGCTGCCACTGTCCCCCTTCTCACTCTCTGCCCCCTTGGAAATCCTAGTTGACTTTGACTTGTCGCGCGACATGAAACGATTAAGCCAGAAAACGCTTTTAGCCAACGCCAATGCCAACGCCAACACCAAAGCCATTGGCTTTAGACAGCCTTCGGGTCCGAGGTGTTTGTTTGGTTTTAGCTTCTGTTTTGGTGGGCAGAAAGGGGAACAGGCGAACAAGGGGGGGGGGGGTTGGCTGGCAGGGTGGACATACACATTTATATTATCGTATGATTGATCACAATTTTCCAAAGTAATTAGGGGCCACCCACGAATCCCCAACACTCCTCTAAGCTCTCTCTCAGAGGATATGCATGGCAGCAGAAAGCTGGAGGAGGGGCAGGGAGACCAGGCTTTAAGCGTAATTGCTTTGTAAATAATTCTCTAGCCACAAAATGTCATTGGCCCTGCTCTATGCGCTCATTAAAAGGTGCAAAAAGAAAGAATTTTTCTTTTATCGAAAAGGATTTTTATATAGCAACAAAAAATCATAGAAATCTCTTGGCTGTACAAAAACCACTTGAAATCGGTAAACCATTTGCTTTAACCATAAATCAAATTTTATTCTTTAGATCTTGAATGGAGATTCGTGCCATTAAGCCCTAAAAACTATTCATTATGATGCATGGACTCATTTGGGTCTTTACGGCATTCAGCATCGCATTAAATTTAATTAACCTTCGCCCTAAGAGGTTTTCTTTTATCGCCCCCACGAAAATCCCTTTCATCAACGACTGCCATTACAAACCACATGAAAATACACACGCGTGCTCGTTCGTGCCACACGATGCCGCAGCTGTAGGATTGCCAGAGCAACGTCGCGTCGTCTTCTCTGACGGCCAACATATTGCAGTGCGCTGCCCTGAAGCAGGAGAAGGACAATAATCAAGTCCAGAACTTAACGACAACTAAATCCAATTATTCCAGTGATTCTGGGAGGCAGCGCAACAGGAGCAGCCAGGAATATGCCAGGGATATGCCTCAGAAATGGTTGAATATGCAGAATGATGCACATGGAACACGTGCGCGCAACGAATTTTTTCCAATGGTTGAGGGAGTGGGTGGCGTAGCAGAGTGGGTGCTGCTGCTGGGGGGTTACTTGGGTGGCTTTATGGGTGGCTTGATGGCTCGGTGGCAGATTGCATGCCACCCGCAGCGTTGCATAAAGGTTTACTTTTCATTTACGCGCCACTCACCCCCCGCCACCTACCACCCTACCACCTATACCACGGAACGGGGACAAAGGGAACAACCCTTACAAATGCAATGCACACACGCATGTCAAGAGGCACGGAGAGGGGTTGGGTGGGGGTAGATCCTTTGTAAGGACTACCCACTCCTCACTCTCACAGACCACCGAAAAATTGTAATTAAATATAATCCGCTCAATTTGAAACGCACACCGAAGGAGAGGCAGAGAGCAGTGGCAGTGGCAGAGACGAGGCAATGGGCGGCCAAGAGTGAGGCACTTTTCCACCGCTCTCCCCCTACCACTCTCTCTATCACACTGTTTCTGCTTCTCCCTATATCATTCTTGCATTAATGCACATTCATAAAGGGTATTCTGATTTTAAAAAATCATAAAAATTATAGAAAATAAAAAAAATTAATAAATAATACCAAAAAAATATCACAAAAAGTTGCAAAGGTTTTTATTTCTTTTAGATTTTATTTTTCTCCGAATTTTAATTCTTCCTGCCCTTTCAGGGCATACAAAATTCGTTACAGAAATTGCACAAATTTAACTTTTAATTAAAATCATGGAAAAAAGGATTTCAGAATTCTTGCAAGTGGCTGCCCGCTGATCTGCTGCCCCTGTGTTCCTCTCTTGTCCAGTGACCGATGCGTTCATGCATTCAAAAATGTGCATAAATTATTGAATTAGTGCGTTTCACTCGCCCCGCCGCCCTGCCCTATCTTTTTTTCATGCTTCCCGCAATTTTCACGCTTTTCGTTATTAACAAAATAAAAGTAGCAGCAGCAGCAGCAGGCGAAAAAAAAGGAAGAACAATTTTTAAAGCATAAATTAAGGCGACAGTCGCACACTTGTTAATAATTTATGCATGAGGCTGATGGGGTGGAGTAGCAATCTAAAAAATTCGTTAGCTGATGGTGGAATTTGAATTTAGAATCTGATGTTGGGAGTATAGAAAATTCCGTACTTGATGGGTGGACGTTTGACTTTGGTTTCGTTTTCGCTTTTTGCGTTTTTCGGGTTGCCCTTTCATTTATTTATTTATTTATAACACTCGCAATCGGTGGGCAAGAGGCGGGCACACCCGGCAATTAGTTCTTTCCAGATCCTTGGGGATGTTTTAATTATCGTATTGTATACAAAAAAATATGGCCACCCTTTAGCCTTTTGTGTCTCTGCGATTTATGCATGCGATTTAATAATGCAAATTAATTCGGCTCGCTTTTTGTGCTGCTATCGTGTGGTCTTTTATTTTGTTTTTGTTTTATTGCTGCGAGAGTTTATGGAGCAGAGATTTGAAATATATGTATTATAAATTAGGAAAAGATTATGACATGTGGTGTGAGTTCATGGGGGTTCATGTGGGGGTTCCTACACCGATAGAAAAAGCCCTGAAATTTTAATATTTTCACTCATTTATGCCATTGATTTTCATCCAAGAGTGGTTGTATTAATATTACATATTTTTCACTTACATTTTGATATAAATATGAAAATATTTTATATTTAATTTAAATATATTTTTTAATTAAAATTTAATATATTATATTTATTTCAAAGTGTTTTTTATTTAAATTTAATATATTATATTTATTTTAAAGTGTTTTGTATTAAGATTAAATATGAACGTATTAAAAAAGTCATTTTAATGCATTTATATTGGAATCAAAGTGATTTCTATTTAATTTTAATATGTTCGTATTTAAAAATTTTAAATTTACTTTGGTTTTTTTCCATCAGTGTATATGAGGCAGCTGTAATCTGTTGCACAATTTTAGTCTTTTATTGCAAAAAGAGAACAAAGTTAAATTTATCTTTATTTCTTTACTGCATCTGCGGAACGAGAAAGAAAACGATGAATATCACCTATCGATGATCAAGCAGAACACATGCCTGGTGGCACTCGATGGCAAACGACTTGTGGGCTTCGTACTGGCAGGCGCAAAGGGTCCCGAGGATGTGGAGAAGCATCAAAAGGAGGCGGAACAGTTGGAGGAGCATGCCTGGGGTCGTATCTGCCGTCTGTCCGCTAAAATCGAGGGCGAAGTGAATCTCTATGAGCGCTATGGCATCTGCCGTGCCCTCTGCTCGCACATCACCAATGTGCATGCCTCGATGAGGGGAAAGGGGCTATGCGCCCGTCTCGCTGCCGCCCTCATGGAGGTAGGTCGCGCCAAGGGCTTCCCCCTGATGGTTGCCTACTGCACGAGTTTCTACTCTGCGCGGCAGAAGGCACTCTTTGCCCTACAAGGATTACAAGGATAATGCAGGAAGAGCGATATTTAGGCCAGCGCCACCACACACAGACTTTCGGGTGATGGTTATTAAATTGTGATGGGTCTTTGGGAATTTCCATAAATATTTACCAATTTGTTGGATTTTTGGATTTTCTTTTCCTTTTTGTTTTAATTGTAAAAGCCAAAGATTTTCTTTTGTGTTTTTCTCTCTCTATTTCCCCCACTTTTAATATTCTGCACACTCTATTCTATAAATTTCAAATGTGTAACAAATTGCCACAACAAACAATCAAGTCACTAGATTTTTCCACTAGCTTTTCTTTTGACTTTTCGTCTGCCTTTCCTGCAGCACAATTTTCCCCCTCTTGGGCCACTTTACACGTTCCAACAACACAAGAGAATGGCTCTCGCCTTTTGCTCTACTCTTGCAGTGTCCTGCAGTGATTTCATTAAAATTTTACTGTCATAGTAAAAGTTTTATTATAAACTCGAGAAATGCCCTTTGCTGTTTGCTGCAAACGTGAGCCAAAAATAACACCGAAGAGGAGTAAACACAAAGAGAGATAGAGGGGGGAATGCAACCCCAAAATAAAAGGACTACGAATACGAGGACTCTGTACAAATCTCCCATCAAAAGTCAGCTCTCGCTTCAGCTTATATAGTAATTATGCTCCTCTCTGCTCTGGTCTGGTCTCGGTCTGTCCAGACTTTACGCACTACCAACCCCCAGACACATGCATATGCAACAAGCGGTGGCAGTAGCAGTAGCAGCAGCAGCAGCAAAAGCAGCAACAAAGGGTAGTGCAAATCTAGCAGGAGAGTGTCTGTGATGATGGCGTAGCGACTGGGGGGGATACCCAAGAGAATAGGGAACTTTATAAAAAGGGGAAATATTCTGGTGAAATTTTATTTGAAAGTGGAATCGAAGAGGGTCTATAAAAGCGACAATTTAAAGAATTTATTATTGGTAGTATTATTATTTTTAGAATTATTATTTTTAGTATTATTAATTTTTTTATTATTAATTTTTTTATTATTATTATTTTTAGTATTATTATTTTTGGTATTATTACTTTTAGTATTATGATTTTTAGTATTATTATTATTATTTTTAGTATTATTATTATTATTTTTAGTATTATTAACTATAATAATAATACTAAAAATAATAATAATAATACTAAAATACTAATAGTATTATTAACTATAATAATAATACTAAAAATAATAATAATAATACTAAAAATCATAATACTAAAAATAATAATACCAAAAATAATAATACTAAAAATAATAATAATAAATAATAATAAAATTGTATTCTTGTACAAATGTTTGGTAATGTTCATGGATAAACATTTTTTCTATCTTCTAAATTTTAATTGAACCTTTAAAGTGAATAGTTTAGCGTAAATCATAAGTTTTTTTCAAATTTTATTTATTTTTTTAAATAATTTTAAGAAGGAATTTAGTTTGTTAGTTTAGTGTCTGCTTATCTTTTGAGTGGAAATACAGATGTTATATATTTTGTTTTCCCTTTTTTATGCAGTCAAGATTTGTTAAAATTTTCTGTGCTACTTTGGCAGCAGAAAAGTCCATTCGTTTTCCTCGCTTCATAGTCAGATATACCCATGGATATCCTCTATCGACAAGGGACCTGCATACACTAGGGGAGCGTACAGACCTCCCATTCTTCGCCATTCTCTGTGTCTTCCTCCATCATCTTTATACAGTCCGACACCTTCTTGACTCTCTGTCGCCTCTCCTTTCTTGGTCTGCTTTTCCTCCTCCCTCCTCTCTCTCTCTCTCTCTCTCTCCCTCCCTCTCTCCCTGCCTTTCATTCTCTCCTGGCACTTGCACAGTTTATGTGCTGCTGGCTGCAGCCTCTGCTTTTAGGGCTAATGTGCTCATTTTATGCAAAAGTCTGTCCTGCAACTCACGTAGCCCCATCTCCCCTCCCGCTTTGCACCTCATCATCCTCTCCGCCATCATGCACTGGAAAAAGAGTGCAAGAAGATTTTTTATGCGCCCAACGGCAACATCTTTTCATTGTTTGCTGGTTTTTTTTTATTATTATTTTTGTTTTTTTGTTGCTTTTTTCCTGGTGTTGAGGCGACGGGTAGTGGAAAATGCAACAGCTTGTGTTTATAATTGAAATAATTGCAGAAAGCAGACATAATTATATTTTCATCGTTATTGTTGTTGTTGCTGTTGGCGGTGTTGCATCCACACAGTCATTGTCCCTAGAAGAGAGCGAAGAGATCCTGGCAGCAGACTGAATCTGAAGTTGGCTGAAGAACCTGGAGGAGTCCCCTACCCTGCCCTGCCCCCTGGGGTTCATTTGTTTTTGTTGTGTGCTTGGCTCATTTAAAGGAATAGTTTTGTGTGGAAACTAAAGGAATTTAATGGGGGAAACGAGAGAATTTCCAGTAGTTTATAAAGAAAGAAGAAAAAAGGAAGTAGAGCAATTTATTAATACTGAAAAGTCTGTAATTTGTTTGGAATTGTGTGAATTATGCTTTTGGGACATTAGATTAGAGATTAAGGGTTGCAAAGCAACTAAAATTTTAGCCAAAAATGTCACTATTGCTAGCATCTTTAAACAAAAACAAGGCTCATAGATCGCAGTAAATCTGATTTAAAATCTGTATTTTTTGGCTTTAAATTATCGTTATTTTTATAGTTTGCGATCCAATGACAATGTATCCAATATTTCGCATGAATTTCGTAGAGTGAAAGGACAGGGAGGACGAACTGGCCAAAAAAGCAATCGAATCGAGATTGTTTCTTTTTTAATCCTTATTTCTTTGTTTTGATTAAGGTTTTCTTTTAGGACTTTGGGTATGAAATTTTTAATAAAATGTCATTAATTTTAATTCGTTTCCATTATTTGAATTCAATTTTTTTTTTGGCATTATCTGCCAAACAAAGAGCTTGTAAAATGATATAAAAATGAATAGAAATATGAAATTCTGTAGTTTATGCCGTGTAAAATGTGAAAAATAATAATTTTTCTTATATATCCAACTGCAATGGAATCCTCTTGCTACTCAGCATATCTCCATCTAATTTCTTCGTTCTTTGTTCTCTAAGATGATGTTGTGGCACACCTCTCTTGTGCAACCAGCGGAGGGGCTTAGGCTTATGTCTCCTTGAGGGACAGCGAGCGCTATTCGTGCAAATAATTTTGCGTTTACAATGTACTAGCGCCCAGACGTAAGCCCGAAGCTGTATTGCCCCTGACAACGTGGCTAAAGTTTATCAGTGGGAAGGATGGAAGGGTAAGGGAAGGGGGTAAAGATTGCTGCAGAGGAACTTTGCTCTGAAGACGCTGGAAGGAGGACAGCGACGGAGCACAGGGCCATGTGGCTGGTCGCTTGCGCAATTTAACTAAAAGCTCAATCAATCATCTCTTGGACGTGTGGGCGGGGGGGTGGCATGAGCATGGGCATCACCTCCATGGCAATGCTTAATTTGTGCTCATCCTGTCGCACCGCCTTCGTGCCCCATCCTGCTGCCTCATCCGCGGGCTCTTTTGTCAATGTTGTCATAGAGTTTCCTTCCCTGCCTGCCCATGAACCCTAGAGGTTCCAGCCGAGCAAAGTTTTAAGCCGCTTTTCGGTCGCCTTTTGAAGTTTATCTGTATCTCTCTGAGCTCTCCTCTCTCTTCACCTGATTGCGGCAATGTGTTGCATGCATTTAGGCGGCCTGTACACATATTTGTATTGCCATCCGGCCAGTCCAAAAGGGTTGCTTGTGTGATTATTTGGTGGGGTGGCGGGGGGGGATACACCAAAACCCATGCCAAGGGCTGAAGTAGGAGCTTAGGAAATTGTTGCAGCTAATACGCTGAAAGAAGGATTACGTAGGATCGGAAGAAACGATGCGGAGGCGTAGCTGCCATCAAAATCAAAGTGATTCCGTGTTTAAGGTAATTGCTTGGAAATTGAAGACCAGCGGAGGATGTTGGGGTTTAATTTGGCGAGGCACAGGGGAACCTTGAAGAGATGGGAGCCTATTACCTTGGATTTATGTGTCAATGCCCCTCAAAAAATAGCAAAGAAATACCTAAAAAGCGGACGAAACTTAACAGATACATAGATTCTCTGGGATCAGAGGAATATTCAGGCTAACAACAGTCTAAAATTGGAATACAACCTTTCAATTTTCTATGAAAATAATGCGCCATAAATCGTGGAAGAACATAGCCTAAAAATGTTTTTTTTTCCGACCACTAAACGAACTTAACGATTACCCAAACTTTAAGACAATATTCCAGCATCTACAAGGTGGAACAAGCCCCAAAAGAGGGCCAACAATAATAGCCAGACCGAGATTTATCTCAGAGCCTACAGTCTCTACCTATTCCTGCGCTTTCCTGCCAGCTTCTGACAGCTGTGTTTACGCGTGAGTTTTCATGATAATCAAAAGTTTTTGCATGTGTTTGTTGAGGTTGCCACACCATGCCACATGCCACAGCATTATACACTGCCATCCTCGCTCTCTCTATCTTTCTCTCTGTCTCTGGCTGACAAATCTATTAGTGCATTGCTCTCTTGGCGGCGGCGGCTGGTGGCTGGAAACAAACAAAAAAAAAACGCTGAAAGAACAAACATTAGCGTCTAATTCCCACTCGCGCAACAAAGTCATCAACTGCCACATAATCCAGCAAATTTTTCAGCACTTAAATTTTTGGACATGACCTGAAACTTTGCCCTCGTCCGTTTGTCCGTTGCTTGCTCTGCTCTCTCCTACGTTTTGTGTCGCCTCCTAATCCCTAAACTGTCGCAAAACTTTTGGCCGCTTCCCACAAGAACGAAAATGGCCCCAAACACACACAAAGTAGAGGAAAATGCCTCAAACACAGCGAATTGGGGTAGAGTAGGAGAGGCCCGCCGCCACACAACAAAGAAAAACGCTAAGGAAAATGTTCTAGAAAACAGCAAAAAACAAAAAAAGTGAAGGAAAATGAGAGGAAAAAGTCCAACAAAAGTTTTTGCAACAGATAAAAGTGCAAAGTTTTAGAGAGACAGAACGAGAGGGAGAGCCACAGAGAGAGAGAGAGAGCTCGAAAGAAAGGACAGTGAAAATTACAAACATTTTCAATTATCACAAGCCAACAAACAACTGAAAGGAGCTGGCAGATGGACCCACAACCTGCCTGCCTTCCTGCCTGCCTACCTCTCGGTTGATGTATTGTGTCTGTGGCACTCATTATAAGGACATCATCTACCGTCATATAATTACCGACTTACCGCCTGCCTGCCTGCCTGCCTGCCTGATGATTGTTTATTAAGTTACTCGTCAAATGGCGCTTACTTGTCCCTCCCAGCATTTGCCTGATGAATGGACACACAGCTTTTGAGGATACTGTACCGCTGGCCTGTCACCTGTTTCTTCAGTCATTTTTCAAAGGGTTTTTCGGCCCACACACAAAACAAAGACAAGACTTTGCTGGCAGGGCATGGCGAGTAGTATCTCTATATCTTTTTGGGGGCTATGTTTTATGTTCATTTTTCATAAGTTCTTGCGGTAGGCTCTGCCCTCTTGTATCTTTCTATCTCTTCATATTTTTCGCTGTTGTTTGTTTTTTTTTTTTGGTGGACATTTTTCAAGTGTCACTGTCAACGGGTGCGCCTTGACGTGGCGGAGGTCCCTGCCCTTTTGGCGACACTTGATTGAAGGCAATTAGCGGAGGAGCAGGCAAATATTTTTCCACAGTTTTTTTCAGCGCAACAACATTATTAACATTAATAATACCTGCCTGATGGTGGGAGTAGGGAGTAGGAATGGGAATACAGGTGGGAATGTTGTTTTCATGGTAATTTATGCTTCCTGAATTCTAAAGAAGATTTAAAAGTTCATGGCAGTACTCAGTGCACATTCTGGGAGCTGTTACGGTTTTATATTCGTGTTAAATAGGAATAAATGAATGGCATTAGTAATTTAGTTGGAAATATGAAGATTGTTTCAGTTGGAAAAAAGAAAAAAAGTCAACGAATAAATTAAAGAAAATATAACTCCATTTTTTGCATCTTTTAATGCTCAAAATTTTAAGTTGAAGATCAGAAATTAAAGAATAAAGTTCCCAGGAGAGAAAGAGACTCTCTAATTTTTTTCTCTTCTCTTCCAGAGTAGCTAAACAGTTCAGGTTTGGGTTCTAAATAATGTACTGTTCAGAATATATCTAATATATAAAGCTCCCTACTAGGAGTCCTTCCTCTGCTGATTATATTTACCAGGGTATCCTCAATGCCGATTCCCTCGAACACTTTACTTGTCGGTTGTTTTTTTTTTTCCAGAGAATTTGAGGGGAGAAGCCTCTTCACTCTCCACTCCACTCCCTGGAGACCAGAACTTTAAATTAATTAATCACATTAAATGCTTTGCGGGGACTCCCACTCCCACTGCCTCTCCCCATCCACCCTGCCCCTCCTTTGCCCTTAAAGTAAAAATTGTCAAAGCAAACTACTATTAAGATCAAAGATATGCCACACACACACACAAAATAATGATGCCAAATGTTGTTGGCACAATTATGCTCCACTGACTGCTAATGGTGGAGAGGAGGTTCTGCTTAGAGGAGAGTGGGAAATGGGCAAAGGGAATGAAATTAAAAGGAATGGGGATAGAGGACGAGAGAATGCGAATTAGGGATTGGTATGGCGATAAGTAGGCCTCTTTTTTCTTCCTGTCAAGACGAAAGCATTTCAATTAATTAAATCATTTCTCTCTCTGTTTCAGTACATAATGATGACTCTGATGTACGATAGATTGTAATTCTGATGGTAAGCTGCTTTATAATGATTTCATTTATTGGATAAACATATTATTGATGAATGTAGAGTCGTAAATATTTACTTTCAAGCTTTTTGCTTTTTTTAAACATTAAAAATCTGTGTACGTATATCTTTATGTTTGATAGATTTTTTTAAGTTTTAAAGTTATTTCATGCGCATCCAGTTTTATTTAAAGATTTTTTTAATAAAATTAATTAATTTATTTTTTATATTTTTAAAAACATTTATAATATTTTTGGCTTCAAATCGGGTATTCAATTTTTGAGGAACAAGCATAAATGAATTGCTATAATTACTATTTTTTATAAACAAATGAAACTGGAATCGCAAATTAATTCAGCAACTCATTAAAAATAATTGATGCTTCCACCTTTTACCGTGCTTTGCCTTCTAAAATATTTAAAAAAAATAATTACTGGAATATTTTTATATTCCATATCCAATTAAAGCATCAAATAACTTCTCGAACAGCCCTCGTTTTAAGTATTTACATGAACGGAGGCCTTTGGCCGCCTGTCATTTCCATTTCGATTTAGTCGTGCAGAATTTCCTTTTGAATATCAAAACAACAAATGAACAGAACAAAACAGAGGAGCAGCAAAAACATTTTACAAAACTTTATCTCAAGTGGAGAAGGTCCCCCTTCGCCACCCCTCCCCCATGAAAACATAAACAAAAACTGAGCAAAAGAAAATGTTTTTACAACTTTTCGCATACAGCAAGGAAAGGAAATTCAGTCGAGTGTTAACAAAAAAACCTGAATAAGAGATGCGAGATACGATACCCTTTTATTTATTCAGAGAATTCAGGATTTCTTTTCAATGATTTAATTTCAGGTTTTCCAAAGGGGAAAAATGCGTGAAAAATTATCTGTAGAGATAATGCATTATGGCTTTTACCTTTTACCCTTGCCGATGTGGCCTTCAATTAGCGTTAATCAAATAAATGATGATACGAATGGGGTTTTTCCTTTCCACATTTTCACATTTTCACATTTAACTTTTCTGACAGCTTTTCTGATGCGGGTACAAGGGAGTACCAGAGCCAGGCCGCCAAATGGCCAAATGGCTAATTGACACTGTGATTGGGCCGCCAGGAGAGGTGGGACAGGTGGACAGGCTACACATTCAGCTCTTGGCTCTGTTAGCTCTTGCACAGAGCCTCAATCTCTCATCTTTCATCTGTTGGCTTCTTTCTCTTGCTCTCATCTGTTGGCTGTTTTTTTATTATATTTTATTTAATGGCTTTGCTTGTTCTTTTTCTTTATTTTTTCTTTGTTGTTCAACCGCATGCCAAAAATTTCTGCCAAATTGACAGAAAAAGCATCAACAGAAAAGTTATATGTACATATCCATATATCTATCTATCTGTCGGACTATATATATGTACATACATCTGTATATGCATCTCTAAATGTAAGTTAAATGTAATCAAAGGACACAAGTATCTACCTACAGTGGGTTCAGGAATGAAAATATTAATTTTGGCACTGATTTGTTATGGAGGTGGATTGGGTTTTCCATCATGATATAAAGGCAATATCCAGTTATCGTAGAGTGAACATGAAATATGGTTTAATTGTAGCTGTGTAAAATGGATAAACCATAAAAATTGTAAACTACTAAAAGGGAATCAATCAGAGCAATCTATTTAACATTTTTCATCTATAATAATGTGGAAAAGGCATCAGTAGAACTTTCTCCGTTGCACTTGCATTGAAATATTTCATATAGGAATAAATGTTATTTTTTTTAAAGGAGAAAACACCTTCAAAATGAATAAAAAAATATATTTTGCAAATTAAATCATTGATTCAAATATGTTTGCCACGTATATGTGAATCTAATACATTTGTCATTTATATTTCAGCTAAAAATTAGTAAAAACAAATTAAGTGCAAAAAAAAACTTTTTGTGTGCTTAATTCATTTTTATGTATTATTTGAATATTAAAAGCATGTACATATAATTTTGTAAGCTGCTTAAATCAAATTCATATTTTTTCATTGCTCTGGTAAAAAGCATTGCAAAAAAGTTACATACATCCGAGTATCTATGTACATACATATGTACGTACATACAATGAAATATCCACCATATGTTTGCATTTCCCATCCATATCCCCATTGTTTTTACACCACTGTTGCCACACACCCACACAGAGACACAGACACAGTCAGAGAATGTGTGAACTCCTCTTTCAAACTGCGAACTGTAACCAAAGGACTCATAGGACTCTCTCTCTGCGCTGTGCTGGCAAATGAAAACTAAACACAATTAAAACTAACGAACCTGGCAAAATTTACACAAAATAAATTTTGTTTTAAATGTTATGAGGCTCATCATATTGGAGAGGGATATGGAAAAAGCATATTGTGAGAGGGGAGAGCAGGATGCAGCAGGATGGAGGGAGGCTATAGAGTATGTGGGAGAGTGCTGTTGTTGCATTTTCCTGCCGCTGATGCTGCTGCCGCTGCTGCTGCTGTTGGTTCTAGTTGATTTAATTAAATGCATTTGAATGCAAAATGCCTGTACGTACCACCGGGGCTTTCTCTCTCAAAAACCATCAGCATATGTGTGGTTTACAAATACATAGATACATTCACACACACACACACACACACACACATGGAGAGTTATGCACTCTTGTTTTGATACATGCATGCGTATGCGCCCCGTCATTCTAGCGTTAGTTTTGTAACTGAAAAACAAAAACAAAAGCGGAAATAGGAAGCTTATGGCTGCTACTGCTGCTGCTGCTGCTGACAGCGCCCTCTGGTGTTATTTTATGGCACAAAATATGTGAAAGTCATCTAAGGGTTAACAGGGGTGTACAATGCAGAGCGGTGGGTGGTGCGGGGTAGTGGTAAAAAGAGCTCCTGGATATACATTTTCATAATCTAAAATGGAGCACACACACACACACACACACACACAGAACACGCAGCAACAGCAGCCAGTGCCAGTGCCAGTGCCAGTGGATTTTCCAGTGCTTCTTCTCTTACAAATAGCTGCGGGTTAAATTTAATCAAAAAGTGCATACACTACGTAACATATCACATTTGTAGTTATATCCAATTGTTGCCATAGTGTGCAAGAGAGAGAGCTCTAGGGCGGCAGGGGCTTACGTTCGGGATGGGCTTCTATCCAGAGGATAGGCTTAAAGTCAATTAAAATGTAAATATTCCCCCACCCCTAGCCAAACGTTGAGTGCAGTGGCGTTGGGGAGTAATGGATTGTGTTCCCCCACATCCTTGGTGCAGTGGAAAAACATGATGTACTGCCTGATATACCGTTGGTTGACTGATCTTTGGGGATAATCAAGTGAAAAACTTAATGGAAATGAATGAAATTGAATGGAATTTATTGTGGATTAACGTTTAAAATTTGCATAAATATTAGATATTGAGAGAATCTTTTGCTTGGCATTTAGAATTCAATTAAACTCATTGAATTATTGAAGATTAAAAGCAATCAATTATTTTAAGATAGTTGAATGAGAATGCAATAAAAATATATAATTAAAGATTACATTTTGGATTAAAAATTTAAATCGAAAAATTATTAAAAATTAACCGAATTGCTTAAGGAATGTTAAAAAATTATTAAGGAAATGTTAAGGATTTATTACGAAATTATTCAAGATGCATTAGAAGAGAGTTTGGAAGGAATGCCATTGTTCAGCCTTAATGTAGATTTCCCACATTTATTTTCCATTTATTATTAAAAGTGGAGTTTTCCATAAAATTGGAACCTAAATTCTTTGAATTATTCCTTCCACCAGTTCAAATCGGAAATAGAACGTAAAATACCCTCTCATAAATACGGCCATAATTTGCATAAACAAATAAGTTTGCAGGAAACACACTTTGATGTTGCCATGCCCTTTGTTTCAATTATAATCTTAATACAATTACGAAATTAGCTATTCTGCTTTACCTTTTGCAAAGGAATTTACTTGGAAATTAAACGACATTTATGGGTTAATTTAACAAGAGAGTGATAGAGGATAGAGGAGCAAGTTTAGGTAGAAAATGCCACAGATAATGCCTAAGAAATTACTAGAGAAAATGCCTGCGAAACTGCTAGAGAAATTCGAACCAAAAGGCCTCATTACAAAATCATTGGAAAAGTTTACGATTATGGCCGTAATCGTACACCTGATGGGGATACACCTGATGGATGATGGCACTGGCACTGCTGACTGCAGAAATATGATAAACGGATAAACTGGAGCACATTTTGCATGACTGAGTGAACAGAAGTATCCTGCAGCTGACAATAACATTATTAGCCATAGCAAGGACTCGAAGGAGGGAGCCATAACAATATTCAAAATTTAATTGAAGATAGTAGGGGGCAGAGTTCTCTCTCTCTGTCTGACCCTCTCTGTAAATGGCATTTGGGGGCAGCCTGGCATAACTAATTGAATGCATAATTTACAATTAAGTACGTAAGCTACTTTAATATTTATGTCTATAAAATGCAGACACATACACAAAGAGAGAGAGTCTACAGCAGAGAGACAGGGGACACAGAGAGAGATAGAGAGAGCGCTCAGTGGAGGAGCAGCCCCAGCAACCCATTGGCGTCCCTCCATTATCGACCATCATTTGTGCCAACTGCAATAAATGTCAATTATTCATGAATTTTCAATAACTTCAGAGTCCAGAGCAGGCAAAATAGAAAAGTTTACTTTTCATCGCTCTTTTTTGCAAGGGGTATTGAGCGGGTATGAAGGGTATGCTGTAGTTGGGAAAGTGTCTTATGCCAGTGAAAGGAAAAGTGAATGGGGAGCAACATTTAAAATGTCCTTAGCTATATAAGTATATTTCAAAAATCATAGAAATCGGTTTAAAATTGCAAGCGGTTCGGGGAATCATATAATCTTTAAGATATGGGAGTACTACTCTTTACTGTTATAGATAGTGCTAAAGAATCCTCCACTAGTCATAGGATATCGCCATGTCGAGTGACTTTTGATGTACTTTAGTCTTTGCTTTTTCTTGGTTTTTTTAATGTTGTCTGAGCTTCGGAAAAGTTTTTAATAATATGTAAATATGACCAAGAGAAAGAGGGAGATAGTTGTAGAAAAAGAGAAACAGACAGACAGATTGAGAGAGAGAGAGAGAGAGAGAGAGTGTGGGAGGGGGAGTCAAGACAGCGACATCGACATTGGCGTTAACTAAGGAGCACATAAAATATGATGCCCAAACAATATGAGAAGAGAATTACTCGAGCGGCAGTGACAGAGTGAGAAGAAAAGAAAGAGAGAGAGAGGGAGACAGGGGGAATGATGGACACAGAGTGGGAGAAAAAAACAGAGAGGCACCGAGACCCCGCCATAAGCAAACAAGTTTCGAAACGTGCTCGAAACGTCAGAGCGGCGAGGGGCTGAGGGGAGGCATAGAGTAGTTATATAATGGTGAATAATTAACAGTTATTAATAATGACAAAAGCAGCTGCTGCTGCCGTATTTTCGACATCGAAAGCAGCTTACAAAATGTATAGTAGAATTTTTTGGGGGAATGGCCACCACTCGGTAGGGAGGCGGCAGAAACAGCCTCCAGAGAGAAGAAGAGAGAGAGCGCTTTTTGATTTAAAATTCACCGCCAATAATAATAAAAATAAATCATTCTCTACCCCGAACTTTCCCTCCCTCTCGTGTACACCACCCCTACAACACCCCTCGTATACGCAATGTTTTAGTAGGACTTTCATTTTTCGACTACGGCCACGGGAGGGTGGCGGGTGGTCGCGTAGCGCGGCGCGTGCGGTGGCAAAAGTTTTTCTGTTTTTGGTGACTTTTGCTTAATAATTTGCCATAATTTATGAGAGCGCTGCTGCATCGTCTTTATTATTAGATTTTCCCCCCCCCCTCGAAAAGCGAAAATCCAAATGGCAGACCCGAACCTCACTACTGGGAACCCCTAGCTATGGTTTTGCCACTGCCACTGCCACTGCCATGCCTCGCCCCTCCCCGCCCATGGATCCAACCAATTTCAACTTTATGCCAAAACGTTTTTGAATGCTTAATTAGTTGGTGGAAAATACGAATAGGAGAACGAGTAGGTGGGTGGCGAGTAGGAGTTCTCTGTCGAATAGTTCCTGGCAGTGAATGGAGTCTATTTTTCATTTGGTGATGAGGCTGAAGCGAATCTAACGGGGGACTAACGATTTAATTTGTGTGTTGTGCTTGAAGAACATATTTCATTTAATTGACCTTATTAAATTTAATGGGAAGCACTTTTCAGGGATGAATTGAGTCTGCGATGAAACAGTGAACATTCGTAGCTGGCAGATTCAGTTTTTATCTTCGTTCTTTGTGATGCTGCTGCTAACAATATTTTCAACTAATGATACTTCCTAAATGTTTTATTGAAGAAGGTTTAGAACCTGAAATTTTAATTCAACGAAATAATAATTTTTGAGATTTTATTTTGAGGTATTTTTGGGCCATAGTCTTGATTTTATTCATCATCTGGAATCCCATAAAGTCCCTCCATCAATGTTTTTCAACACTATAGCTAGCCCCAAATGAGGGTTCTTGAATCCTTTTCGCGCTGGTTCCAATTTATTGAAGTGCCTGGAACCGAACGAAAGCCAAACGCAGCCTCATCCCTGAATTGTTGTACGCCGATGTAATACATTTTCTCAGGCAGAACAAAGCCTTCAAATGGTTACCCATTTGCCCCCATACTCAATCTGCCCTTCAAACCCACAGACATGTCTCCCTCTACACTCTCTACCCCTCCCTCTGTCTGTGTGGGACCTTTGCACCTTGCCGAAATGGCGATGGCAGCAGCGGCGGCGGCGGCTGGAACAACTGTGCCCACATTAAACTCAATAAAATAAATGTGCAGCCATAAATTATACAAAGTGCGTCACTTACATACACCCCCCCACACACTCACACACACCCCCACACACACACACACATACACCCACCCACCGGACACATTTGGAGGAGTATTTTCAACCAGCAGCAGCCCCAAAAGCAGACTATGCAAAATTCGACAAGTGCCACAATTTTTTATGCAAAATAATCCTTTCTGCCAGGCTGCCATTCAGCCGCCTCTGCCTTCTGCCTTTGCCTTGCCTTTTCGCTCTCTCTTTTTCTTTTGCGCCATTGATGAATTATAGCAAATTAATTTTCCACTAAAAAGGCGACAAAGCCATAGGCATATAGCCACGCCCACACACCCCTGCCTGCCTCCCTGGAGCGGCTGCTCTTATCAGAACATTTGCATGGCTGACGTCGTCGTCGTAGTCGTTGCCTAGGCAAACAGTTTAAACCATATCAAATTCGAATTCGCATAAATTTCACAGCGTCTGAGCGAGCGAGAGAAATCGATTCCCCGCAGGAAGTGCATACCCTCCCCCCATCACCCAGGAGTTGCTCCATTTTTCCATGTCTGAGGGGGATTCTCTGCAGATGAGTTGTGGGTCTGTGCCGCCTCCCCAACACTCTAACCAAAGTCTAAATCGATTATTATTTTATCGTCTATGATGGGGTCTGCCTGCACGTGGGGTCCACGTCCTTTGTGGGGTTGTAAAAATAAATTTAAATGTACCGGCAAAATGTATCCAAAAATTTAATATTTCACGTACTCTCGGGCCTTCCAGTTTTTATACCCGTACTCAAAGAGTTAAGGGGTATACTGTATTTGTGGTAAAAGTCGATGTGTGTAACACAGAGAAGGAAAATTTTCCGCCCATAAAGTATATATATTCTTGATCAGCATCAATAGCCGAGTCTCTGTCTGTCTGTCTGTCTGTCTGTCTGTCCGTCTGTCCGTCTGTCCGTCTTGATGAGCGCCTCGTTCTCAGAGACTCTAAAGCTAGAGCAACCGAAATTTTTTCCAGACTCATGTGATATCACGACTGTTACAAGTGTATTTCAAAATTTCGCCCCGCCCCTTCCGCCTTCACAAAGGACGAAAATCTGTGGCATCCACAATTTGAAGATACGAAAAAACTAAAAACGCAGTATCGTAGAGAATGACCATATCTGTCAGATTGCCGAATCTGAACCAGATCGGATCATTATTATAGCCAGAATAAAGAAATTAATTTTCAGTTGCTTCCCCACCTCCTCTGGCGCTGCTTACGCTATTCATTCTCTGTCTCGCTCGCACACCTCTGCCCTGTGCAATGCGCGAGCAACCCCTAGCGGAGGAGATGTAGAATCTAAATGGTAGATGTAGAATATTTGTTCTAGATGTATTATCTACATTTTACATGTAGATGTAGTTAACAAATGTAGCAAAAAATTTAAAATGTAAAATTTAAAATTTTTTTTTAAATTTCAATCATAAGCTCATAAATTTATATACTGACTGAGTACGGGTATAAAAGTAGAGTCGCGTCCAGAAGCGACTCACACGTTCCTTCTCGTTTTTTTGTATTTTTTGTTGGCCAAAAAGTAAACCGTTAAAAATGGTACGTGACTGTTGATTGTTTGAACTGTTGCTAGTCTGCCCTCTGAGAGGCAGGCGGAGTGGGGGGCAGAGTCCATTGAGTGGGTGTCAGTGCAGGGTATGAGGGCTGCTGTATGATAAGTTCTTGATAAATGGCGTGCGAAATGTGGGTCTGGCAGATGCTTGCATGAATTTGGTTAAAGAATTTGAAATATGGCGAGAAAAAAAGGCCACAGAATGGAAATGTAGATGAATGTAAGAGTTATTGGATGGATTGAAGGGTAGGGGAAATCTATGCGGAAATGTTTGACAATGAATGAAAGCAAGAGGAATCGATTTTAATTCAATTAATAATGGATATAGAATTTTTTAAACAAGATGTAACGAGTTTAATGAGCAATCGCAATTTTTGATTTAGAACAAAATGAAACAATTAAATTCTCACAAACTTTGTTTTTATTTATAAAAATATTTGAATATTTTATTTATAATTATTTTCTGCCTACTTGTGCGTTGCACATTCATTTATGGGATAATCACCGCACGATAGGGAATATTGGACAAGAGACAAAGCCGTTAGGATGGCTGTGAAGAGATAATCAAAGGCAAACTCTCGATCACAGGTGGTGCCCAAAATAATTAAATTCTGCAGTGGTTCCAACTTCTGATGGATGATCAATGAGGTGTGCTATGGAAAGCCAATATATTAGGCAGATTTAGAGGCTTCAACCCGATAGAACTCACCTCATTGTAGAGCACTTTTATGGCTTGAGTGCGGGTGGGAGCTTTCCTGATATACAGCCCATGAATGATGACAATTTGCTGCTGCAGCATGAGCTCGGCATCACGCAAACGATCCGTGCAGAGTCCAATTAGCAGGACATACAGAAGGGGAATGAGAACGGGACCCAGACACCCATCGGCAATGATGTAGAGCTTATTCTCCAGCTCATCCTCCCCGAACATGATGCACTCGATGATTAGCTCCAATCTGAAGCTGCACACAAAGATCATCAGATAGATGGAGGTGGATAGCCATGAGAGGCTGTCGTTGATGCTCCTATGGAGATTGTTGATACGCAAATGGAGCTCAAACAGCCAGAACAGACGGCGATTATAGCGGCCCATAATGCTCTCCCTATCCCTGTGATCATCGATGAAACGTTGCAGGAATGTGGTGATATTTTGATACCAATTGAGGAGCAGCTGCTGGTAGAGGAACCAACCCATGAAGCAGTACTCGAGGAGCATCCAATAGAGCAGATTGATGAGCAGAAAGTACGACTTGTACCAGTACGAACTCATGTACACGTAGAGCAGGAACAGCTTGAAGAAATACACACCCAAAAGACTCGCATCGAAGTAGTAGATGAGGCCAAACTTTTGCTCAATCTCCTCCGAGATCTGAAGGATCTCATTCACCGTCTGCCTCACGAATATGCGATCCTGTTTCAGGTGCAAAAATATGACCAATCGCCGAAAGACATTATACTCGATGCCCTGTGCAAAGATGCCCATCACAAAATTCTGCGCACTACTCTTCTCCACGAGCGAATAATGAATGTAGACGGCCAAAAACATCACAAAATACATCAGATATTGACTCGCAATGAGAATTATCTTGAGGATAATTATTATTTTGTACACTATCCGATTGTATTGTCGCTCCTCGATGCGTCTGTCGTTTGGATTCCATTTTGCTTTGAAGAACTTGCAGCCACAGGCGATGCCATAGATAAACCAAGCGGTGGATTGTAGGAAAATTCGATAGCCCACATGTGTAGGACTTTTCCGCTGTCGCTGATATTCCGCTTTATTCCACATGGCCACATTGTGGTTGACTGGAGGATATGACGGAGTTTTCCCCAGTGCGTTTTTTAGGGTATAGTAGTGGAGGGTATTTATAGGGAATGATGGGGTCATTAGTGAAGTCATTTTCATAAATTAAGGCAATAGCTTTCAATGGAAAGTTTTTGAAGGAGAAACAGGCAGAATATTGGGGGAATATGTATTGAGAAAACAATAGAAATGAAGGGAACATTTCTTAGTTAATTTGATTAACTTTCAACGTTTCTTTTTTGAGAATTAAATTAAGAAAACTCTTCAGTACTTTTGCTTGTAGAATTGTCTCAAGAAGAGGACCTTTTGGGTATTGGTGTTTATCCTAAGGTATCAAATGCTCGAAAGATAACTTTAAAATGCAGATACTCCTTCAAAATCAAGTGAATATGTCTGATAACACTTTTTGCTCCAAAAGAAAATACTGACTGACTTCCAGCCATGGAATATTGAGGGTTTTTTTGGGTTAAATTATGAGTGGAAATTAGTCCACTAATTACAAATAATTTCTTTAATCAAAAAGGAGAGCCGAAAAAGTGTACCAAAACGCCAGAGAAAGTAACCCAAAACGATGAAATTAATTCCCGAATTAAATATCAAAGCAACCCGCGAAGCCCAAAAAAAGAGAGCAAATGAACTGCAGGCACCACCAGAGAGAGAGAGCGACTCAAAACGAGATAGAAAGTTCAATGCACCGCAAGGTTCTCCTCTGTAGAGACTGAAAGACAGACGGACAGACAGATAAACAGACAGAAGGATGCGCGAGAGGCGCAATCCAGCCCAGAGGTTGGGTGTAAAATGAGTGCCCGGAGAATGCAACCAACGCCATGGATTGCATATGGAAAAATGTGCGCTGAAGCGTTGCCTAGACAACACACAAAAACCAACCAGCAACAACAACAACATCATTCGCTGGGAATCCATCTCGAAAATCCCCATTCGCAATGGCATCCACTCAGCCAGGAGGCAGTTGAGCCAGGAGAGCCAGGAGGGCCAAGAGCCAGACCCCCATTCATCTCTAAGCCTCGGCAGCATCATTACGCACGTCACAGGCGCAAAATTGTAAATATATTTCTATGGAAGTAGCAGCAGCGGCGGCGTCGGCGACGGCGACGGCACTCGTATTCTCTATGATATGATGGAAAAATTCTACTCAAAATCCTCGTGTTTCAATGAAATGAAAAATCTTAATGAATCCGCGCCACACACACACACAAACACACCCAAATAAATGGGGGTAGACTGACAAGTGAAGAGATTTGATATTTCTATGGGGGGGATATGACCAAAAATACACAGAAATACGCAGAAAGGGTTAAAGACTTTTGAGGGGGAAAATTGATTTCAGTGATAGCTGGGAAGGGCATAAAGGGGCATAGGGAGGGTTCGGGAGATATATATATATATTTTTTCTTGAATATATAAACACACATTTTGATGGGTTCTTGTTTTGATTGATTCACTGGGTGCAGACATATTCGCATACCCTTCTCGATACAGGACTTTCTTTGCGTTATTTATGTATCAATTATGGCACGTACCACATGCACACCCTTCAACCTTAGCAAGTGGAAAGGCGTGCCTGGGTCATGCTAAAGTTCATTTTGAAATGTTTTTTTGTCGGGTGGTTGCTGCCTGCATTTACCCAAAAAATTTGCCACGGCATCGTTCCATTTCCAAGTCCCCATTGACAGCTGTTTTGTGTCTCGCCTACGATTATGGGGGTGGAGTGGAACCAGGACCTATGACTAGATTGCAGTTATGGCTGCGCCCTAAGCGCCTTTGGGGTGCCACCCTCCGCCCGCATTGCACCACCACCCTCTTAAGCACCCCCAGCTTAAGCTTTGCATTCAGTGGCGGCACCCACTAAATGAATTATGCGACGGCTTCGGCCTAAGTGGGGTTGGGGTGCTGTGTGTGGGTACTGGGATTGGTGATTAAATGCCCTCACCCTGCGCCCACGCCTCGCACCACACCACACACTTTTGTCTTTCATTCATTTGCCATTCATTCAGGCTACAGCAGATTCTCTTTCAATTTTCTGCAACGGGCAATATGATGGGACGCTGCTCTGTCTTTCAATGGGTGGGGGCTTCTGCCATTCCTACTCCGTTACTCTTCTGTTCCTTCTCTTCCATTTCTACTCCACCTCTTCTGCCTTTCTCCTCCTACTGACATTGCATTGAAATACATTTTTTTCAATTATAACTCGCTCTCCGTAAAGAAGAATGCAACAAAAATACAAGAGATAGAAGCCAGCTTTGTTGAGGAAAACGACTGGGGGATACCCTGGTGCGCCTTGCAAATATATTTTGGTGCTATTGAATTGAGTTTTATTTTAAAAACTAAGGAGAATATGGGTATAAATTTTCCGACAATTTTATTGGTTAATAGAGATTGTAAAAAAAAAGTACGTGGACTTAGAACAGCTTTGAAAAACATTCAGAGATTGAGAAGAGTTGCCTGGCTGGAGATTTGACGACTCGACTCGACTGCCACAATAGCAACGTATTTTTTACAATTTGTTTTTAATTATTAAACAATCTACGTGAATATGTAGAAATAGGTAGACAAAGGCACTCTTAATACGTGTGCAAAAGCTGAGTATCGTAAATAATCTTTTCCCGCAATTTTTTGCATGCAATCCCACCAACACGACATACCCCTACACTCCAGCTACTTACAGGGTATGCAAAAAGAGGCAATGCTAGGGTGGCAGTGGGGTTTTCTCGCGACTGAGTCTCTGTTTCTGAAATGTTGTAAGCATTTGCTCAAGTGGTTGGGGTGGTAAACGGCTTGCGGCTTTGCCTCAAAACTAGACAATGCCTCAGGGTGGCGGTAGGGGAACGTTAAAAAACAATGAGAGTATCCAACTAAAGGAAAGAGATAGAGAGAGAGAGAGAGAGAGGGAGAGACTGCAACGTTGCCAAATTGTTGAAAGTAGGCTAATAACTGCGGGTAACACAGTGTCTTGAATGGAAAAGGAGTCTCTTCTGTCAAGTGAAGAACCACTCACAATGCAGTCGAAACGAAGCAAAAGAATGGCGACTGCGGGGAAATTAACTATTGTGGAGAAAGAACTCGGCGAAGGTTTTTATTTGGGAAAGTGAAAATGATATTGGCTAACAAATACAAGCGTAGAAATTAAAGAAATTAAAGAAATATATGAAAAACTTCCTTTTTTTGGGAGTTTTCTTTTGTAAACTAAAGGTAATTTATCCTTTAAAAGCCACATCGATGCATCGCGATGCTTCTATACTGCTTCTATACTTGAAAAGCATTAATTCTAATGACTAATAAATTCCCCATAAATACCCCACAAATAATTATTATTTTTAATGCGCTTTATTTAGTCTTCTTCTTTTATATCACCCCTTGAATTATTTGTGAAAGATTGAGAGAGAGAGAGAGCCGCTGCCGCTGTAGAGTTATCTTGTTTTTAGTCCTCCTTCTTCTTGGAGGGACCTTCTTGATTGTAAACTATCTCCAAATCGGGTGTTTCCTCCTGTGGCGACTGCTTGGGTTCATCTTTCAGAGTGCTCTTGTACCAAATCACCGTTATGCTGCTGAAGATGAGTCCCAAGACGATGCCAATGACTGCCAGACCCGACAGAAAGGCCACATAGTGCACCTCCATGAGGTAGCCCAGAAAATCAATAATTGGCTGCACCACATAGACGCAGACAATTTCAATGGGATTGAGCATAACCATTTTGCTTGTCTTTTTTTGCTTGAAAGTAGATCACAAAAAATATACTTTGAGCTGGTTTTGGAATACTTTTGGTACGAAAGGAAAACTCAAGGAAAACTTGGATCTAAGGCTCAAGGAAAACCTCGAACTGTGAGGATTTTTAATTGAAAACTTGGATCTGAGTAGGCTTTTGGCTTTGCTTTCATCTCATCTTTCATCTACCGAATAACAATACCAAAATTCTGTACAGGTAAATTCTAAACAAAATGGATTATTTGGAATATGTGACGAGACGTATTGCCTGCTTCCACTGCGAACTTCACACGAGCTTTGGATTCTTCATCAAGGCCGCCACATGCATGGCCTTTGGTGTGGTACTGGGATGGATCATGAGTCTTGTGGCAATGGGCATCTATAAGATGGCACTGATGTTCGGCGCCAAACCCATTGTACTGTTCAACGAGGATGAGGATGCGGAGATCGACATGGAACTGCTGGAAGGTTATTTGCCAGTGGATATCATGGAATGGCAGCGTGATGCATGGCTGAATGTGTATAGGGAGGCACAGCAGCAGTATCAGCATCAGCATCAGCATCAGCATCTTCCGCGGCAGTTGGCAGCCCTGAACCTATAAACCTTGGCGGCCACTTGAAAGTATCTTTCATGCTCGCTCGTCACTCCTCTCCAGACTGTCTCGAGTGGCAGTCACAAAAAATGCCCGCGAGAGAGAGAGAGAGAGACTTTCTTTCCTTTGTTCCAAGCTGTAAGAAGACGCCACCCAGCGAAATCATTAGCACAATTTTTTCACCATCGATGCGATGTCGTGCGATGGCTTCAAAATTCAATAACCCTTGGTGGCACTTTGTGCCAGCAACACCAACACCAACACCCCACCCCTCTATATATAATATACATATATCTCTACATCCACCGTGTGGTCGTGTGTGACGACGGGCCCCGGGCTTCAAATATTTAATAAACCATATCGCTGCTTTTTTTCTGCCTTATTTTATTCTTGGCTCTGTGTTTGATTTTCACACACACAAATAACTGCAGGCTATTTTCTGCACAATATTTTATATAAAATGTGGTATAGAGAGTTTCTGTGGAAAGCGGCACAAAGTCATGAAGGTCATGACTTGAATTTCAATTTGAGTTCAATTTTTAGAGAGTAAATCTTACTGCAGGCTAAATAGGACTTCAAATGTGAGCAGATACACAAACGAAATGTGTTACATTTGAATAAAAAATTGCACAAAAAAATGAGAAAAACAATCTGCCAAAAGAGGAAACATTTTTATGGGGAATTTATTTTCTTAATTTTTATGTAAAATTTTTAGGTCTTAATCTTAATCCAAATGTAACGAATTTAAATTTCCCATTTTTACGGAAGGACAGGCTTCCTTTCTATTCATGAACAAACCCTTGCATAAATGCAACATACCCTTGAACTCGAACGATTGCCGCATGCATCACAAAAATATTGATTGATAAAAGGATACTTGTAAATCTTTGCAGTTGAATGACATGCACTCAAGACGACACCCATGAATGCATTCAACTTGCAAACGAGTCATTGAACCCTCAACGAATCCCCCCCATGCATCTCTTTCCCCTTAAGCACTTCATTAGCATTGCGAAAGGCGCAGCGAATCGAATGGAAGGGCGGAAAAGAGTAGGAACAGGGCAGTGCAGTGGTGATACTTGTATGTATGTACATCAAGCCCCAAATCAATGGGAATGCCAGACGACATGAACGATTGGTTTTCTCCCCCCCTCCCCACGACATGCTTTTTCCCCTGTTGTCAATATATGCACTCGAATAACATAGCGCCCCTAGAGCGCGAAAAATTGCAAAAGCAAATGAAATAATATTTGTGATGCTCAAACAGAGACACAAAAAAAAAATAGAAACCATAAAGTGCAGCAGAAGGTAGAGAAAAAGGTTGGGAAAGAGGGTTACAAAAATCTACAAGGAGTTCTAAGAATAATGGAAATTCAGAAGAGATAATATTTCCAAAATTGAAGAATAGATAATGGAGATTATGCCCAACAGATAGCTCTCAAAATATAAATATTTTCATCTCCCACAATCAAAAGACTAAAATGTTAGAAATTCTCGAAAAAAATTCCAACTTTTACCTTTCTCAATGTCAAAGTTTTTCCCCCCCTCCTTAAAGCATTCCGCCCTGTTTCTGGTTCAGTTATTTACTCCGTTAAGCACATTTTAATTTCCCCCAGGAAACGGCGGCTAAGTACGCAATCAGAAGGGCAAAAAACTAACCATAAACTGAATTTAGCCAAAAAGATTCCCGCACCCAAAGGGATGTCATTTTGCCAAAACGCAAAATATTTGCAAAATAAAAATAAGAGTAAGACAGCCGCCATTAAAAGGGAGAGAGTGCAGGTCCAGGATTGCGGCTAGGACGAGGAGCAAAGGTTGAGTCAAAGGACAACGTATTAAGTAGCAGGAGAGGTGGCTATGCCCCCAACGGCATAGAGACAATTTACAGGGGCGCGACCATCAGAGTTTGCCAGAGTTCATAAACAGCATGCAACGCTCGATGAAATGAGAAATGAGGAAGCGGTAAGGGTGGCAGATAAACGATGGATTTTTTGCCGATGATATTTTAGTAGGGATTTACTAGGAAGAGCTACTCTACTAAGAGTGCTATAAAATATTAAACAAAAATGCTCATAAAAAACTAAAAAATATTTAAATACTTAAGCTTATAAAAATTCATTTAAAAATATTACAAATAATGAAACCAAACAAATTCTAAACTGAAAAATATACTAGAAAATTTGTTTTTAAATAGATTTTAAAACATACTTAAATATATTAAAATAATACTAAAAAGATACTAGGAAATATCTGCATTAAAATCATCAAATCATAAGGAAAAATCTGCGAATGAAAGAAGTTCAAAGAACTCCACCGATGCATCGGTGAAAAACCTATCGTTTAACACAAACTTATGAAAAAGGGAAAACCCGCCTCTTTCCCTGTTAAAATAAAACCAATAAAATAAAATTTATTTTGGTAACAAAATTGCGTGACACTGCCAAGGATGCGGCGGGCTGTACCTTAAGTCTAGGTCTAAGGAAGAGGCTAAGGATGGGAAGCCTCAGTAAATGGCAGTCGGCCAATGTGGCCGTCGCATTTGTCGACTATATTAAAATTTTGTCATCCCAAAACACAAGCTCCACGGCCAAAAAGGGGAATGGGAGACCTAGGGACAGAGACAGGGAGCAAAGGGATAGATTGGTTTTGTCGTCATCGTCGTCTGGCGCAGCGAAGCAACAAATAGCCAACAAAAACAACAAGAAAATGGCCAAAGTTTCAGCAACTGGCGGGAAAGTCGAAAGTTTTTGCCAATGCAAAAACGAAAAAAAAAAAAACACCAACAAGCGACGGTGGAAAATTAAGTTTCTGCGCCGCTGCCTTGGCAAAGGAAAGGCCTTTCGCCAAGCGGCGGCGACATCGTAGTCGCAGTCAGACGCGGTCAAATTAAAAGCGCATTGCAAATAGCAGTAAAAACGAGCAGAAAGAGTGTGAAATTTAAAGGTACCCTGTAGTGGCGGCAGGGATTACTTGAGGGTGTAGCGAGTACGGAAAATATATATTTTTTGAGAAACAAAATCTTAAATTAATTACTCACTCTTATGCCTTGGGATTTATGAATCATTTTTCCAACAAAATTTATGTTTAAGCAGTCAAAAACTCACCTGTAAAAAGAAGAAAGTATAAATATAGATAAGAAATTGTACAAAGGTATGATAAGCTAATTATAATACGAAAATTCCCATCTCCCTTTCAAATAGTTTGATTTATGGATCTTTAGAAAATTTTCTTTTAAGGCTATCATCATGTAAGCACAACTTGGTTGAACCTTTTAATTAAAACACATCTCCCCCATTGAGAACAGGGCATCAATGGCAGTGTGGCAGAAGCAAAGTTGTCGTTTTTTTGTGCGGGGGCTAATGCAAAGCGGCGACTCCAACCCAACGATGTCTCTGCACTTTTATTGCTTACACATTGGCCTCAGGGCAAAAGGTGTAGAAGCAGCAGAAGGACTTGGAAACAGGTGCAAGAAGCAGCAGAAGGACCCTCACCCGCAGAAGGAAACAGGTTCAAGAGGCAAAAATAGAACCAGCAGGAGGACGAGCAGGCACGGAGCTGGAAGCAGAAGGAGCAGCAGCAGTAAAAGAAGTTATAGAATCAACTAGCAGCAGCGGAGGCCTTTCAGTATTTGCTCCATTTGTTTGACAATGTCGTCCATAAAGCGACATTCTATCGTCGTCTCTCCTATCCCTCTACCCTTCCCTTTTACTCAAGTCACTGGTCTGCCGTTTTTATTGCTTTCCCTCTCCACAACCCTTCACCGACTGTCAACCGCTGCGTATGCGTGTTTTTTCATTCGTATTTTGTGTATCTCTGCATTAATTTTCAAATATTTCCAGCGTTTGTTTGCCCCCCTTTCCACTTTGTGACTTTTGTAAATGGCAAATTTATTTATAGGTCTTTACGATAGGCATCGGTTCTCAACTTTAGGGCAGGGCAGGAGGTTGGGGCTGCATTTTGGACTCTGTGTTGGGTTGGTGCTTGCTTATGGAGTTTGTGTTGGCTGTAAGCCAACTGCTTGGTGTCATTATGAAGCTAAGGACTCAGGAAATATACATCTGTAATGAGTTGTTGCTAATCAGCGAACTGGGGGAAAAGAAGGGCATTGGTAGGGGATTAAGTGTGCAAAAGAATGGAGAAAAGGGTTATTGGGTTATATATCAGCAAAATATCAGCTAAATATCATAGAAGAATTAAAACTATCTTAGAGATTTTTTGCAAGAAGATATTGCTACCTTTAAGGTCCCTTATTACCCTTATAATTTTTTTGCCGCCCATATATTTATTTATATAAATATTATTGTTATGTAAATTGCCGACATATTGTTCAGCTCTGTTTCAGTTTGTTATTAAAATTGTTTGCTTCTTTCTTTATAAATCTGATGAGATTCTTTATGATCGAAGATACAGTCGCAGTTTTCCAACCAAAATTAAACAATTTTCAAAGGTAAATCATCCATTTTGTGGCATTCTCTTCCATTTGTTGCCATTTTTAATCAAGCATTTTAAGAGCTCTCTTCATTATTTCCGCTTTTAAATGTTGATAATATTTTTTTCCCGATATTTTCCATATATATTATTTCTTATATTTGCTACCTACCAATCACTCCATCAATTTGTGTCTCTCACTCTTTTGGGCGTTTGGCAAAGTTCAAAAATGACAGTGAAACAGTCGCCTTCGTTGCCAATGCCACAATCCATCACAATCACAAAGCCAAATGCGGGAAGGCAGAAACATTGGAGCAGTAGATACGCTCACATACACACAGCCATATAAATGCACACAGATATACATATACAAGGCAGCAGCAGCAGACGTACCGTACAACGAGAGTCAGTCATTCAGTCAGTCAGTTTGGTGGTGGAGGGACTGTCTGTCATTCAGCAATAATACCACGAAACCACGAAAACGCCTCACAACTTCGCCGCCCCCGAAAATGTGTCCATATAAATGGATGTATGGCTGCGATCTCTGGGGCATGTGGTAAGAGGCAAGAGAGAGGCAAGAGGAAGAGCTGGGCACCATGGAGGAAGCTCGCGGGCCCAGACGTCGGCTTACCAACCACATTTGTCATTTAAGCTCAAACCAAATGTAATATGAAAATCGGCTGCATGAGTGGGGAAATGTCAACGGACATTCTGTGCAGTGTGTGTGTGGCAGTGGCAGTGGCAGCAGAGTCGCAGAGCTCCTAGGGGATTGTAGGGGGTGTGTGTGGCATGTGGCATGTGGCATGGTGGTTTTTGGGTGGCTGTGTGGTGGCTTTTGATGGTTTTTCCCTCTGTATTGTGTGGAATTTCCTGTCAAGCTAATTTCCTTTGGGTGCCTGCTGCTGCCTGGTGCTGCTGCTGTTTGGCAGCCCATTGAATCAATTCACCTGCATGCATAAAATATATATACTCCCACTGCCACCCCATTCTCACTGTGCCTCGCTGACAAAAAAATAAGTAAAAACTTGTCTGCATATCGTGTATGTTTATATATGTATACGATATATGTATCCTATATATAGTGGCGAGTATTGGGGGCATGTGCAAAATATTCCAAACATTGCATATTTTATAGTTTATTGACTGCAGTTTGTGGCCCCCAAATATACAACAGGGCAGGGGAGTTGCTCTATGCCCTTACCTTTTGGTGTTGCTTTCTTTTTTTTTGGGTAGGTTGCTGCCCTTTTGGTCTACTATTTTGACTTTTTGTATCAGCTATTTTGTATAGTATGAGAGTGTCTTGTATTCTGCACTGAATATTTAAAAGTTGCAAGCGCATTTGACCTTATAATGTGTGAAAGATGGGTGGATAAGGTCCATAGATGAAATATTCTGCTTATTTATAGAGAAATACGAATGGATGATGCTTGCCTAACACGTGAGTGTAATTCTTTGGGTATGAAGACATTGATTTTGTGGCATTTAAGTGCTAAAATAATGATATTTCTTCTTAAAGGAAATTAATTATCATTCATATACCTGTTGTTATGTCATGCAAAAATATATATTTTGGGTTATATTAATTATTTTGTGGTAAAAAAAAAATCATATGCATTTGTATGATTTTTATAAGAATTATAAGCATAAATTCCTAGCACAAAAAATATCAAATATGCTAAAAATTCTATTCTCAACAATTCCCCACATAAATTAAAAATATTTATAGCTTTCACAATATTGGAGATATACCTCTAGATTTTTCTACATACGAACGTTCATAATGATAAAAATCAATAAGATGTTTTTCATCATAGCCTTGAATTATTGTTGCATTTTTTATAAATATTTTAAATCTAAGAATTTATAGTACACATACGAAAATTTCAAATATCATCACGATCTGGTGAATATTTTAAATAATTTAATTAGCCGTAAGCAAACTGATTACAGAGTATCTTTTAGTCGTGCCTACAGTGCTGCCACGCTGTTTTATTTTTTTGTCGCATAGTTGCCATAAAATGAGCGCCATGTAGGTCGTTCCCAGTGGACTACAATACCACCCAATGGAACGGGGTATGACCCTCCCTGCTTCTCTTCATCCTCCTGACTCTGCTGTGTGTGTGTGTGTGTGTGTACTCTGTATACTATTTGTTCCATTTGCCATTTACCACCTTGACTTGTTTGCCAATTGCAGCAGAAACTCTGCCACTCGTTGGAGCAACGGTAACGTGTCGCTACATTTGGGAATTGTTTTGTATTGCACCAACACGCCCAGCCAACAGCCATACAGCCATACGTCCCCCATAATATCCATTGAGATATATGTAGGAGGATATAGTAGGGACATAGTGTGGGTGAATTGTAAATGCATGGGAAGGGTAAAGAGCGGGGCTCCTCTAGCTAGTGGAATGAGAGCAGGGATTGGGACTGCTCCTACTGCCACGGGAATGGGTATGGTAGGAATCTGCCTGCTGCCACTGTAGTGGGTCTCCTCCTGTGGCATGTGTTATTAAAATTTATGTGCGAAAAAGGTGTTGAAAACCGGACATGCGACATGGGTCATGGCACATGGGGACTCTGTCTGAAAGCATCTCTCAAATAAACAACAGAAAATAAAACATTTTGGACACAGAAAATGTTTTGTTTATCCTTAAACCGTGAAAATATAATTAAAATGTGGAAAATCATAGAAAAATCGCAAAGTTACCATAGAAAAAATGTTAAAAATATTAAAAATTGAGCTGAAAATCAAAGATTTTATTGCAAATAAAATTTTTAGATGAAATTACATTTAAATTAAAAATTACAACCCCAATGAAATCAAAATTTAAATCTCATCCGCAAACTAAATCAGATTAAATATATTTCCCTCAGAGTTTTTTTAAAGGAAACAAAGTGGGGTGTCCTTGCTGCAAGGACCCTTGCCCCGTTCCACGGCTGCTTCGTTTCTCAAGTTCTGTGTTTGGTTTTGGCATACAACAGGGGGGGAAAAAAAAAACACAAAAGCAAAGAACAAGAACAAGAAAAAAGGAAAAGCCTACAGCAAATATGACCGCCTGTAAAGCCAGTGTAAATATGGTCAAGGATGTGTTTTTTTTTCCACGAGTACATGCGCTGGATGGTGGATTCAAAAAGGAGCCCCCATATAGTCGTAGGCAGCGCCAAGGCTGAAGTTGTGCCCCCAGAAAGGGGGCAGAACTGCTCGAAAGGGGCTGGGTTTGTGCACTTTAGAGGGGCGCTAAAAAGTGCCTGCGATTAGGTAGAAGAGTTGAAAGCAGAGAAGGGGAATTTATATAAAATCTTGTGCCATTAAATCATTGGTTTTTAAGGATTTATAGAGCGAAATATCTACGAGAGAATGTTTATTTCCATTTGTTTATTCCATTTAAAGGTTATGGCATTTTATGCCTTAGAGTTTCACCCATTTATACATAGAGTATCCAAGTAACGTCCTAGCCTTGCCTAGCCTAACCATGCCCACTCGTTGCATTTGCCTCTTGTGGCACTTTACCTCTAGGAGGGGGGTGGGTGGCCTACGAGTATTTGCATGTCTGCAATTTGTTGCATAGCTGCATTTTTGAGTCATTTCTGCTGCTGCCTTTCGAGTGTGGGGTAATTAAGAAAGCAGAAAAGCGAAACAGCCCCGGGGAGCCCATGAAAATAGCCAAAAGAAGCCGAAGGAAAATGTCACTCGAGGCCTAAGCCTAGAGGCGGCACAAGCAGAGAGCCTAAAGAGAGGCACAAGCAGAGCGCCTAAGGAGATGCAAAATACAGAGCAGAAGGAGGTGTGTGGGCTCTGGCAGAAGGTTTATTTAAAACAAAAAATGCCATTAGCTGGATAGAGATTTAAAGATGCAGGAGACTCGACTCGACTGAAATGTGGTTCTCTTTCTCTTTTCCAATTTCTTTTTTTATCAGCAGCCAAACAGCACACAGGCGACTTTTTCAGCTTACTTTTTCCCTTTGTTGGTCAGAAAGATAAGCCAGAAATAGACACAGCAATAGGGGGGAGAGAGAGGCAGAGAGAGGGAGTGTGTGTGTGTGTGTGAGCGCTTTATCCAGTGCTGTTTACACCTGCTGCACATTTTCGGTTTTGATGTTCTCAACTTTTTAGTTTACTTTTTGGATATATTTTTGGATATTATAAACCCTTTGACATCCACTGGATGCTGGATGCTGTTGCTGTTGCTGTGTTGTCATGCTGCTGCCAGAAGGCAGCCAGGCAGGCAGACTTCCAACTTTATCTACCATTCCATGCAACACTCTCTGTGTGTGTGTGGCACACTGCTTCCTAGTTTTTCCTGGGTTTTAGCAGCAGCAACAGCAGCAGCAGAAGCAGAGAGCTGTCACTGTCAAAGTGACTGTCAACATGTCATTCAAAATGAAAATTAATAACAAAATATGCAAACGGGCAGCGGGGCAACAGGGCAAACAGGGGCCAACACTTCCATGGCCAACACTTGCCACACACAAACACACTGGGATATATGTGTAGATACCCTTTGACCCCTTATCCATGCAATTGTCGAAGTTTTGAGGGCAGACAGCAGACGCCAGTAATCAATAGATCATGGGGCGAAAATTCATTTAAATTATGTAATTGAAATTGGAAAAAAAGTGATCCAAAGGGAGAGATTCGTGGGAAAATTAATGAGGGAATTGTGCAAGGAGTGCTATATGAAGATAAGCTATAGGTTGCTTTAAGTTTGGAATTACAGAGAGGAAACTATGGAAGAAGGTTAATATTTGATTGATTGATGGAAGGAAACGTAGTTTTAGCTTTGATTCTATGAATATCTATAATTTTTTGTTTGTTAATTGTTCCTCACATTTTAAATTTCAATGGAAAATATTTGATTTAATTATGAAATTTTGATTTAAATATATTTCATAATTAAATTAAATATGTTATTAATTAAATTCAGTATTTTCATAATTAAATTAAATATTTTCATGTATACATTAAATAAATTTCCTACAAAATTAGTATATTTAATTTATTTTTAATTGTTTTATTTGTAGATTAAATATGGACAGTATTTAGAAATATTTTAAATAAATTTATGTTTTAATATATATTTTTTGTATGGCTGTGTTTCTTCTTACTATGCCATTTTTCTCTGAGTGTTGTTCCCTTTCAGGAATTTCATATCCACACATCTCTACCTTTTGTGGCACCTTTCAATTTGTAACTGAATTTACCTGAACAATCATCACCCGTAAGTGTTGGCCAAGATGTGAGTGAAGGCAGAGAAGAATTCGAAGGGCATAAGGAGACTGAGGGAATGTGTGGAAGAGTGGTCGAAGTGCCAGTGTGGGAGTGTGGGAGGGGGTGCGATTCTTACATAAACCATAAATGATTTACATGCAGCGTCGCAGTCGCCGTCGCCGTCGTTGTTGTTGCAGCTGGCAGCACTTTTATCAACATTTCCTGCCAACAAACAGAGACATGGAGAAGCACAGAGAAATGGTGGGGAGAACAAGGGAGTATAAGTAAGGGAAGCGGAGAAACTGAGAAACCGGATGAACGGAGATGCGGAGAAATGCTTCCATGTGAAGGATGTTGAAAGAACCGCAGGATATGGAAATACTCGTAAAACAGAAATGAATTTAAGGGAATCCCTGTACACAGCAGACCGAATACTTACTGAAAATTTGAGGCCAGACCATGGAGAATCCTTGGGCCCAAAAAAAAAGGGAAATGCATTTTTCAGTTTCTGTTCTTTAAAAAAGTTTTCACCCACACTGAGCGGAAAAAGGGATACTTTTAGGTTGAGTCAGGGAATCTTAGTTGGAATTTTACATTGGAGAAATTTCGAAAATTTTAAAATATTTTCTGTAATTTTTTAAGGCGCTTTTCGAATATATTCATGGGATTTTGCTGCATGAATGAAATGGATCTTTACTTTTTCTGAATGTAGCATCGAAGAAAATGTCCACCTCTGTGGCCCCACGCACCTATCCTTCTCACATTTCCCCCTCCACTCTCAACGCCAGACTCTAACCCCTCTCCAAGGGCCTCTTCTCGTCTGCTCAATGTCTATGGGGTGGTGTAAGTTTACACTGTCCAAATATGCAGAAACCCAATACACTCTTCAGAGTACCCATTGGATGCCCATGCCTCTGCAGCTCCCTCTTCCCACCCTCATCCCCTCCTACAAATTGTATAACGATGCAATTTCTTTTTTTTGTTCGGCGCTTTTGGCCTTTTTTTTTTTCTGGCGTTGCTACCAAACAAAACCCCTTATCAGCAAGCCATTTCCGAACTTCTTTTGGCCATGAGTGTGGGAGGTGATGAAAGAGGGATTGAGCTGGGAGGGAGGATGGGCGAAAGGGAGACGTTGCGTGGCAGCAGAAATTGTTTAAAAATAGTTCTGGCAAGTGGAAAACCCCCAAAAGAAGAAGATGTGGCAAAAGCGAAATAGCTGGCAGAGGCACACAGAAAATGATGGACAAGATTGCTACCTTAAGGATTCGGAAGTGGATGAAATATAAATCTAATTTTGTATTTTATTTTTATTTTATATTTGAGGAGATGTTGAAGGGGGGAGAAACACTTCTGCCTATATACCCTGCCAACTCTTCTCTCCACTCCTCGCATCACCCCACCCTTTTACAGGGTATTACCAGAAACCAAAACCATTCAACGTGAAAGCTCTCCCTAGCCCCCTCAAAAAGATATGAAATTTTCTGCTTCTGCTGCTGTTTCTGCTTTCAGTTGCTGCTGCTGAAGAGTGCTTCAGCGCGGGTAGGGGGAAGAAAATGTCAGCGAGCAAGAGGTGAAGATGTGTGGGTGGGTGGGGGTGGGGGTGCCATACGCTGTTGTCATTTATTGCCATTTGCTCCTCAGTGCAGTTTTCATGTAATTTTCAAGTATTTTTTGCAACACCCTTCCGCCCCCCCCCCCCACAGAGATCTCTCGATATAAGTCTCGGTGCCCATCTACTGGCAGCCGCAATGCAGCAAAGTTTTTCGGTCTTCTTCTCGTATCTGTGTTGCATGTGTATTCCCAATGCTGCAACACACTCCTCCACACACACACACCCCCTGCCACATCCCTGGTGCTGCCGTGCCATCCCAGAGCTCACATCAGTTAAGTAAATAACATTTTTCGCACTCTTAGTCACGTTCCTAATCATTTTATTTGGTAACTGTTTGGAAAATGTTTGCACTGGCAGCACTGCCACACTTGTGCCACACACACACACACAGATGAAGCATCAGATACACATATACACTGACAATATTTGTTGAAATGAGCTTTGGCACTAATATCGTTTATTAGCTTGGCACTTGAGTGTTTAAATGCTGAAAAATTGCTCGTGATAGTAGCAGCAGTAGTCGTAGTCCTTCGCTGGCAGGACACACGACCATCGAGTGGATGGGGGTTGGATGGCGGTAGGGGGCATGCCACGTCGCGTCGTTGAGTTTAATTTGAAATTAGTTGAACACTTGCTAGCGCGGGTTCTTCGTTTCCTTCGTTTCCTTCGTTCCACTTTCTTTTTTTCTGCCAAGCAAGCATTTTCTTTTTAGCTCAAACAAGGATTTCCACTGTCTCGCCTGCAATCCGCTTTTCCACTCTTTTTCTAGCTGTTCTAAGAGGTCGTGGATTTTAAGCACCAAAATAGAATAGAAACTAAGGCTGTGTGAAAGATTTTTGGCCTGCTGAAATGTGGGCAAAGACTTTTGGGGCTCTTTTTGAGCTGTATCTGAATGAGAGATCTTTGAAGTTATTTTGCAAACGCCTCTCCCAGAACCATAACACTTTTCCAACTCCCAAAAACCAAATGAATAATCAAGGGAAACACTTTTCTTGCTTTGAAAATACGCAAATTCCTTAACATACAATTTTCCTTGACCAAAACTCAACATTGAATGACAGACAGACAGACAGGCTGGAAAACAGAGGCGTTGCCAACATCTGTTTGTGGTCAATAAATGCATGCAACCCGTTCAGTCCCCCTGCCGCTCTCTTGAGAAATTATTTCCGCCTGCTGTAAGCCAAAAAAATATCTTAAACAATTGCAAACTGGGCAAAAATCTGCACAAAAAAATTGTAAAATCAATGAGAAAATCACTCCGGGGCAGAGGCTGCTTCAAGCCACATTCTGGAGTCTCCTGCAGTGTCTGCAGCTTTGCTCAACCAAAAAGTCCTGGAAACAAACCACAGAAATCCTAAAAGGATTTTCACATTTCAAGCCGACACTCGAAATGTCAAGGGGGAGGGTGGTGGCATGGAGAATGGGAAAAACATTTTCACAATATTTACAGGCAGCAATAAACTCATTTCCCTTTCTTCCTAAGTAGAATATTTACAACCGAAAGACAATGCCACTTCCACTGCCACTGCCACATCCTGGCAGGCACACACACACACTCACAGGGGGCGTGTGGGTCATGTCTGTGTTGCCTGTCTTTTTTTTGGGCTACTATTTTCCTCTTTATCTGTCGACATCCAAAACAACATCTGTGAGAGAAGAGCAGCCAGCAGCACAGCAGCAGCAGCAGCACATTAGTTAAGTATAAAATTTTAATTGTGGGTCCGAGAGTACTTTAGGAGTAGGTCCCACACCCCCGCACCACCGCTAAACCAACAATTTTTTGGCTAATGTCAAGGGGGTCACAGAGGCAGTCTACCCGACGAATGACTGGAAAATTGGTGCAAATTTGGCTTGTGGCCAAAACTACTTTATAGCCATGCAGGCGGTTGGCAGAAGCGCTGCTCGGGGAACGTGTGAAAATAGCTGGAAAAATGTATGTGGTGTTTGTAGAGGAACGTTGGTAATTTTCTAGGACATTTCATTAGCATTTTAGGCTTCAGAAAGGCTGCGAAAAAAAAACACACATTATATTTTACCTTTGCCACTGTTCAAATATCATTCAATGTGTGTGGTTTTTGCTATTTTTGTGGTGAGGGGAAGCCCTCAGACTAGAGAGTTCTGGATTCGTTCACCTTTTCTGTCTGTGAAATCAAACAATGCTCGATGGAAGCTCCCTCGATGCATGCCAAGTGTGTGTGTGTGTGTCTGTCTATCTCTGTTTTTCATATTTGTCTATGGCTTACTCTTTCTCTATATATGTGTACTCGTTGCCTGGGGGGTTCCTTGCTTTGTTTGCCTGCTGGCAAATGTAGCAGAAATCTTGTTTAAGTGAATTCAGGCTGAAATCTTAGTTAATTTGTATGGCAAATAGCAGAAATCTCTACCCTGAAAAGCAACCTCGAGGGTTTAGTGGCTTTTGCTTGGACTTGCCAATGCTAATTGCTGCTGTAAATTGGCCCTACTAAAACGATAATAGCAGGGCTTTGGGTCGGAGCCACACACAGAAACTGGAATGTGTCTGCAATTATGCATCTACATAATTATTGTATGCCACAGATGAAGGTGTCATGCATTTGAATGAAGGGTTTCTAGTTCCGTGGTGTTTGTGAAATAGTTGATTGAGATGCCAGAATAGATTTTGATAGAATGTTAGATAAATGCCAGATTGGCAAAATTAACTTCAAAATAAAAGAAATTAAGTACCAAAATACAGATATGCCAGTTAATGGGAAATTCGTTTGCCCACAGATTGAATAACCAGAGAATAAATAAAGGCTCTCAAATTTATATATTTAAATTTAGATTTAAAAATGTTTTGCGCTGAGAGTGGAAACTGTAAAAGGAAAGTGTTTTCTCTTTATTTTCACATTAATATGAAAATTGAAATATATTTCCTATTTTAAATATATATTTTATATTTAAAATAAATATATTTCATATATAAAATAAATATATTTTTCATACATATTTAAATTACCTATTTTTCATATTTAGATTAAATATTTTCATAAATAAATTAAATAAATATGCTTCATATTTATTATATTATTTTAAAGTGTTTTATGTTTAGTTTAAATATGCGCAGCTTATGTTTAAATTAAAGTATTTTATTGCATTATGTTTGTGCATAAAATCGGAATATTTCATTTAGATTTTGTGTATTTTTGGTGTACTCGAAAGAGTGGAAAAAATGAAGCACTATTAAGGTCATCTCCAAAATTATATAATTGCATAAATTCATAGAATTTCGATAGTTAAGTAAACGAAATTGGGTTCTGGTAATGCAGAAAATAAGAGTAATACGAGTACAGTCCTATTAAGTATCACCCTCTGGTATTATACACTCCAATAAATTGTGATTGTCCACAGACACAGATGTTCCCCATCCAATAAATATTCGTATCAATTTTCATAGAAATTCAATTTGCAGCAACACATAACAATTGTCAAGCGGGTGCTGCTCAGGTGTCCTTAATGACAAAATGGAATGAATAATAATAACCAGAAAGAAGTCACAGAGTGTTGCCAAGTTAAAGATACGTACGTACATACATATATTTGGCCATATATACTCGTAAATTGGTAATTTAATATATTGGCAGGCAACAGCAGCCGCAACAGCAGACGCTACAGAGGTTGCTACTGTTGCTGCTGTTGCCGCTGCTTTCGCATAAAATGTAATCAATTAAAATTAATTTGCTAATGAAAATGTCAACGAGAAAAATGCCAGCAAAGGAACAACAAAGGCTGTAGCCTCGCCCCCAGCCCCTGGCCCCATTTATGAACGAGTTTTTCCCCACAATCTTCCCCTTACTTTTTCTTTTGCTTTCCTCCCCGCTGCTTTTCAGCTTATATAAATGAATGATAGACATTGTTGTTATAGCAGCAGAAAAAGTCGAAGCGGAATCAATAGACGACGTGTATGGCATGTGGCATGTTGCCCCAATGCTAGTACCTTTAGAAACGAAAATGTCTTTTATTTTTTTTTTTTTTTTTGTATTTTCTGTTCAAATCCAATAAGAAAATTTTGTGCTATTTTTGGTGAGGGCACGCAATTGTCAAATGCTAGCTGTGTGCGGCAGGTATCCTTGGATATCGAAGGATACGATTGCATAACCAATGAATGCAATAAGAAAATGAATGCTCGAATAAGTCGAAAGCAATATGCCATTTGACAGCAATTGGCCCACGGAAATGGCCAACGTGACGTATGAGTGTTCTTTGCTCCTCGTTCTCGTTCTATCGCTAGCGCTGCTGTGTAGCTGTATCTCTGTATTTTGTATCTCTTACTTCCCCGAAATTTTTTTCTTAGCTGCATATGCATGGCCATAAATTTAGCTTTTTGCGGTTTTGTACGTAATAAGCGGCCAAAAATATTGCACAGCTGTCGCTCTGCTCTGCTTCTCTTTTCGTTTTTTTTTTTTTTTAGTTGCATGTCTCTTGTTTATTTATGATTTTGATCAAGCAACAAGGCAGACAAAAGCAAGTGGCTTTTGGGTGATAAATTTGTACCGCCGATTATTAGTTTTTGGTAGCTATAAAATTGGTAGAAGATATGCCACAAATTTAAGCATATTGAAAGGTTTTTTAAAGCTAAGCAGAACAAAATTTAAGCAGCAGCAGCAGCTGGCGGATGTCAACGCCATTGGCGTGTGCCCCCCAGCTCCACTTGGCTGGCTGGCTGGCTCGCTCGCGCTCTCTCTGCTATCTTTGTCTGTGTCTGGGGTGGGGCAAGCACTTACCTTGTTGCCAGATCCCGATGTACGAAATTCATTTGCTCCAAATGCTTCATGCCCGATGCAATTTGTGTGGCAATGTAGACTAAGCAGCCATAGCTGTTTGTGTGTGTGTGTGTGCAGCGGAAGAGATGGCGCGGGCATCAAATGAGAATTCCGAAAAGTTTTTCCAAAGCGACAACGAGGCAAAAGTCGTACCGCATGGCGAGGGCGGGGCCAGGGCGGGGCAGGGCATTGTAGAAATGAGCCCCAAGTTAACGAAGTTTTTACATCCGTTTGCGCATGTTGCATGATGATGGGTACGGTGGTGATGCGGTTGGTTTTGGTGGTGCGTCGTTCGTTGGCGGATCGTTGTAATCATTGAACACGAGACCGGAAGTGTAGCGTCGTCGTCGTCGGTACAGGAAGTGCGATAAAAGACGCACACAACGCAGCAGCAGCAGCAGCAGACAAAAAGAAAAAATAGAAACCCCCAAAAGAGAGACCGAAAAACATTAGTTACAAAGTAGAGATCCTTTAAGGATGATTGCTTCCTCCCTTTTGGCTGCTTACCTTAAACTTTTGTTGGCCATCAGTCCGCTGGTTTCGGCCACATGCTCCTGCAGGAACTGATTCAAGTCGCCCAAACAATTCGAATAGTCCTGCACAATGCAAATGGGTTCATCACGCAGACACGCGCCCACCAAACGTGCCACATTTGGATCCGAAAGACGCGCCAGCTGTTTGGCCTTGCAGCGAAACTCCTTGCGCAGATGATCGCTGGCTCCAGGGCGCAGTGTGGCCACAGCCACGAGAGTGGCACTAAAAGAGAGACCAAAGGGCAAAATTAGTGAAAGGTTTCTGGGGCTGCACGTATATCCAACAGAAAAAAAATAAAATAATTTTATATCATTGCTGAATGAAAACCACAGAGAAAATTCACAGACAGAAACAGGTAGAAGCTGGGGGTGGGAGCAGAACCAGACAAAGAGCAAAATTTGTCGCCTATGCTACCAGTCAGACAACGGCAGCAGGGGGGAATACGGGGAGTGGAATTTCGAGTCGAAATCAAAAATTCGCATAACAATAGTTGACAATGATGAAAAACCGCAATCCGCAATACTTTAATGCGGCACACAGGTGGAGCGACAAAAGAGACAGACAGGCAGACATTCAGGTGAAGCGACAGACAGGACAGATATCCTGGCAGACAGACAGACATACAGGGAGACAGAGGAAAACAGATATCCCACAGACACACACAGAGAGGAAGGAAAGACATCAAAAATGGTTAGATGAAAAGGCATAAAGCAAAGTGAAAACGATATGAATATGATGTGTGTGTCCCACGTTCTCTCTCTCCCAGGATGAAGTTACTCCTTTGACGACTGCTGTTGCTGTCGCTGTCGCTCCTACTGCTGCTGCTGGTTGTGGTTATGCACCTCCTTCCTCCCATTGTTGCCACAAATAATGCCTTGTCTGCGGTAACAGCAATAACAAGAATGGACAATGCTGGAAAGACCAGGTGGAATTAAGCACGAAGCTGTGGATACACTTGAAGCTGCATGTTTTTTAGGTAAAAGTTAGAGGATGTCTACATGTAGGAACGTAAAATCTTCGGAATGACAACAGTTTTTCTATCAATTAATCGCTCGATTTATTATGATAAATTAATAGAATTTTTTTTAGTTTTTTAAGCTACGTTTTTCCAGATGAAACTGCTGTATCTATTTTTCTGTTGTTACTTTCTAAGGAAATAAGAAATTAATTCATACAAAAATGAATTTTTTAAGCAATATTTGCTATGACCACTTTTTGGCATACAAAGGAAATATCTCCGCAGAATTATAGTCAGATATCAAGGCACAACTTTCACTAAAGTCAAACACTTAAAGAAACTTTCATACTGCGCATTGCAAACACTCTCCCGTAATCGAAATACCCTGAAAAAAGGGCATGGAAACAATTGCTGAGGCACATGCTCTCTGGCCACAAAAAAGCTTATCAGAAATTCCATTATGAAAAACTTGAAAACACACAGGAAAAAAAAAAGAGAAACGAATGGAAGAGGAAAGAAAAATCCAGCAGTTAACGTCAACAGCCAGAGACCATGTCCCAGGAGTTCACATCCACATGACATTACAGGACGTGAGATGAGTTTTTTGAGTGGCCGCAGTAAGAGAGGAGCGAAAGAGAATTGTTGTTAGCTTTGATTTCGTTTTGTGTTCCGTTTAATTGAAGCTTTCTATTGCACATTATGCATGACAGAGAAGGAATACAGAGAGAGGGTCACGCGAGGGTCATAAAAGGATCAGATGGGAATTGTGGTCAGTGTTTTTTGGGGATATATTCAACAGAGCTAAGCGATTGCTTGGATATTTTTGAAAATTTTTGAAGGTTGGTTGAGTTTTGAATAATTTTTGGTATACAAATTTCTACAAGAAGTATATTAAAAAATATGTATAAAAGAAATTTTTAAAAATTTACAAAAAAAAATAAACTAAAATATATTTGAAATATACCAGAATTTTTAGTCCAGAATTATATCAAATATGTTTTAGAAAATATTCCAGAAATATACCAAAAACTGGTCCACAAATATACTAGAAACTATATCAGAAATACACCGAAAATGTGTGAAGGAAATATATGAAAGAAACTAGTCCAGAAATAGATAAAAAATGTATCAGAAATTAACGAGAACATACTCCAGAAATATACCAAAAGTATACCCCAATATCTATGAATCTATGAATTTTACCAAGCTTCCTGCAGCGTTTTCTAAGGATAAACAAATGATCCATCAAACCTAAGCCTGAACACTTGCCCCAGAAACCTGAAGCTTCTTGTAGAACTTGGATAAAGATCAAATAAATAAATAAATAAATTAAATTTGATTTGTTGAAATTATCCTGCAAGCAGTTCATTGACTAAACCTGAACGTTTTGTTCATTCTTTTCCCTTCAAAAGCAAGCGATCAAACAGTCCGCCGCTGAATCCTGAAGCATTGGCTTACTTTTCGCTGTAGAATGAAACCCAAACGTTTGCTTTGATAGAAAAAGGATGAGAAGATGTTGGAATGAAGTCTGTAAGCAGCAAAAGAGCTTCAAGCGTATTCCTATCCACATTGCTCACCTTTGCACAACCAACACTCCTTTGGCAGTACTTTTCACTGTAATCAAATGTCCAAGTGCTCTGGCTTTGCATTTCCATTTTGCCCCTTGCCACAATTTCCTTTTTCGTTGCGATGTGCGTGAATTGTGGCTTTGATTTTCGAGCTCGGAAAATGTCTATTATAATTTTCATCTGTGGTCCTGTGGACAATAAAGTCCATCTGTTGTCTGATAACTGTCTATCCAGCTGTCTATTAATATTTTATCCAGCAATGGAGCATGCAACATGCGCCACCCCCCAGGAGGCACTCGAAGAGTGGCAATACGTACGCTGTGTGGCTGTGCCAGGAGAGTAACTATCTCTCTCTGTGTGTGTGTGTGTGAGTGTTAATTATTTTGCATACATCTATCTATCTATTGGTCTGGTTTGGTCTGCGTCTGTCTGGATATCTGTGAGGTTTCTCTGCTGGTATTTGCAGCCACTGCAGTGGTCTACTGGCAGCCTCTGCCTCATCTGGCTTCCCCTGATGCACACACACACACACACACTGTCTTGTGGTATCCTCTGTGCATCTGCTGGTGCAATATTACGTATACGTAATACGTTTTGTGGCTTTCCAACCGCAAAACTATTAAAGCAAGCAGGCAAATCGAATTGTAACGTTGAGTAACATATTAAAATGTGCCAGCAGACAGGACAGGCGAGGCCAGAGACAGAGAGAGAGAGAGAGAGTGGGAGAATATTGGCCAGAAACACTAGGACATTGTTCCCCAAGCCTTGGACTCTAATTGATTTTTGCATTGCAAAACCAATAGAAACGGAACCAGGAATCAGAGGTATCAATTGTCATGGGAATATATATTTCAATTGAAATGTGCAGAGTAGGCTGTGGGTCGGCTCCGGGGGTAGGGCGTTAGAGTGGAGTGGATTCTTGAGTGTAATTGGATTGCAAAGAGAGCAAAGGTTTTGTGGTTAAGAGAAAATGAGCGAAGTCAGAGGAGGATCAAAGCTGTCAGAGATGAAATGTTCAAGAAATTATGGGGTTTAATTCTTAGAGGGATTTAGCAATAAGCAATAAATATAATGAATATTTTCTGGAATATTGCATAGCATTTGCTTGAGTTAATTAAAGGCATATTCAGTGCTGATTGCAGAGTAGAAGAAACGCAGCTACGAATGGAACTTTTATCGCTCAGAGAACTCTCTTAAACTGAGCTTCATTTTGCGCCCTCATTTCAACTGCAGCTACAGCCCCCAAAAACTGTGTGCCCCACAAACAGCAACTCGATTAGGCCAGGAAAATGAACTGGGTGGGGTGGGGGTACGAGCGCTGTTCCACTGGGTTTTATTTCCATTTTGTTCCCCCTCCGGCTTGTGTACGAATACTTACTTCAGGACATTTGTTTCGCACAAATGCAGTTCCCCGAATACGCCAGAGCCCAGCTTCTCGACGATGACCAGGGACTGACGTGGAAACTCCTGCACTTGGCAATTGGCCTGCTCTTCGTTAATGTCGGCGAAATTAGCGCTCATATCCAAATTGTAATGATGCGGTTTGATGCCACAGCCACCACCACCCCCCACAACGCTGGCATTGCCCACTCCAATGCCCATGCCCATGCCCATGCTCCCTCCTACGCTGATGCCCGTGGGCGTGGTCGCTGCCGTTGTCGAGGAGCTGAGACTCAACGAGCCACTACTCTGGGAGCCCGGTGGCGGCACGGACATGGGTTTGCTGCAAATTGGTGTGGCTGCATAATATTTCTCCGGCGGCGGTGGCACTGGCGGCGGTGGTGGCAGCAGCGGCAGGGTTCCAACAGGCAATGCCACGGGCAGTGGCAGTGGCAGAGGCAGTGGCAGTGGCAGCGGCAGCGGGAGTGTGGCAGCATTAAGAGAGTTGCGTGCACTGGTGGTTACGACGACGACGCCGCCAGCAGCGGAGGGTCCATTGCTGCCAGCAGGAGGCGGCGGAGGTGGAGGTGCACCATTGGGCAGCAGCTGCTGCATGTGCGGCACCGCATAGTCCTGGCACCCAATGTCCGGTACATCTGAAAGAGACAGCCATACAAGATGGAAAGAGAGAGAGAAAGGGAAAAGAGAGTGTTAATTTTTGACCGTAAAAATGGGTAGAATTTGTTGGAAAATTGTAGCCAGCGTAGAAAGGAAACTCTGGGAAAAACTGAACCTCACTAAACAATAAAACTTTTTAAGCGCCAGACGAATAAAAGTTCTCCACCAAAAAAAAAAGGGGATTATACAAATGAGAAAGGGAGAGGGAATCAGTGGCAGAGGGAGGTAGAGTGAGAGAGAGGGCATGGGAGGAAATGCAAGACTTTTCTTTTGACTCTCATAAAATAAGGTTAAGTTTTTTAGAGAGTTATAAAGTCTCGCAAAAAGAGAGACAGACAGAGAGAGAGAGGGAGAGAGAGAGAGAGAGAGAACTGAATCTTGGAGCATTCCAAATAAACCGAAAATGAAAGCAAAAAGACGTTTTCGTGGATATCAAGTTTTTAGAAATAGTTTGCGGAACATTTTGAGGATGGAAACTTTCAAGAAAGATCTTAAAATGCGCCTAAAATTACAGAAAATTAGAATTTGTGCACCTAAAGTAAAGACTTTATAGCCGCAAAGCGACTTTGGTAACTGCCCCTGGAGTGGAACGATTTGGAATTCGTACAGAAATCTGCTTGAAATATTTTTGGAATTGTTGGGTTTGTGAAATTTGTACGTTGGATCAAGCTCCTACCCTATAGAAAATATAATAGCATTTTTAGATGGAAATAAATTAAATTAATTGTTAATTTTCATTTCCTTTACATTTAATTTATTTTTATACTCCTCCTTTCTGGCCTATCTTTTTGAAGGCTTATGAGCGTTAAAAAATACTGAAAACTATGCCCAATCAGGGCATATTTTTTCCTGCGAGGTAGCCCTCATTGTTGTAGGGTTTTCACGAATTTTGACACAGGAATATGTCTTATCCATACATTAGGTTAAGCCAAAAAAAATTTTTTTTTTAATTTAAGTGGGACACTCCTAATTTTGTTATCTTGGGTTTGATAGTAACATTAATGTTGTTATTTTATTTAAACAAATTTTTTAGATGTTGATAACCTACGCTGAACTTCCTGATATTTACCAATCGCTAATTTCTTAACGTTACCTAAAAAAAATCAATAAAAGCAACTTATTATCAAAATTAACTAGTTTCTAAATTTTAATATTATTTGGAAAAACCGACGAATTAATTTTTTTAACTGTATATTTAACAAAAAAGTGTATTTTCTATTCGTGGTAGCAACCTCTAAATATTACCCAACAAATTTGAAAACAAAAACTTAATCATTTTATTTACTAACAAAGAACAGAACAGGTTGGTGTCAACTTGAAAAAACAAAGCAAAAATATTTTTGTATTTGTACGTATTTGTATGTTTAATTTTCCTAATATTCTTCTTAATATTTTTAAAATTTCTAACTATTATTTTATACATAAGATATGCAGCTGAGACTTATTCTATGTACTCTATTTACCACTAATATTCCGCTTAGGCTTTCAATCTAAAATATATTCATCTCTCTTTTTATTTCAGGTAAGTTTAACCCTAAATCCCATCATTATTCAAACATTTTTGTGGCCATAAACATCTAAGGGTAAGTTCTACCTTCTTTTCTTTCTATAACTGTGTGTTTTCCAGTACTTTTTCTTTGCTTCCCCCTCTCTCTCTCTCTCTCTCTTGGAGATCTACCACATATGCTGTTTGAGTACAGTTGTGTGTGTCCAACCCCTCCCCACCCACACGAGCCAATAAATTCAGACGACAGGCCACAAAGTGCAATGGTTTGCATTTTGTGAACATTTTTGCATTTGCCATTTCCTTAACATTTCCTTCGGCTCGAACATTCAACCCTCCCCCCCACCATCCCTTTTCCTTTGGTTTTCATTTGTCTTGTCCCGAAAGTCCGAGAGAATTTTCTGCCTTCAACTTCAAACTTTTCCCATTTAGACCCCAACAAACAAAAAAAGAGGAAGCAGGAAAACCCCAAGACCTTGGAAGGAGAAGGAAAATCTTGGATGGAAAATTGAAAGGTGGGCGAGGGGAATGGAGGGGCGAAAATGGCGTGTGGCGAAAAACTAAATGAAATTAATTGCAACTTGGGCGAAAGAGCGAGAGAGAGAGAGAGAGGAGGTGGCACCCAAAGAGGGAGAACTTTTAATTTTATTGTTGTTGTAATAATATTATTTAGTTTTCGTCTTCGTGTGTGTGTCTGTGTGTGTGTGCCAGTGTTGCCCCATTGTCTCGTTTTTGCAGTGGGGGGTTGCTGGGGCTGCTGTCATTTTTGCATTCGTTTTTGTGTCCAAAAAGTACCAGAAAAACATAAAATAACAGACAGAGAATGAACGAAATAGAGGGCCATAGAGTGCATAAGAAAGAGAGGGAGTAAGAGACGGGTCTACAGTGTGCGCAAAAGAGAGACAGAGTTTTGGATGATAGAGACAGCGACAGACAGAGAGACACTCAACGAACGTTAATGACAAAACTTTTCGACGACTGAACGAAATTCGTATGCAAGTTTTCTTCATCCAAAATGTACAAGTATGCCGCCGTATATGTGTGTATCTGTGTGTCTCTAGCTGTGTATTTGTATCTCTGTGTCTTGCGTCTATGTCTGTGCAATCAGTGCCCTCTCAGTTTTTGAAGTTGCACTAAAGTTTTGTGGCCTTCCTCTCTCTATCTCTCTCTCGGTACGAGTTATTCGTATGCCACAACTTGTAGAACATTTCAGCAATTACCCTACGATTTTGTAGAAGGTATTTATGGAAATTTTTAGATGCTTTAAAGAAAGATTAGACAGGGTAATCCCCTGGGAATCCCTCAGGAAATTTTAGATGCCAAAATCTGACAAGCACTGGCGGATTCTATCAGTTTTAATGCATTTCTTGAGCCTTAAATCTTTACAAATAAAATATATTGGCTGTGTTGCCACTCCTAGTACCCCTAACTAAACCAATAACTCAATAATTTATGCCTAATCGCAGCCCTAATTCTTCCTTAATCTAAGTATTTGCCTGCAACTTTTGCAGCTCACAAATAAAGCCATTTCCAAGCCGATTTATAAATTGGATTTCCCCTTTTGAATGTGGCATTTGCCAGAGTATACGAGAGAGACGCTGGCCGTGCATGGCTCGACCTGCTTTCGTGCCTGGCCTCTCCTCATGCGCCTTCATCCTTTACTGCTGCTCGTTCCTCGGCTCTTCATTGCCATGTTTATTTGCATGCAATGTTATTAAGTTTTGTGGCATTCTCCGGCTCTCTGGTCGTGCAAATTGGCAGTTGACTTCAAAAATAGACTTTAATTTGAGTGAGTCGTGGCATGGACTCGCTGAAACTTTTCCCACAGCTACAGAGAGTCAGAGAGAAGTAAGAGAGAAGTTTGAAGCACTCAATTTTGTGGCGCGTGCGATGTGCGCGCGAGACTGTGACGAGGTCTGCGGCAGGGGGGTCGGGTCGGGTCGTCTCTCAAACTTATAATTTATTTGAGCTAAATTAAATTATTATAGCAAGCAGGCAGCCAGGCAGCCAGACATTCAGGACTCCTCCAGACACCAGGCAGGAGGCAGAGAGAGAGAGAGCTATGACAAATATTTGCTGGCCAGTTATAAAATGCACCCAAAGGCAACATCAGAAAACTTTTTGGCAAATGACTCGAGCGCATGAAAGGCGTGCCATAAACGTTTATGATGAGCAGCAGGAGCAGCAGCAGCCGTAGATCCGGGAAGGCAGAAGATGAGACGGGCAGCAGGATAAGCTACAGATGAGGCAGGATTCCGAATCAGCAGACAAAAGGATGAGCTGCCAAAAGCTAAGGTGGTGGCTATGCCCATGGAATGTTCATAAAACAATGTGGACTGTGCATCCCCCCGTTGGTTGCCTGGTTGCTTGTCGCAGCAACCCGTAACGTAACCCGAACCCAAAGGGAACCCAAAAAAAAAAAAGAAGTTGTCTAGCATGCCCCTTAGGCGTCTCTCCATGTGAAATGTGAGCGAACGAACGAGAACGAACGAACCGGACACAAGACATTAGAATTCATTACAATTTACGTAGCAGAGGTCGTAAACTCCTAACTGCAGCTCCCTGCAGTCCATCTGGCAATTAAAACACATGTGCCATACATGGCAGCCCATGTAGCATGTCCTGTGGGGCAGTAGAGAAAAAAAAGAATAAAAGATGCTGAAAAAATTGAGTACTACAGGAGCATGATGAAAAGTGTTGATACTCTTTGGGGTTTGCCTTGAATGAGGGGATTTTCCAGGAGCTCTAACAGATTTTGGGTGGTTAAGCGGATTGCGGTGGAGAATTTGTACAGGTTTATTAGGATTTTATTGGCTATGGTATTCGTTAGAGAATTGGAACTACAAGTAATTGTTTACGTCTAGAGTCTAGAGGTCTATGAAATATACAGGGAGGGAAAACTGAAGATGGAAAAATGTGTAAAAATTACTCTGCAGAATACAATTTAAGGGATCTCGAATATGTAAAAGACCTAATCAAATCCTGTTCATATCCCTAGTATTGAATTATATTATTCAGTATTTTTTTTAACTTGTTTTTTCATTCGGTAATTGTTGCATTCATTTTCCTAATATTCAGTATCATTTAGTATTTTTTTTTGGTATAGTGTTGGTATTTTTTAAAGTATTTTTTAGGATATCGGATTAAGATTTTGTATTTATTAATTTGAATTATTAAGCTAGTTTTAATTTTGAATTATTAAATATTTTTTTAATTATTTTATTTTCTATTTTAATTTGCCTTTTTTTTAAATATTATTTGTATTTATTTTTTATATTGAAATTTTAATCCGATTGGGAAGCTGTATACCAAAATTCCTTGCTCCCTTTTCTACTACTATATTTAAGCCCGACTGGACCCAAAATTCTCTCATACCCTCATACTCAGATTGTGTACCCTCTCCCTCGCTGCTGCTGCGAGTAGTAACTGAAAACTACCGTCTGACTCAGCAATTCAAAAATTATGTCCTGCGGTGCGCACAACGCGCGTACCCCCAAAAGCTCTTTTCTTCTTTCCCATCATTTTTATTTTTTTTGGGTGTCCAGTTTCTTTGTTGTGCTACTTCGGCAGTCCCTGCCCCATACCACCATGCCACCCTGTCGCACCTGGCGGCAACTGCCAGCGAACTTTCAGGATCCATGTTGTGCGCTAAATTAAGCATTGCTTTCTCAGAGGCGGGTTTTTTTGCTTTTTCGTTCTGTGCCCTGGCATCCCAACATGGCCTGCAGGATGAACATTTGCATGTCCTGTCACAGACAGGACGCAAAACATCAAACTCATCAAGAGGCGACACCATCAGGGGCAGCCAGACGAACAGGTGCGACAGAGAGCGAGAGAGTCAAGTGCCATGGTGCCCGAGTTTTATGGCTGATGGGCAAAGAGGCAGAGACAGCGACAGGGACAGTGGCAGAGGCCACACATCATTGTCATAGACGGTGCAGCTCGTCGTACCCCATCATCATCATCATCTCTACGTTGTAGGTTCTATATATGAATATATACAGGGGGTAGAGGTGGGGGTAGCAACTCACCTGTATAGTCCGGCGTTACATGCTGACGCTGCAGGTCATTCATGGAGCATCCACTGGCCGCACTGGTGTACATGTTCACATTGAAGGGCTCATGGTACAGACTGTTCTTGTCAATGGACGACTCATTGTCATCCATTGTTGTGACCACCTGAGGGGGGAGGGAGGCAGAGTGAGTAAAAAATTGCACACCAGATAGGGAGTCAGTGAGTGAGTGAGTGAGAGAAAAGTGAGAAAAAGTGTTCTGTTCTGTGTGCTGGAATGCCAGTTACTACAGTTTTTAATCATGATTTCTGGTGGAATATGTGCTGCTGCTGCTGCTGCTGCTCCGGCGTTAAGGTTATATTTTTTTTGTTTTGTTCTGTTGCCTCAATGTTTGACATGCATTCTGGGTGGTCCCCCCACCCCATACAACAGATGGGGCCATGCCCCAGAGCCAGGATATGTGCAGCAGCAGCAGCATCAATTTATGCACTTTTCATGTAAAATCCATTCAGATTTTTTGTAGAGTGGGAGATTGTAGATTTTTAGGCAGCTTACCTTTAGGACATTGCCATTGCCGGTGTGGCAGAGTCGCTTATCGATGCCACCGAGCGTGTCCGGATTGAAATTATGCTGAAATGCATCCAATACGTTGCCCCTGCCACGTCCACGCTTATTCCGTGCCACAATCAGCAATATAATGGCGACAAGCAAGAGAATAATTGTGGTCAGCACTGTGATTATGACGCCCACAAAACTAGCCGCTTCCGCTTCCTGATGGTCAATGGGTTTTGGCGAGATAACTAAAGAGAAAGACAGAGAGAGAGAGAGCAAGAGAGTTGCAGGTTACAAAAGATATATATACAGATGTAGGAAGAAAAGAATTGTTGCTATATTAATAAATTGTTGCCAGGCCTTTTTCTGCATAGACTTGCCAGCTCTCCCGCTGGGTTATTGTCTGATATTTTCAATTGCCTCTAGAGCCCCCAGAGCTCAGAGCTTTTTCTGCTTCTGTGTGCTAATGAGAGTGCGGCGGCTATAAGTAGTAGTAATCTTCGTGAGAAAACTTTACAGCGCTCTTAAGCTTTTATTTCGAGTTGAAAAGGTAATTTAAATAGGGGAAAATAATTAAAGGTGTTTGTGGTTTGTGGTTTAGTTGTTTAGTTGAAGATTTGTTTAAAGTTTTAGCAAGGCATTCGATTAGTTGGGGATTTGGTTAGCCACTGAAGGAGTTTTCTTGGTTTTATGTTCCACAGAATAAAGTCGTTTTGGCTATGCCTTGTAGACACTAATCAGGAAGCTTTATTTAGAAAAGCGACCCCCTATTAATCGTGTAATTTCCCTGCGCTAATTTAGTCACAGCGAAAGCCTCTGCCCACCCCCCATTGAGAACTGAAACCACAATTAATTAGCAAATGTCTGGTAGGAATCCATTAAATCCAATCACTTCGTTTCAACCGGTTTCCACTTACCTTGTGTGGTATGTTGGCTCCTTTCGCCGCTGCTGACCGCTCGACCGACTTCATCGCGCTGCAGCGGATACTCCGATGTGTCCGACGGCTGTCTGATGCCATTGAGCAGGCCCTCATCCGTGAAATTGCCGACCACGGGCACTGCAAAAGAGAGAAAAGAGAGCCAAAGAATGTAGGTTAAGACTTGGATGGCTAAGGAAAGTATCTTACAGTACAGAGGGGTGGTAAAAAGGGGGAGGCGAGATATAAAGGAGAATGAAATTTGCAAGCCAAGTGGCAAAATGCAGCAGAAGGACGACAGCAGCCGCCAGGTGGCATCATGTTGAGGATGATGATGATGATAATGATGGAGGCGTGGCAGTGGCTGTGGCTGTGTGACAGCTGCCCTCTGCCTTGATATACTGCCACGGCTAATGGGTCTCTTCCAGCAATTAGGGGGTGGCGGTGGGTGCCATGGCGAGCGATTATTATGATGATAAATGAGCAAGCTCTTCATGTCATATCAGCGCCTGGCTAGAACGACGACGACAACGAAGACGAAGACGAGGACCATGTCGACGTTGATGAGTGGCAATGGATGGGACAGGATGAAGAAGGAAAAAAATAACAAAAATGTCAGGTGCAACGGCTCTGGGAATACCCAAGAATAATCTAGAGTCTAGACTTCTTTTTCTTGAGGAATTGAAAATATTTCTATGCTCAATTTCAAAAGTTTTCTTCTGAGAAGAAGACATCCGCTGAAGTATATACATATATTATTGTATGTATTTATTTAGGATTTATTTTTATTTTTTAAAGCGCTTTTCTATGAAATTCTGAGATTATATTTATTTTTTTGGCCGATTTTAAGGTTTAAATATTTAAAAAAATATATGTACCAAAACAATACTAACAAATTAATACCAAATTAAATGCACAAAAAGTTATGAGACAAACATTTTTAAACCTTAAAATATTAAAAAAAATATTTTGTAGAATTTGTTTATTTATTTTTATTTATTAGCTTCTAGCGTTTCCGAGATTTAGGGGGTCTTTACCGATATATTTATAATTTATTTATAAAAGATGAAGACAAGTTACCAATGAACTTGACTTCCACAAACCACACACTAAACACATCATACCCTACGCGCAAGCAAAACGGATTAATGGGTATGACAAAAGCAGAAACAAGTTGAGTGCCAATTAGTGCTGCATACTTTTAGGTGCAGCGTTGGCAGCGCAGCCGCCGCCATGGCGGAAACGTTGCGATACTCCAACTTTAAGGCGTTGAAGCGTATGGCCATCGGATTGTTTGCCATCGGTGTTGACATTTTGCTCCCCGACACAGACAAAAACAGAAAAACAGAACGAGCAAATCCATCGGAAAAATGCCAGACAGTCGTCAATAACAGCATATCGATAGGAGAGGATATCCCCAGAATTGTTTACCCATCGAGGGGACCCTGTTGACTCTGTTTTTCTATATCCTTTCTCCGCTCGCTACGGACAGCAGCCGAGCCGGTTTGGACAGCATTTCCGCCTCGAGCGTTTGTTGAACTTTCTCCCAAAAAAATACCCCCCTCCTATTCTCTGATATTTAAAAACAAAAACGGAAAACGGACAATTTTTAGTATAAATTCGGACAGCAAAAAAAACTCTTGAGGGAAATGCAAATTTTTCCAGCTCTTGGCATTGATTTTGAGTTTGTTTTTTTGGCTGGAGCAACAACCCCGCCCCGCCACCCCACCACCCACACTTTTCTTTTTTTTTTTTGGTTCGTCTATTTTCTTTGGCAACAAAAGTTTTGTTTTTCGTTTACTTTTGTGTGTGTGTGGGTTTGAATTTGCTATGCAAATAGCGACGACGGTGGAAAATGTTTTGTTTTCCTCCCAGAAAAGTGTCTGGCAAAATGGGAACATTTTTAGGTAGGAATACAGCAGCATCCCACGGCATTAGCTAACCAAATTTCAAGGAGAGCGTCATATGTTGTATGAAGTGAACCGTAAATATATTTTAATGCGTGGCCCCCCCCTTCCAGATAAATATTTTAATGGTAAGAAAACTATAAAATGCCAGATGAATGATTAGAAGTTTTAATTATTTTTGGAAGTGTATCCAAGATTCCAAGGGGCAAGCATATTCCAGACAACATTATACATGTTGTTCATCCGAATTTGTATACGCTGGAATGATTTTGGTATGCAAGAAGAGTCCATAGAGATTCTCAAAAATTGTTTTTTTTTTTGTTACTTAAATGACAAATAATGTTGAAAAAATATAATGTTCCCATGACATATAAAGAAAACTACCTAGAACCTTCCTCTACAAAAAAAAGTAATACAAACTTTTCAGTAAACCGAGAAAAAGATGAAATATTAAGAAATCAAGTTTCTTATTCTTCAAACACATTTATTAATATCTATATTTTCTTTCTGAGGGCCAAAAATTGATGAAATCAAATCCAGAATGAAGAAAACTCTTGCACAGAACCTCAAGCCTACCACTCACCTGACTTTCTTTTAGCAGACACATTGAAAAAATGTCATTAAATCAATTTATTGCTTATTTATTTATAGAATTTTTTATTTATATTCTACCTAAATAACAAGAGTTCTAAAAATCAGTTAGCTCTAAAATCGAGAATTAAGAATTCAAATAACGATTGCGTTTTATTTTTTAGTGAATTCTCAATGCTCATTTCTTTCCACAACCTTCTCTCTAGCAATCAAAATTATTCTAGCAAAAAGCTGCTATAATTGACATATAACCCTTGGAGATAATCTTCACTCTAACCTCTCATTTGTAGCTCATTGTGTCGCAATATCCTTGGCCTCTTTGAACCACTTGAAAATTATACATTTTGCAGCCTTAATGCTGATGCTTTTTCAATATCAAATGCAGTGCTGCTGCTGCTGCTGCTACTACTGCCATTAAGCAAATTACGAGACGCAATTCTATTCGTAAAACGCCAAAATGATGCTCCAGTGCTCTCAAGGGCAGATATGTTGATGAAGGAGAAGAAGCAGCAGTTTGAGAATCAATTGAATTGAGTTGAGCAGAAGCGCAGAAGAGCAGTGCGAGAGGGGTCGGAGTGGTTTTCTATAGAGATATCACTGCATCGGATATGACACACAAAGCACTCGTCCATATCGCACTCACATTCGCATACAAAGCGATTTTCAATTAGAAAGGATTAAGCGAGGCAAATTGCACAAGGATTTAAAGCGGAACAGCAGCGGGGCAGCAAAAGCGAAGTTATTGAAATGAATCCCTGCACGAATGACTGAATGACTGACTGACTGACTGACTGAATGCCAAATGCATCAAAATCCCAAAGAGAGAAAACAAACAAACAAACAAACAAAAAATAATCCAAGCAGGAAATAAGACACAGAGATACATAGATACGAGTGCTATATGCAGATGCACACAGATATGTTCGAGTATATTGCAATGTTATTGATTTATAAAGGCAAAAGCACTTGCCATGGCTTAAATGCGCTAAGAGAGAGAAAACAAAAAGAGAGAGCAACACAGAGGGAAAAAAACACCATGGAAAATAAATCTGTAAGAAGAAAGCAGCGCCAATGAAGGGTAAAACCCAAACAAGGAAACTGAGGAAATTTTTTAAAACGTGGAGGAATATGCTGGGGAATAACCTTTAGTAAACCCTTTTTTGGTGATAAATGGGAGTCTGCCAAAAGTATCCCCCAATTATTTAAAATCCTCTTTAAATCCAACTTTAATCTCTGTAAATCTTGAAAGAAACCCCATCGACAGATGCAAATTTATTTGCTGTACCAAAAATAGTGTGTGTGTGTGTGCTGTGTGTGTTGTGTGCATCAACCTCATTATCGAGCATCAAACTATTTCGAAATGTTACCATAGAGCAAGCCAGCAGCAAGAAGCAGCAGCAAAAGGGAATGCATTGCTTTATTATGCAACGTGCAACAAAAAAAGAAAAAAAAATAGTGAAAGAGAAAAGAAAAAAGAGGAAAATAGGAAAAGCAGGAAGCCAGGAAGCCAGGAAAGCACGATGTACTCTCAAGCGATTTACCCTCTCCCCCAGCAGCAATCCTCTCAATCCTCAATCCTCCTTCAGAGGCTCTCGGCACGGCACTGCACTGCTCATTGAGTTGCAAATTTCAAATGCACAAAAGTAATGCAACTCATTTAATTTTCACAATATCCTTGTGCTTTGGTTCTGTTTCTACTACCACTGCCACTGCTGCTGCTGGGTTCTGTGCCTGGGTTCTGTTTGCTAGTGAAGCATATGCGTGGCAAAGTCGAAGCTGCTGCTGCTCGTACGAGCTCTTCCGTTTCCTCTCTGCCCCCCTGTTACAATGGAGCAGCGATGCACATTCCTTTTCCTCCCTTTGGAGTCCTTCGCCTGCTTTTGTATCACTATATGCACAATTGCACACGGCATACGGCACACGGCAGAGCAGGGAAAACAAAGCTACCAGGAGCGACCCCCCCGCCCCCTTGTACTCTCACTCGTACGAGTACTCATCCCAGAGTTAAGTAAAAATTGGTTCATAGCCTACACACACACACACACACACCCATACACACATTGCAGACATAGTTATTTCTATGTGAATGCACTGAGAGAAAAATAAATTAATGAATAATGAAAAAAAATAAAAGATCTGAAATAGCGATTACGATGGGGATTTTGAAAAGTGTGTGGAATGGAATTTCTTTTAATTTGTAGTTTTAATACAGCTCCCTCAATAAATCTAAGGTATTTTTTCATTATTTTATGAGTATTTGTTCAGTGTCTGCTTAGAATCTAATTTTAAAAATTTTTTTAAAAATTGTTTTCATTAGTTTTGCAATATCTTTATAGTATTTTTCCATTATATTTTAAGTATATTTTTAGAATCTGTGCTTTTGGTATCGCAGTATATTTTCAGAATTTTAAGTTTTTTCAGTATTTCTTTTACTATTTATTGTAGTTTATTTTCAGATTTTAACCAGCATGCCAGCATGTAGGAGCTATTATTTTATTAGATTCTAAGAATGATAAGCATTTTTTAAAGTATTTATTTGATTTATTTTTGCATTTTTTTTTTGCAATATCTGTTTAAATTATGATCCAGATTTTGGTTTTTTTTTTAAGATTTAAATATTTTACGAACATTTTTTCGTCACAAAATATTGTGCATTTTAAGAGTCCGTTCCTTATATGTGTAAGACACCTTGTTTTCTCTCAGTGTGGCAATATATTTTGCACCATCGACTGAGAGACCGAGGAGGACTCCCAGAGTTCTAGTTAGAGTCTGGAAGCTCTATGTGCTGGTTTTCCTTTTTTTTTTTTGTTTTTAATGAAATGCGCAACGAATTTTTAGTGTCAGTGGGAATTTTCAATTGCTCAAAGTTGTTCTTGTTGTTGCAGTTGTTGCAATTGCAGTTTATGTTTGAAGAGCTTGGCCCCCGAACAGCAGAGTCTGTCCGTTAGTCCGTCTGTCTGTTGTTTTTGCAGTTTGCCTGGCTAAATTATGTTTACTGTTCGTTCGGGTTTGGATTGTTCGAAATAGATGAGAGGAGTGCGAGTCGCTCCACAAATCGTACATGTGCATTGCCATAAGGGTTAAAGGGTAACACAGGGGGCCTGTGATGCAAGCAAATGCCGTAAATTGTACATTGCACAGAGTAAAGGTGATTATTTCAGAGTAGTAAAGAGAATTGATGATCCTTTAGGATGCTAAAGGTTTCAGGAATTCAAATAACAAGCAAGGAAAATCGTTTGCTACTTTAAAGAAATTTCCCCATTACACATTTCAGCTCTACCCGCTGTTTGAGCTTTAATCACGCACATCCTTGGGGCGATTCCAGCACTAACAAGTCAACATCACGGACATAAAAATTAATTTAAACTACAAACAATAAACCGCTCCCTGTGGTACCCATATTCCCATTCCCATTCGCTTCTGCTGCTGCTGCCACACACCTCTGCTGCTACTCTCGCTGTCTAGATGGCAGAAATGTCGCACCATGTGGCCTGCAACAGGAGGAGACACTTAAAAGATTGCTCGACTCTGATATAGCCAGTAATCGGATGGAGGATAGTGGGGCTGCAGATTGCACGAAGCACAATGTGGAATGCTGTAAATGGGCCTCTTCGGTAGTTTCCAGAACTGCCGGAGATGCCTTTTTATGCAACACAATTAAGAGATAAATCCAAGAACAAATATCCCCCAATGGCTGCGTGGTATCCAAAGAGAGAGAGTGGGGTGGGTGTTGGTTGGTGGGAGGGGGGTTAACCCTTTTATCTGCTGGTTCGTTTCTCGTTTTTTTTGCGTGCCAGTGTTACATTTTTTAATAAAACAATTTCTCTGAGCAGAGGCAGCAGCATCTTCAGTGAGGGAACATGGATGTGGGTCCACTGTGGGTCGCTGTAAAGGCCAGTTGGTTGGTAGCAGGAGAGGGGGGCTGAGGTGTAGCATGGCACTTACCTGATATAAACGTAATCTCGCTGAGCATCATCCAGCGGGCGGCGAAATACAAATGCAACTGCAGATAACGCCCCAGGCGATGATGTAATTTGATTGTCACGTCGCGTGCATGATCCAGCGCCAGGTCGGGCATATATGAGAATTGTACGGGCTCCCCGCCAAACTGTTGTCCCCCAATGCTGAAGAAGACTTTGGCATGGACAAACACCTGCAAACGAAAGGGGTAGAGAGAGAGAGGAGGGGTATACACACGATGAATGAGTAACTGTTTGCTTCTTTCATATATACATATTTATGTACATTGTTTGCTGTATGTGTCTGCTGTTTGTTCTGTGTCTGTGTGTGTAGGTCTGTGAGTGGCATAATAATTAAAGTAATCATTAAATTAAATATACTCTTTATAGAGAGAGGGGCATGCACACTTTATGGGTAATGTTTAGTCAAAGATAAAACAATTTTCCTGCCATTTATAGATTGATGCTTTCTTCTACTCTTTTTGCAGGCCTATCTACAAGCCCGGAATATCTTCTAGTGCTATCTCCAGCACACCCGAAAGATCTGTAAAGTAAGAGTATCCCCATCTTATCATATACCAAAATATTTATTTATTTTTTGTATGCAGCAAACGCCTGCCTGCTTTCCTGACACTTTTGGTCAGTGCCAAAGTTCAGTTATGGCCCACAGACCACGGAAGTTGTTTGTAATAAAAGAAGAAGAAGGGGGAGAGAAGAGGCGACAAAAGAGGTGGCAAAAGAGGAGGAAAAGAGGGCCGAAAGAGGGGGCAAAAGAGGAGGCAAAAGAGGGGTCAAATGAGGGTGGCAAAAGAAGTGGTCAAAAGGTAGGGGGGTATAATCCACGACAATTCAATTTTGGTCACTGGCTGGCACTCTTTTTTGCTGGACTGCCAGCCTGCCAGTGGCCAGCCGGATGTGTAAGTGTTGTCTGCGTATGGGCAAAGGGGAAAGGGGACGGGTACGTGTACGTGTACGGATACTTTATGGCTAATGAGTTGTCGTTGGATACCAAAAGGTGTGTGTGTGGGTGTTGTACGAAAGGTGTTAACCAAAAAGGTGATGGGATGTCTGACAGACAAAAATCGATTGAAAGTGATTTTTTGGTGCGTCTGTTATGAAAAGATTGTGATTTGAATGGAAGTTCAATGCGTTTGGAATGATTGTATATTCGATGGGAATTTAATAAAACGTTTGTCTGCAGTCGAGTATAACGGAATTACTTTTGGACTTGAATATTAGATAATAACTGGAAGGAAATGCGGGATAAACTCTGAATATGAATATGGATAATAACTATAAATTAAATAAAGATTAAATATACATATGCTTGCTATTTTAAACTGCAGCAGAAAATGCTGTTTAAGCTCCACAAAAGAGGAGAATATCGAAAAAATTTAATTTAAAATAAATTCCGTAAAGATGGAAGCTACAAATTGAACTAAAGCGCAATTCTTTCACGATACAAATAGCGAAAAATCATCTTCAGGCATTCAGGCCTTTTTTGTGACTGTGAGGAGACAGCCCAACGAGAATAGATTTGTGGTGAACCTGCCAAGAAAACACAGTCGAAAGATACAAAAGTCTACGATTTTATTCTCTTAAAAACTATTTAGAGGTCTAGAGGTATTAACTATCCAAATGAACTCTCTTTTGTTGATTTCCACTAATTTTTTTGGAAAATAATAGACAAGGAAGTCATTAGTAAAAGTCGTACAGTAAGTCGAAAAGTAAGGGCATTGCCAGCCATTAAAATCTTTATTTAAAGTCGAAGTCTTGAAGTTTCTTTTCGCAAAAAGCTGTTTCTTTAATTCAAGAAAATCTGATAAAAAATCATTGGAAATTCTACCTTCAGGTAAATTCATATAAATTCATCGTAAATCCCATAGCTTTCTCTCTTCTTGTGCACATTCAAACCATATCAACGTCAATCTTTAAGCATTAACCAACATTAGTGACATCAAACATATCTATGTTGTATCTTTATTCATAATTTAACTTTGAAACTGGCTGCGAAAGAGATTTCCTGAAGCTTCTTTAATGTTTGTTCATTTAGGAAGCGCCCCTGCCATAGTTTAAGGCACTTATAGGAGTCGTTAAAAGAGATGTCCACTCCAGATAATGCTTATTAGAGAGTCCATGATCTCCCCCCATATCCCGCCACTGATCTGCCTCTTGCTGACTCTCCTTCTCGCTCGCTAATTAACCACAAAGTCCACAAACCAATTGGCAGCAGCTTCACAAACGGCACATAAAATTTCAATTACCACAAATTTTCTTGCGAGAGGCTTTGATTTGTGGCCGCCATTTGGAGTCGCGTTGGAGGTGGAGTGGAGGAGCTCTCTACCTGGTCTCTGGAACACACACACCACACATTCGCCGCTCTCGCTGATGGGCTCTCTGACCATTCGGTTTATGGCCTATGCCATGGCCATTGCCCCATAATTTACAGCGGCAGCAGCATCGTCTCTCCGCTCTGTGCTGTGTCGTCGCTTGCTATAATTCTTATTTTTATGATTTTTCATTACCATTTGCTTACGCAGAGACTTTTTCCTCACGAAATGAACCATAAGTCATCAAATTACTTCCAGTGGGGGAAGAGCACGAAGCAGGAAGATCTGTAGGATTCTGCGGTTGAAAAATGCCGTTTATGATGCATTTTGATAAGCTTTAGAATTATGCTAATTGTGTTTTAATTATGTGAGATGCGTGTGGCGCACCTGTCTGGGGGCGCCCCACACTCTCCACACCATGCCACAAACTCGTTGCATGTCAGAGATGCACTCGATAAGGCTCCCCCTCTAAAGAGACCTTCTGTTTGTTTGTTTGTTTGACTTTGTCTTTAGCATTTCTAATGAGCGGTCGTCTTCCATTGCCCCATCATCACCCTTCATCGCTGTGTGTTTGTTTGTTCGTTAAAATGCATGCCCCCCTGATTTATTATCACGATTAAGGCCATCAAATACGTGTGGTCCTCTTAATTATTATTGGGCATGGGTTTGCTGTGTGTTTGGTTAGAATTCTCTTTGGGAATGATTAGGGCAGGTTCTCATGGGATTTTCCATACTAATTCTAGCGCTAACTGAGGGATATGTGTCCTATTTTACCGTTTGCATAAATATAAACCCATAAAACCTATACAAATCACATGGCCCAACATATTTTAACCATTTTATGTAACAATCGGCACCACTTTGATGTGGAAAAATAGCCAAAAAGCAGGGTAAAACTATGGCATTAGAGCAAGTAAATAAAAGGCTAAAACAGGGGTAAAACAGCGGTAAAACAGGGGCAACTCTGATAGAACTTTTACATAATTATGATGGAGCTACAACCTAGCGTCTGTTATTAGCCGACCTATATATCCATACACAGAGTTTTTGTCACCGAGAAAAAACATTGATTAATTTGACACAAATTTGACAAGCCTATTGCCATGGAGAGTGTTTTCCAAGGGGGGCTACAGCTACAGCTACACACCATATATCACTTCTATTCAATAATAAAACCAAAAGAGAGAAAGAATACGAGAGTGTTCCATGAGGCAGAGAGATAACATCGAATGGAGGGGGGAGGTGTGTGTGTGTGGGGTGCTACGTGAGTACATAGAAAATTATTAAACTGTCAAACGATACTCGAGACTGTCAGTGGAAGGAAATTTACAACAAAATTATGACAGCAGTGTGGGGAGAAGATCTTTAAAAAGATTATAGAAAAGTGGGAAAAACTAGGAAAATTAATTAGAGATATGAGGGGAACAGCAGAAAATTTTTTATTACTAAGGAAAAATAGGAATAAATATAGTTTTAACTTTTATAAGATTGAATTAAATTTCTGTGCAGAAAAATCAATCTTTTGGGTATGATATATTGATATAATCCATTAAGGAAACTTTAGAAATTATTTTTATGCGAAACATTTAATGAATTCCCCCTAAAATATTAAGATAAAATTAATCCTGGTGCTTGTTGCTTATAAAAATAATGCTAGGAATAGAAAATGTCATTCGTTATTGTAATGTTTTTACATTTTTTATAGAAACAACTTTCTTTAAACCTTTTTCTGCCTATATTTCCATTAAAATATAATGTACTAAATCTTGTTAAAAATCCCCATCTCCTTATGTGCCCTTAAAATAGATATTTTGTATCAAAGAACTGCCTGCAAAAGTATAACATTTCAAAGACTAGACATAATCATTAGCCCCAACAAATAGTCCAATAAATTCGAGTGTGAAAAAGAGTTTTAGTGTTGTTTAAGATGCCTACCTTCAGCAATAAAGACCTCAGGATCCCCCATGTAGCCTCCCTAATTGTTTGTGCACTCCCTTCTTCTATTTCCAACTAATTTTCTTCAATTCTTATCTGTCATTGTGGCCATAGCTCTGCTTCCAATACCGATTTTGTGGCCGATTCTGAATGTTAACACATTGCCACTACTCTACTATATAGCCCATGGTGCTCATACGTCGCGTAATTTGGGTCAATGGACTTGAAAATTGTGTGTGTTCTGTTTCAAGTTCTGTTGCCAGATTGTGGCTTGTGGTGGCATGCGGGGGAGTTCGGTCTGTAGTGTGTGTGTGGGGGGGGGGTTAAATAATCGTACAAAGAAATAAACATGCTCCAATCATTTTTTATATGCACATATAAACAGATATGCGCGTACTCTCTCTCTCGTATATAATCGTTGCTGTATGTGTGTGTGTGTGTGTGTGCGTTTGTGTGAGCGCACTCAAATGGTTTGTTTACTTTCGATAAAGACCGACAATGCGCGAGTAAGGAAATTGACTCGATAATGGTAGTGCAGCACCCCCGGCCCTGCACTCCAGCACTCTGTACCGCTCCCCTGCCATACCAGCAAGTACCCCTGCCCCACGACAGTGCTCGCTCCGCCATCAGCTATTCCACTCCACCCCATCAGCGATCACTTCCCCTTGCCCTCCCTCAACTATTACATTGAAGTACCACCTGAGGTCGCCGCTATGCCCTAACCCCTACCCCCACCCTCTCTCACGTTCTCTTCCTATCAATTACCGTTTGTTTAGGTTCGATTTCGTATTTGCTTTGTTTATAAAAAAAGCGTTCTGTTTTTTTTTGTAGATTTTTATTTTATTATTGCATTGGCTCTGTAGCTGTGGCATTTATTTGCTTCGCTTTTTTTTTTTTGCCGCCAGTTTGTCTGGCAATGGGATTGTATCTCGGTATCGTTCGGGTTCTGTGCTATTACATTTTACGATTTCCAAACACTGGAGCAAAACGCAACGCAGTGTTTATAGAATTTATTGTGCATAGAGCATGTAAACAGGGCAAAGAATGTGTAAAGAATGATAGAGGGGGGCGGGTACGTACAACATGTCTTATGATTGCTGTTGGTTTTTCTTTCTTAGATTTAAATCTTACCTGAACATCTTTGGAGAACATATTGTTCGTGTGTATAATGACAGCACTGAAATTTCGTACAGTTTCAAATTCAAATGTAATTTCCACGGGGCGACCCAAGAGCGTGTCATTGCGCCAGCCAATCCATTCGTAGCCTGTGGGGAAAATATTAAATAAAAATGTAAGACTAAATGGGAGTAAAATGCGGAAAAATATAGCTAACAATCCCGCAACGCAAATCCCGGTCTGCTTGGGCATTTATCAATTCATTTAGTAGCCTGTTTAGTACCCCAGAGGATTGGCACACCTCCAAATGCCACACCGGACAGAGTACGAGTATTATTGTGGAGTACTCCGAGACTAGCATTAGTTATGCGGTCTATGGTCTAGTTGTTGGCAATTTTATGTGACATTTATGCAGAAGGCAGGGGTCTAGAAACTCCAATGTAGAGTGGGGACCAGATGGAACTCCATTGCAGAAAGGGGACTCCTCTACTCCGTCTGCAGATTGTACTGCAGACTAGTTTATGTGACAATTACATGGACTACCTTTCGTGCAATTTATACACTCGTATGCGGGGGAGCAAAACTCTTTTACTGCCGCCTCAGATCTAAAGCCGACACAAATCACACACGAAACACGACACACGGACACTAGACGACGAGTCTTACCTTTGCCAAAGCCATTGATATCATTGCGAAAGTTATCCTTTCCCCGCTGTCCATCCACCAGTTGGCCGAGACCATTTACATAGCGATCGGCCTCCTCTTGGCCATCGTAGGTCTTGTCCGACAGATCGATTTCCATGCCCCGCTGCATGCCCTTGGGTATGCTGTACGAGACGATGCCCTCTGCAAAAAGTACATGAAAGAGAGAAAGGTAAAGGAAAATGAATCTAGAGTTCAGTTTAAGGCGATTTGTGGGGTCATATTTTCGCTGCCACATCCGCCCTCCTACCTCTACCACTGCCACTTCTACGCTTAATTTTAAGCCTATTTTTTATGAGTATTTTTGCTGGGTCTTCGCGAGAGTTGCAGGGGGAAAAATGTGTGTGTATTACTGCCATGGAAAACTGTAAATTAAATAGTCGCCTCCTGCCACATTGCAATCTTTAATAAAACAATAAAAGAAAAACCAACTAAAGTTTTGTGCTTTGGGGGCTCCCCCAATCGACAGTCCAAAGCGAAACAAAGTCATCAAGCCATAACCGGTCCCATGGCTGATTGCATGCTCCAAGATATTTGCAATACACTTTCTGGTTTAAAGGGTACATCGAAGTGGAAACAGAAATGCTCAGAGATTTTTTGGTGTCTTAAAAAATTTTAAAAAGATTTTTTTTAATTGAATTATAGGTAAAACTGTATCTTGTATTGATAAGAATCCAAATATATTTATTGTTAAAAAAATATTTTATTAAATTTGTAAATGAAAATTAAATTCAAAATTTAAAAATAAAAATAAAAATTAAATGATAAAAAATATATATATTTTTAGTCAATATTTTTTTACTATTATGTAATTGTTGCTAAAAATTATTTTTAGGGCATTTCTCATTCGACTATCTTGACATCGAAATTTCCCCGCCTGTTTTGGCAGCTAAAAAGATACTTTTTCTTGTTGTTGTTTGCCTGCCCCAAGACACGGAACAAGTGCGAAATGCTGTATGACAAAAGGGGAGGGAGACTTTGCTCATCAGCGAGAGAGAGAGAGGATCACATCTCCCAAGGGATAGCGATGTGTGAGAGCATAACTCATGGGGAATGGAGCCAGTGGCTGGGGTAGGGGCAGGGGACTGTTTCACTTACCTTCCCAGGCACAGCCAACGATCTCGGCGCGCAGGCAGACAGTTCGATCGTACTGGCTGTAGGGATAGATGCGCACCTTCGATGCAAAGATGCTCGGCTGCAGCACGTTCTCCACCTCGCTGTAGGTGTTTATGTTCCCCTGTAAAACCTGCAACAACAACGAGAGGTAGAGAGAGAGAGAGAAAGAGATTATAAATGGGGGTGTCATGGGGCAGGGAATATTCGAACGTTGTGTAGGTGGGAATCTGAGCGACCAAACCACAACAAAAAAAGGAGATACAAAAACAAAAGCGTTAAAATTGATTTTCCATTGCTTGCACACAATAAATCGATGGAGCAACGATATAGCGGTGGAGGGGGAGGGGACGGGGAAGGGAGCGTTGGATTTCGTGGAACACCTACGCAATTTTCGCCTCTCTTTTGTGGGCCGATAGTTCGCACGTAAATTGTTTGGCTAAAAGATGCAATATCTTGCAGGCACCCAGAGGCTATTAAGATTCGTATCTTGTTGGTTTTGGGGGAATGGGGAATGTTGCCAGGGCCTGGCCTCGTGATTAATGTGTGAATAGTGGACAGAGAGAGAGAGAGAGAGAGAGAAAGGAAAAGAGACGCTGGAGAATGTCTTTGGATATGAGAGCGTGAAAGGGTAAATATTTTAGAGTATAAATTGGGGACTTTTGGGAGATTGGGAGATCTTTTAATGATTTTTTTTAAATTTTTGCCATTTTTTAGCTATGAAAATTGAAAATTTTGAGTTTATTTTCGGCTGTTGGGAGACTAAAATATACTGCTATCTGGCAACAAAAATACCATTTATATCAAAACAAAAAATACTACTGTCTATAAATACTTGCTAGAAGTTTTTCAGCACTTAAATAAAACTTTAGGAGGAATTAAATCTCTTCCCACAGAAATTAGGTTCCAATTTACGTCGTGTCTTCATCTTTTTTTTTATACACAAGAATCGCTCACGATTCCCACAACAATCCTGGACGTGCAGCACGCACTCATCTCCAAGACTCCCGAGACTTACCTCCTTCCCTTGAATGCTCTTCCAGCGTATCCATTTCTCAAAGCCTGGCCGCCAATATTCCACCACATAGGCCTCGGTGTACTCCTGGCCCTGACCTTTGCCAAAGCGACCCTGTGTGCGTATGGCGCTCACCAAATGCACCTGCAGCAGATCAATCTGTAGATATTCCTGCAGGCCACGCGATACCATATGCTTGGGACACCAGGCACCACCATTATTATCCACCTTGAGTCTGCAATGACACGAAAAAAAGATACAAAAAACAGATTAATGGGGTGTGGCGTAGTCAAAAGGAATGCTGAAATCAAGCATTAAATGTAGCTTCATTTTTTTGTTGTTGCATAATTCCCTCCTTTGTTTGTTAACTTTAATTACAAAATGTTTATTAACATTTTAAATAATTTTTTAGACATTTTTCTAGTGGGTTTTGTGCACTTTTTCAATCGTTTAATGCCAACCCAAAGCTTTGCACTGATTGAGTGGTTCCGCTGAAAAAAATGAGTTCGTTCTGTTCCACCACGCCCATTTCTTGTTTTTATTCACTTTTTTGTTGCTGCCTTTCATTTGCTTTTTAATTTTTTTTTTTTTTTCATTGTTTGCTGTCATTTGCATTCGGCGTTAATTATTTAATTAAATTTACGTAGGTATTTTTTTGCTTCGATTAACAGATGAAAATTGTAATCGAGATGAACATTTGAGAGGGTTGAGAGTCTGTAATTAAATGATTGGCACCAACACGGCTGCAGGCAGTGCAGACAGTGCAGGGGTTTCACTGGCATTCTTCAGTGAGAACAAAAAAATAAATAAATATACTGATTGCCACTTCATTGCTGTTGCAATTGTCATTGGGGGGCTCTCGTTTGCTTTATGGGGCAAAAGTTTATTGGAAATTAAATATGGGTTGCTCTGTAGCTGAGTTTTGTTTCAAAAAGGGCGTTTCTAATGCTTCAAATAATTAACATTAACATATTATAATAAAACATTCAGAACTTGATTTATGTTTACAGAGATGTTTGATAAAATTTGTAGCTTACATAATTAATAGAGCAATAATTTTAATGCTTTTACTTAGTAAATTCTGTGAAATTATTTTAGAAACAAAAGGCAACAGACTGCTAGATAGTTAAGATCAACGGCGCAGGTTCCTTATGGTCATAAGAAATATAGAAAAATACATTTATGAATTATTTCTTTTTGTCAAATTACTTTTATCTACCTTAAACTTATGAAAAATAGTGGTTTAATCCATAGTGGTTTAATCTACCTTTCATTCCCTTGAGAAAATGATTTTTCGTCCCTAATTATTTTTTATCTCTACGATTTTCAATAAAAACAAAAAGAAACCAACATTAGGGGGCTCTAAAACATAAAGAATATAATTTTATAGGCAATGCCGACTTTCGTTTCTTAATTTCCTATACCCACTCCACTTTCTACTTCCCTTAAAAAAAGTATTTTACCAACTGTCTTAGCCCCACATTCACCTCCAATTCACAAACAGATTTTACCAGCTCTATGGCTAATAGAAACATATTTTCACAGTGCCACATGTTGCATAGTATGCAACACCATAAATATGCAAAAATTCCCATATGGCAGAGGACCCTTTACCCTGTTTCGCTTTCCCTACCTATGTGTATTATGATTCCGCAGTTCATGTGGCGAAAAATGCTGTGAAAATTGTTGCAAAAGAGTCAATAAAATTGCATGATTTACTAGAGTTTTGGTGCCAGGGACTAGAAAACTAGATAAAATATGGAATATGTTTTTGTGTGCGTGTGTAGCGCAGTGTACACTGTACTTCAGATAGGCACACTCATGTGTGTGTGTGTGTTTGTGCTGCTGCCACACAAAAGGAAATTGTCGCAATGCAGTTGCAGGTTGCAGTTTGAGTTTTTGAAAGTTTGTTTTGGATGTCCCCCGTGCCAGTTTGCACCCCCCTCCCCCTGTCCAGTGACGCGGTGTGTGGTTAACTTTTCTGTCGCTTTTGCTACATTTTTCGTTTGGGGGATTCAAAAATTGAAAGTGAAAAGTGCCACAAAATGCAGCTGAAGCAGCAGCAACAGAAGCAGCTGCAGTTCGTGAGAGAATTTCTACGGCAAAAAAAGTTGCAAATGACATTCATTGCCAATTCAATTATTGATTATGCAAATTGCCAATTCACCTTGACACGCAAACATCATTCCAATCATCAATGAAAAAACTATGAAAAATTGAGAGTGAAAATTCGTTTAATATTTTCCAATAAAAGTTTGAGTTGTTTTTGCTGATTTGCTGCCCGCAGAATACTTGTAAAAAGTCGAAGAAAGAGAGCGAGGCAAAGCCTTTCCACTTCTCTTCGCTTTATGGGGAAAACCTCTTAAACCAATGCAGTGGGAAATTGAGTAGGAAAAATGACATGGATATGGATATGGGAGGCAGGCAGGCTGCCTGTTTGTATATCCTCCAACCCATATGCATCCCATCCATGACCTACATTCCGGGCCATCCTTTCTCTACTTCTCTTTGGTTGTGTGTGTGTTTTTATTTTCTTGCCACATATGGCGAGGCCACACTGTGTGTGGCAACGTTTTTTGTTGTTGTTTTGTTTTTTATGCTATTTACGTTAATCGCGGTTTACAACGCTCCCCAGACAGTGGCACCGACAGGATCTACGCCACGATATATGCAAAACAGTCGGAAAAAACAGAGGAACAGGAACAGCGGAAGCGGCAGCAGCAGCAGCAGGCTGTGTGGCAGAGTCATGGAGAATATGCTACCAAGTTAACTCGGATGCCAAGCTGCCATATTGTGTCCTTGCCCCACAAAACCCTCCACAAATCTCCATCTACCCATTGCCCCATATCTCGCCGCCCCCCTCCGCTTCTTGCCACAGTTTTTCTGTGGGCCAATGCCTACATTTGCGTACTCGCATTTCTTCTTTTTTTGTTTGTTAAAGCGCGTCGAGTTTTTCAACATTAATATCAATTTGGTTGTCATAAATCCAATGAGACGTGTATCCTGGGAAAATCCTGGGAAAGGGAAAGAGAGTGCGTGAAAGTAGGGGAAGGGAGAGGCAGAGGGTAGGCATTGACATTTGTCGCTGACTTTTAATTTTTTTTTTTTTTTAAGAGTATTTCTGCATATTTTTTTGATACTCTGTAGGTAAATGGGGACTATAAGATGAGGTAAAACCCTTTACTAATCGAATAATTGGGGTAATATTTGTATTAAAAATTAAGAAATTGAAGGATTTGTTGTTTTTTGCAGCGTTCCATCAAATTATTTTGAAGATGCTTTTATTGGAGTCTATTATTGGAATTTACGTTTATAGGATTTTTATGTGAATTTTTTTCTTATTTAAGCAGCAAAACTAATTACAGCACTTTTTATTGATTATGTTTAAATTAGGAAAAATAAACTAAATGAAATGGGATTTAAGCACTTTCCGATTGTCGTTTTGATTGAAATGCATCACAAGCAACATCCTCGAGCCGTTGTCTTGTTAAAGGGCAGCAACGACCCGAGGAAGTTTGCTCTGATAGATCTCCAGCTTGAAAATACGCACTTCATCACGAATATTTGATTTATTCCCAACTTTTACGATGAAAAATGTAAAAGAAAATTTTAATTACATTTTTGGTAGAAATAAAATGGGAAACATTTACCGAAAAAAATGATTGCGATGAACTTTTATCGTTGCGTTTGAGTTGCATCACAGGCAACATCCTCGGGCCATTGGTTTTCAAAAAGTACAGCAACGACCCGAGGAAGTTTGCTGTGAGAGAACTCCAGCTTAGAAAGCATGAAATCGATATAGGCATATGTATATTCGATTCAAGTAAAGCTTGTATGATAATAAATGTGCAACGAAAATTTAAATTAAGTTTGTTTTAGAAATCAGAAAGTGGAAACCCGATCAAAATTACGATGATTAAAAGAGATAAAAGGCACTTTTCTGATGAATGTTTATTGTTGTGTTTGAGTTGCATCACAGGCAACATCCTCGGGCCGTTGTCTTATCAAAGAGCACCAACGACCCGAGGAAGTTTGCTCTGATAGATCTCCGCTTAGAAAATACGCACTCTAACACGAATATTTGATTGATTCCGAACTTTTACGATGAGAAATGTAAAGGAAAATTTTAATTAAATTTTGGTAGAAATAAAATGGGAAACATTTACCGAAAAAAATCATTGCGATGAACGTTTGTCGCCGTTGTGTTTGAGTTTCATCACAGACAACATCCTCGGGCCATTGGGTTCCAAGAGCACAGCAACGACCCGAGGAAGTTTGCTGTCAACCAGCCAGCCTAGAAAACACTCACTCGACGTATTCACGAATATTTTATTCACTTTCCGCACATTTACGCGAAAGGACTGTAGTAATATTTGAGTTTCCATCGCAAGCAACATCCTCGAGCCGTCATATTTGAGAGAAAAACATTGACGACCCGAGGAAGTTTGCTGCGATAGAGCTCCATTTTCAGAACTTCACAGTTTATAGGTATGAAAAATATCATAGCTGATCGATTTTGGCTATTAATAATCACACAAAAAATTAAGACGAAAACTCTATCGATTAAACTCGAATTTCTGTAATCGATTTCCATCACAGGCAACTTCCTCGAGCCATTGGTTTTCAAAATTACAGCAACGACCCGAGGAAGTTTGCTGTCATAGAACTCCTGCCTAATTTTTTTTGTCATAATACAAAGTATTTTTTAATCAAGCAGATTCTTTTATAAAGTTTTATTCCATTTGTTTCTATTCTCATTAGATATTTTACACTTTTTAAGCAAAGCCCTGAAATATCGCAATTATTTCTAGCAATCATTATAAAAATTAAGAATTGTAAAAAATTTGACCATCAAATTAAAGCAATTTTTCGATGCTCGTTGTGATTGGGTTGCATCACAGGCAACTTCCTCGAGCCATTGGTTTTAAAAAGTACAGCAACGACCCGAGGAAGTTTGCTGTCATAGAACTCAAAAATCATGAATATCAATGGAACATTATTAAACACGAAGGATCTTTAAGATTTTCCTTAGATTAATGCCTTTAAATAACCAAAATTATAATTTTCATTAAAGCGTATTTAAATGTTTAAAATACGCCAACAAAATTCAACGAGCTTAAGCTGCCTCTTCTGTTATTTTCCCCTACCCTCAAGCTGTCTGCTGCTGCTGTTTATTACCGTTAACATATGGGTCACCTGGGAGCTGGGTACTGTACTTTTAGCATAATTTGCATGACACCCAAAGGCTCGCCACGTAAAAATGTTGTCTCAATGCGCATACCGAAAATTGGCCAAATAATGTAAGACGACGACGACGATTCTGCTGCCTGCTCCTCATTCTGCTCCACTTACATAATGCAAGAATGGAGGCAGGAAAAGGTGCTGCTTCTGCCTCTGCTGCTGCTGTTTGGTGTCGCTTGTTAGGCGCTGCAGCTGTCAGCCTCTCCAAAATTCCATGGCAGATGAGATCTTCCTTTCATTAGCATCGTTTTGCTGGGCAGTACAGAAAGCACTAACGAGGCGTACAGGTTATATAATACCCGAAAAACTATTTGCTTGCCACGCCTGGTGCATGGGGAGGGGGGTGCTACCATTCCGTGCGAAAATTGTATAATATTCTTACTGCTTTTTAAGGGGGGGTTGTCGGTGGCCTTCTATATTTCGGTTGGGTGTTCCTTTGCTGCTGGAGGTTCTGTGGTTTCGTTTTATGGCAAATTGTTGCATACTTTGCGGGGCCTTAGCCATTTCCATTGCATACTTTGCAGCGTTATGGGTCAGCAGCAGCAGCAGCAGCAGGAAAAGGAGGAGCAGCAGAACAGGAACCAAAGAAGGTGGAGCTGTGGAAGGAGCAGCAGCAGTAGGATACCCGTGGCACCTCCTAACAGCCAGGGTTTTATTTTAAAGCAAAAGCCACTAAAATATGCCATAAAAGGTTCTCCAGCTATCGCATAACTGCAGCACACGATATTACGTGCCTTCGTTTCCGCTTTCCACTGCCTAGCGCCCCCATCCCAGCCTGTTGTTGCCACAAAACACACAACTAAGTGGCGGCTGTAATGTTGCATTTTCACACACACACACACACACACGCATAGGCACACATACGGACACGCTTTCAGGGACCCTCTGACGCTGCCACACACGCTAACTGGGTCTTGTGTTACTTTATGCGACCACCAGGCGACGCCAGAAATTAGAACCGAAACACAGATACACACACATACTCGCACACGCAAATGCAGATACACAGATACATTTATGGGGGTATCCTTTGGGGTAAGGGTAATGGGAGAATTCTGCTCGTTTTTAATATAAATTCATGTCGCTTTCACTTGGTTCACTCTACCGCTTGCTCTCTGCCCCTCTCTCTCTCACTGGGTTCCATATTTATTTAGTTAATTATGAAAATATATGGGAATGTGTGCGTGTGTGTGGGGGGCACCTCATATGATGGCATTGGGGGAAATGGGAGCATGGAGAGTGGAAGTGACAGAACGACCTTCCCTTTCTCTACCTCCCTGCATCCATCCCCTCTTCACTTCCTCCCTGCCTATAGCAGATAACTAGTGAAAGTTTTTTTGCATTCCATTTACTGGTTTTATCAATGCAAAAATATATGCAAAAGTTTTGTTCGTTGTGTGGTTTTAAGCAGGAAATGTTAACAAATGTTTATACAAAATAAAAAGGAAGGAAAGGAACAAGAAGAAGTAAAAGGAAGGAACGAAAGGAACAAATAAATAAAAGGAAAAAAAGCCAGGAAGCTGGTTGAAAATGGTGTAATGTTCATAAAGGAAAATATAAAAAAATTACATATGTATATAAATTAGAATGGGGAATAATCATTTAATATTCCATAAAATTATACATTATATTTATTCCATTTATACTACTAAAATATTAATACACTAAAAAAAATAGATGTATTAGTGGGAAATTTACTTGCTTTATCTGCCCTTAAATCAGTTTAAATTTGATCATCCGTATACCATATTGTAGTACTCCAGGAGCTCCTCTAGCAACCTCAAACTTCTCATATATTAACCCAAGTGTACCTGCCCCAGCCACCACCTTTGACCCACTTTCCACACGTATGTATGTATGGATATTATACTTATAGAAGACTCTCCACTCACCTTTTGGTCCGAGCGCACACCCTATTAAGGTGCATGCTAATTTGATCATTTATTTCATTCCCATGCAGTAGACATTTCTATGCTCATTAGTTATTTAGATTCATCTAAGGGGTGCTCGTATATGCTCGTATTGTTTGGTACTTTGGTGGCATTGTACTTATTTAGGTTTCCTTTTTGGAATGGATGGTACTTTTGTCCCCATTTATCCCATTCCGATATGCCACTTTTGCCCCTAGTTCTTCCTCATTCTCGTTCCCCCTTTTTGCCTCTAGCTCTTCCTCATTATTTTCCCCACTTTTGCCTCTAGCTCCTCCTCATTCCCTTTCCCACTTTTGCCCCATATTCACCCCTAGTCCTACCTCCCTAATTTATTTCATTTCGCTTTATGCAAAATCGAATTTGCATATGTTTCTAGCTCCTCTACTTAAAGGATAGCAGCAAGGACCCCTCCATATATCGAGGCTCTCACTCACTCAATTGGCTTGTTTATCCACAGGACAATGCAAACATCCTTGTCTGTGACCCTTTTTTTCCTTTCTTTTTTGTATAGATTTCCTTTCCGTTTCTTTTCCTTTTTTTTTGGTTGTTTTTCTAGCTCTCGTTTTGCAGATTTTATTTTGGAGTGCGGGGAAAATCTTTATTAAATTTCCTTTTATTTTGTATTTGTAACGTTTTGGTTTGAATTTTATTTTTTTTAATGAGTCTCGAGATATGCAGCGGCAGCAAAGGATTTAAAGTTTGCGCCTAGAAGTGGACTACAGTTTCTTGTGTGGGACACAAAAAGTTAAGCTGATTTTCCAACAGAAGTCGAGTGGGTTCTTGCCCGAAGAAGTTTCGCTTCCTTGTCCCCTTGGCAACTTAACTTTTGCTTCGAGCAGGACAACAGAAAAAAAAACTTAAGCGGCTTAAATTTTTGGGTGCAGGCAGAGCTCCCAACATATGTTGGAGCACACATCAGAGTTTGTCTAATAGCAGAAGGGGGTGGCAGCTACTACTGTGGAAGGGTTTTGCTGCAGCTTCATAGTGAGGATATTGCCCATTGTTACATTTGTATATCACCTGCGAGTGGGAGTGTGGGCGCTCTGCTGTGGGGTGGTGTGGGAAGCTTGTAAAATATTTGCCTTACAAATTTCGCCCACTCAACATACGAGTTCCTGTAAGATGCTTAAAGGATACTCTGCACCCCCTTCCCTTTTCTATATTTATTTTCCATTTTCTTGCTATCTTTTTTCTCTTCTTTTAATGCCACTTGATGCAATTAAAATGCCAAGGCAACAGTTCCTTTTCCTTACGTTTTTCTTTTATTTTGCAGCCAGCGGCTCGTCTCGTAAGCTACTAAAAATTATTTTTTACGATTGTCATAAAGACGGCGGTGCACCCTCTCCCACGCCCATGGCACCCCGAATCGACCCCCTTCCGACCAAATACAATGAGGCCTTCCCCTCCTTTTGTGCCGTGGCGTTCTCCGACGCCAGAGTTTTTAATTAAAAATTCCCCCTGTGTGCCGCTGCCTCCGCTTTACCCTACGCTTTTTCTGCTCTCTGTTCTTTTTGTGCCAAAATATTTTCGTTAGCTTTCTCGTCAAAGGCGGGCAGGCGGTGCCCAATCCTTTAACAAATTAATTTTTAGCCTCAAAATGAGGCGGCAGCTGGCTTTAATTGGTTGTTGCCACGTACCTAGCTGGGAGCCCTCCCCCCCCCCCCCCACCCACCTCCTGACTGGCAATCAGGCGATAGATTGACATTGAATTGAGTTTCTTACGGCAAGGAGAAGACGAAGTTCGAATGCTTAAGGTAAATGGCTGCATTAAACATTAAGGAAAGCAAATTGAAGTGGAAAGAGATTTCTTGGGAGTAGTTGGCTGGAATGGGAGTTAATTGCTGTTGGATTCTATTTAAATTGGAAGAGCGGTGTAAAGATTTTAAATGGGTTCCGCTGTAAATTTGCTCTCTTTTTTTGGATGAAAAAACTAAAGCTGCTGGCAATTTCCTTTGTTGGTGTTGCACAACCTTTAAAGAATGTCTTAAAGCAAAACTCTCTGTGGCATTCACTGCCTCCTTCTCGCACTCTCCTCCCTGTCTAATGCTGTCTGTTTGGCATAACCCACATTAGAAGGGAAGCATAACCTCTATATGTGTCTCTCCTTCTGCTCCCACACTCCTGCTGCTGCTGCTCGTCTCTTCCTGCTGCTGCTGCTCCTTCTGCTCCTCTTGCTGCTCCTGCTGCTTCATCCTTCTTGCACCTCTCTACCTTCTGCTGCTTCTTCTTCTTTGGCAAAAGCATAATGGCTTTTGTGTTATGCTTTTATGATTGAAGGCGAAAAACAAAGCGTGGGAAGAGGCAGGGAAATGCGGGGAAAGCGGTGATGTGCCCTCAACCCTTGCACGTCACACAAATTGCAAACGGAACGGACGACAAACATGTGGCGTATGTGTGTGTGTGTGTATGAGTGAGTGTGTTGTTTGTGTGTGTATATCGATTTTCCTTTTGGCCATAAAACGCTAATGGTCGGACCCAAAACGTCTTTTGTTCCTCGCTCTCACACGCTTTCTCTTTCGCTGTCTCTCTCTCTCTCTCTTTCTACAGCAACAGAAGCTGACGGTCGCTGTCGCCATTTTGCTTTTCATATTTTCCATTGAACTTTAAGCCGACATCTCTCTGTTTTTTTACAGGGTATGCCAAAGCAGCGAGGGGTATTAGCGTTATGTCAAGCAGCAAAGGAAGGATTAGGGATCTCGGATTAAAAGAGAGTACTTTATGGGGTCTATACATAGCACTTGATGGTTGATACGAAGGAGCAACAAGGATGATCTATCGCTGTGCTGCCGCATTTTTCTCTGATTCTATGGAAAATTTAAAAATTAAAAATATTTGAATAAGTTTGAAAATATTATTGAGCGCATATATCATTCCCATGGACTTTAGACAGATCAAAAGGGAGAGGATCGCTTGGTTTATGGGTTATACAGATAGGGAATCTATAGGTAAAGCTAGTTATGATAAATAACAGCGAAAATAAGGTTTACAAATTTGATTTCAAACCGAAAAAGTTTATTATTCCAATAGCAACTGCAGCAAAACTTTAAAATTTGTAGTTAAATGAAACAAGAAAAATTTCTATAAATCCCCCCTATAAAAATTTAAAAAGAAATTTATTTTTTTTAACGCCCTTTTTAAATGCAATTTTATGTGTAATTTTATGACTTTTTTTAATCATTTAATAGCTGGCTGCTGCTCTCTTGCCTTGCACCCTAAAGGGTATCTACACTTCGTATCTCCCTTTTTGATTGTCATGCTGCTGCCATGCATTTTTTATTGTTGCTTCTTTCGCCTAAGCCTTAGCCGCCATTTTTATTGTCATCTTTTCCCGCTGTCGTCGTCGGTCGTTGCTGCTGGTCGTCGCTCGGCTGCGTGTTTGCCATTTCATTTTTTTCCCACTATTTCTGCCCCTCACTTTTTCCCATTCATTCTTTCTGGGTTTTTGCGCCTTGCAATTTCCACTTGACACAATGGCACACAAAATTCAAAACTCTTTCTCCGCTAACCCGCCCACAACCCCCACCCACCGTTGCAAGCCACTGGCCTGCCACACGTTCCGCTTCTGTTGTCTGTTTGGCTTCTAAAGTGTTGCCGGCAATGCATTTGTGTACGAGAGTATTTTCCTTCGTCTTTGGCTTTTATTTTCTTTTTTTGCTTTCTTTTTTTTCCCTTTTGGCTTCTGTTTTTTCCCATTCTTGTATGTCATTTTCCATTTTCCTTGCTGCTCCCACTCCTCACCATTTTTGGCAGCTGTTTTTTCTTACGTTGGCAGTCGGCTTTAGCCGCCTGTCTCTTTCACTCTTTGGATTTCGCTACTCCTTGTGGTTTCTGCCTTGCACTTTCTCCTACGTTTCGCCGCCTGTGCTTCCTCCTTCGCCTGCTGCTGCTGATCTGTCTCTCTTTCTCTCTGGGGCTGCTTCTTGTCCTTCCATTTGTTGCTACTTTCTCGTGTCATTATTGTCATGGCGCAATAACTGTGACAAAGTCATCCTCTTTTTGTTGTTGTGGTTCTGGCATCTTGCATTATGCAAGTTGCTGCCTGCCTCCTGCCGCCGTCATTATCCATTGAGGCATCTGCCACTCTATGGACTCTGCTTGCAACAATTTTGGCTTGACTATTTGTCGTTTTTTCGGTGCGACTGAGGCGTGACTTTTGTTTTAATGGTTTTTGTCAGATTTTTGAAACGCTTTTTGGGTTTTTTTTTATTTTTGGGACTATTAGCGAGGAGCGTGGAACGAGGAGGTAATGGGAGGGAACTAGCCGTAGAAGGGTTCTACAATCTGTGGCATATCTACTGTGAAAAGAGTGAAATTTACGAACTGTTGGGAGCTATTAACTGATTAAAGACAGAACCCAGATAGAGTCTAAAATAACTGCTAATTTTTATAGCTTTCATTTGGTTCCTCTCATTAGCTGACTATTGAGTAGAAATTGTACCAGCAATCATATATAGTGCCCTAATGTTATATCTTTCCACCTTTTATTGAAAATAATGAACAGGAAATTAACCTAAAAACCTATTCAAATAAGCAAAAATTCACTTTTTCATTATTTTTTTTGTTTGGGCTTTAGCCAATTATCTCATATAAAAAGGTACATTCTTGAGAAAACTTGTTCCCCATAATCGTTCTAACGTATTAGACTATCTTAAAATCTACGAGAAAAAATGCTTCAACCACAGCTAACGGTATCTTTTTAACTGTTATAAACCTAGGAATTTTTGTCCCGTGCGACATGTCCCGTGCGAATATGGGCTTAATTCAATTTTAAAAAAACTACGAATCATATGCTTATAACTAATACCATTTTAAAGAGACATCAATGCACTATATCTATAGAAATTTGCATGAACATAGTGCCTCAACTTTCGCTGAAATATGAGTTTAAATTGATCGTCGCGAAAACCACTTCCATATTTGTCCCGTGCGAATGGCTCGGTTTTTTGACAAAATACCGAAAACGAATAGTGGCCAAAAATCGACTTTAGCACCACTTATAGGACTAATCAAGAGGTTTATCATAAAGGTAAACATATTTTGAAAATCCGTCTTTGTTTAACCTTTCTACCACTTGCAATGCGTACGACTGTCCCGTTCGCCTTCAGAGAAATGCCCATATATGTACATATGTATCCTATGAAGTATTTTCTACTTTCATTCATACTACTAGTCTTTTGAATATCTACTTCAAGGGAATAAATATTTCTGACTCCATAAACCTAAATTTTTTCACACTTTTCATTACTTAATTACTAAAAAAAGATAAACAATTCTAAGAAATTTACTATGAAATTGTAGTAGTAGATCTTCTCTTTTTTCTCCTTTCTTCCACTCAAAATCTCACCTTAATTAGAGCTCTATTCTCCACTAGCACACACGTAGATCTCGAAATATCTTCCCCTTTAAGCCTCTACCTCTATCAGCTAACTTTCCCAACAAGATGCCACACAATTTGCATGCGACAGCGAAAGAGCCCAAAGACTCAACTCAATTGAGGGGCATTCAGGCAGCAAATTGTTGTCGGGTTTTGTGGCGCGCATGCGTAACCATCAGCAGCAGCAGAACCATGGAAGCAGCCACAAAGGAGGCGCATTCGTCGCTTAGTTAAATTTAAATAGCCGCCAAGCAAATAGCAAAAGGCCAATGTTTGCCAGCGGTAATTGAAAGGCAAACACAGACCCCAAAGAAGATCGCCACAAGACTGAAAGACTGCGCATGTGCAACGTAATGGATCCATGGGACAACTCAATCGAGGGGGAATGGTGCCCAGAGGGTGGGCTATATTTGCCTTCGACTGTTGGCTCTTTCGACTGCTGCTGCTTTGGCCTGGTCTGGCCTCTGTGTGTGTTTGTAGAAGACGTTTTCACTCTTTCAACTACTTTGCAACTGCAACTGCAACATCTTGACACAGAGAGAGAGAGTGAGAGAGGTGGACAGGCAAACAGTTACAGCTTCTTGTCTATTTTTATTTGGTCAAGAGTAATGTTTGAGCCAAACGAAAGAAAGCCCTATTTAAACAGCTGCAGGTGCAGCTCAGAGAAAAAGAGTTGTGAGAGTTTCGGTGGCTGGCTTGAGAATTCTTTGAGTTGAAGAAAGAGAGGAAAGATATTTGTGTAGCATTTCATTGGTTGAGTTACTTGTAAAATAGTGCGGAACCTTAACATGCTTTAACCCCTACGAAAAATTTAGTTTTTCCTTAACTTAATTTTTTTATATTTTTTATTTTTATTTTTTATTTACTAAAATTTTTTTTTAAATTAAAGTCTTTGTTGAAATAAGTTCCCATACTTTTAGAGACGCTTAAAGCCTCTCCTGCCCCAACATTCTTTGCTAAATTTGCTGCTTCAAGTTCAATCTGCCGCTTCGCTGGACGCCAGCTGCTGTGTCCTGGCATTCAGGCATTCAAGGGCTGGCTGTAGGGGCGCCCTCAGCATCTTCGTGTCATTTTCTTGGAATTTTTCCTTAACTTAAGAGGCATTAAGGCAACTCTCTTGCTGCTCTGTCCTGCTCTGTCCTGCTCTGCTCTGCCCTGTCCTGCTCTGTCCTGCCCTGCCTGTCCTTCCTTCTGCATTTGTTTACCTGTACAACGAAGCGAGGCAAAGAATTCCTGGCAAAATATAATGAAAATAACCCGCACACAGTGTGTGCGTTTTTAATAAATGAAATTAATAAAACATGTTGTCGTTGGAGTACTCGCACGCATCCTTCCTTGCTCCGCTCCTTTTCTCGGCCCTCAGAGTGTTTCATTCTTTATTAAATAAAAGTTGCAGCAAATTTGCTTTCATTCAATTAACTCGAGAGATTTAAACTGCTGTCTGCTGGCTCTTGACTCTGCTGCCATATCGTTTTAAGGATGCCACCCAAATCAATGTAACCCCCCACCCACCCCTGAAAAGGATGTTGAATGTGTGGCAAATGAAGAAATTCAATAAAATGTTATAAATAATTCAATAAGCAATGAGGAAAATCCGAACCGAAGTGAAAGTTTTCGCTCTTTCTCTCTCCTTTTCCGGCTATAATCAGTGGAAGAGAAATGCCAAACCGTTATCAAAATTCGAATTCCATGACGCCAAATGGCCGAAAACCCCCCAGCATTAAATCATAAAAATTGACTCATTTGTAACATAAAAAGCACATTAACACATTAGGGGGATGCCCATGCCCCCCCTGTCACTGGGAAGGGGAACACTGCTGACAGCTGAAGCGAAACAAAAGTCGAAATCGTTGGCACTGGAGCGCCGCCATCAAATATTCCCAGGGCCAAGTGCCACAGCGATGAGAGTGAGAGAACTACGAGCAGCGGCAATAACACGAGGAAAACACAAAGGGAAATGGGGGGGATAGGATAAGGATACCAGCGATGGAGATGGAAGCGTGTTAGGTAGGATGAGAAGAGATTGTCGTGATTTTTGAGGGTTTCTTAGAGTTTTAATATGAACACAGATAAACAATAGAATCAGAGCACTATTAGGTAGTACTAATAGGTCGAATCTTACAACAATATTTAGCGATTTAATTATTTTTAATTTTTTTTTTCTAATTTTTCAATACTAAAAAGTTTTTTTTTGATAATTTTAGATATTTAAAATATTATTACAATATTATTATGCTATTTTTTGTATTTATTTTTAATTTTAATTTAAATTAATCGAATTTAATCGCCGTTAGTTTTATTACCAATTTCTATCGACTTGTATTGATTAAAATACTTTCTATTCTGATATTTTTCGATTTTCTCCATTTATTAATTCATTTATTTTTATTTTTTTTGTTAAAGTTTTTATAGATATTTTTAACCTATAATTTTGTTTTTAACGATTATTTATTGGATTCCCAAAAACAGAGAATCAAAAGACTTTCCCAATAGAACTTTCGACTGCTTGCTTCCCTTGCTTCCGTTCATCCCTACTCACGCAACACGTTTCCATCTCTAAGGCACACACACAAATTCACGCACACAGCTCCCAAGCCCCCACTCCGCTGTGGCAATCAATTCAATCGGGCAGACATTAAGCGCTGAAACGTAGAACATTGCCGGCCCCCGCAAAAGGCGCAAACCAAACCAAATCAAACATTAATGCAATAAAATGGAAAACGCGTTAACAACAATTGCCTCAGTGGCCAGAGAAACGAGCTCCAATGGCAGCTCCAGTGGCAGGCGGCAGCACATGGCAATCAGTGCAGAGAGAGAGAGTCCAACCCAAAAGGATCTGCTATGGTATCCGGCTGCTGCTGCTACCTAAAAGTAGAATATGCCAAAAGCGAAAATCAATGCCACTGACAGGCCGACGCTACCCCAACCAGCAACAACAACAACAACAAAAGCGACTAAGTGAGGGACAGCCACCGAAGCGTCAGCCAGTGAGAGCAACCATGAAAGGTAGCCAAGCAGCTGATGCGTGTGTGTGTGAGCAAGGGGGTGGGAGGACCGCCTCTGCATGTTTTGTGGCAACATGGGTACATGTCCTCATCCTTCGTCTGACTTTGACAGCAAAGGCAAATGCATGCAGCAGCGTCTAATGCGGCAATTAAGGAGTGGGGAATTAAGAAGATGGAACACCGATGTGGTGCCATCCTCATCCTCTAATAAGGTGGGTGGAAGGGACTACAACTGCTTTGATGGCAAAAGTATTGCGTTGTTGATTTGCGACTAGAGAGCAAGAGAAAGTTTCGGCTAAAAATTTTACCAAAGGTCAATGAATCAAAAATATAAATGCAAGTCTTGAATGGATGCTGATTCGTAGACTTTTTTCATAACAAAAAATTAATATCGTTTCATATATTTTGGGCCAAGAAATCTGCATTGAAGTTGTGTCTAAAATATGATTTAATCAGACCAGATATTTAGCCAAAAGGAGCCTGCTGACAGCGAGCTGCATATCTCCGATATTTCACCATTAAAATCTTGCAGCCTTCAAAAATCTACTGAAGCGTTCTCTTTTTCATATCCAAATCTATACAAATCCAAGCTTAAACCAACACCAATACCCACAAGAGGCCCTATATACATATTTCTTTCAAACTCTTTTCTATATAAATCTATTAAGCTCTGCGGAGCCTATGCTGTACCCAAATCTCTCTCAAATTAAACCCAAATCCCTAACAATCCCTAAGCAAATCCCAAGCCAACTGCCGACATCTATTGACCTCTGTATTGAACCACTGGAGTGACCTCTGCACCAACGACTGAGCATTGGGGGGGGCATCAGCCAAGCGGCACTGATTAATAAAGTTAAATGACTTATAAGTCCATTAAACAAACTTCTCCATTCTGGCGTTAAGGAAAAATGCCAAAGAAATTAGCGAACGAGCAGCCAACGGCAGGGAAATAAAGAAAATGCTAAAAGAAAACACACAAAAAAACCCAAAACAAAAAAAAAAGAAAGCCAAGGAAAAAACGTCTGCAACTGATTGAAATACACATCAGAAAAAAAATACGGGAGTGGTGCAGGGGGATGGGAAAACAATTGCAAACACACAATTTTTGGGGGGGGAGGGGGCGAAAAATCTAAAGGAAAACTAAGGAAAAACTAAAGGAAAAATTGGGAGTACGAGCACATCAAATTGTGTTTGGCAGCCGTGTGGCATGCAATAAGCAGAAATCAATTGACCCATTTGCTATATGTGCCGTGAAGAGAGAGACCAAATCAAAAGGAAAGGGACCCCAAAGGCAGCCCCCAACAGCAACCCCAAAGGAACTCTTCAAAGCCGAGGAAAACCAAAGCAAATAGTGGATTGTTTTTCCCCTACCCCCTACACCCACACATTTCTAATGACAGCGTGAAAATCGACAAATCAATGCATTTTCCCTTATTCAAGTTTGCTGCTGTGGGAAAATGAAAAGCTGCATTTTCATATGCGCCAATGCACACAGCACAAACCACAGGAAAAACAAAAGGAAAAGTAAACTTTTTCCAGGCTCTAGAATTTACAACGTTTTTCAATCAATTCGGAATCGGAATAGGAATTGGAATAGGAATCGATGCGTTGCGTGGGGCAGGAGCAGGAGCAGAGGCGGAGGCGGACGTCGGGTAGCGGTTAAGGTTTCTGAAGTTAGTGTCAAAGTCAATGTGAATGAAAATGTGAATGTGAATGCGACCAAATGTCAATGTCGTCTCACAGATAATGTCGTTTGTGTCTGTCTGTCTGTCAGTGGGGTATCGAATGTTGGAAAAGTGTGTGTATGTGGCAGTGAGGAGTAAGGATGTGGCAGTGCGTGTGTGGGTGCTATCGCTGCGTATGATTTAATGCAGGAAAGTACTTTAGGAGAACTTCGATTTAAAGTAGTTTTTGATTGAGGCTTTTAATATGCAGTTTATTCTGGTATTTATAATGATTTATAGAGAAAGAATTTGAAGTTGGAAAAATATGTAAAAGGGTTGTAAGGGTTTGTAATATATTTAAATTTGTAAAACAAATTGAAACAAAATTTTCCATGGTTTTGCAGATTCAATTTTGATTACTCCTTGAGCCATAAATAACCTTTTCTAAAATGTATTCAAGGAACTACCACACTTCCTTAAATTCTCATAAACGTATAATTCTAAAAAATTCTTCCTATAAACCTGCCATACTTTTGCATATATTTATGGGAAAGATATATAAATACATATATTAATTTCCAGCAAAGAAAAACCTTTCAGTGAACTTTATTTCCTATTCTAAAAAAACATCCTTAAATTCCCTTATGAAACATCAAACAATCTCAAGCCCCTTTTTTTTGTAAAGCATTTTTTTATTTTTTGCAACACTTTAGCCTAAATTACTTCAATTATACACCCCAAAAATAAAAGAAAAAACAGCAGCAGCAGCTAACATTTCCTACATGTAGAGCTCAGCTCCTTTTCAACTACTGCCTTTCGCCCGATTAATATTTATGTGTAGCCTACATTTAGGCGCTTGGCAGTGGCCCCTGTCGAAAATAACTCAACTGTCAAAAATTTATGCCAAACACATACGCGACTGGGGCAACGGGCAGAAAAATGGTTCGTGATGCGTGAGAATGAACGGGCAATAGAGTGAGAGAGAGAGAGAGAGAGAGAGAAAGCGATAGACAGAAGGTGCCATAGAGCTGATAGACAGAGATAGAAAGTGAGAGGAAATGCCATGAGTGAGTCGCATATTTTCATTAAAAGACATCCATCAAAATTCACGCATGAATACTATGAACTTTCTCCCACACACACACACACACACACACACATGACATGGCAACCGAAATAACGCAATAAATACGCACCCCTCACCGCACATTGTCATTTTGCAGCTATGAAAAAAAGGTGAAAATAAAGAAAGTTTGTGCCACAAAATATTTATAGAGCAAACCCCTAGCTATATACTCATAGAAAGCAGTCTATACCCCCCAGAATATCTTTATAGAACCCCTTGCAAAAAAAAAAGAAAGTAAAAACACCATAGAAGAAAACAAAAAATAGGCAAAGAGTTTTTGGTCACGTAAGGAGCTCATAAAGAATGGTGGGGCGATGGCATAATTTGCACTCTACTGTTCTTGGCTTTTTCGCCTATTGTTTTTCACCCTACCCCCAAGCCGCTACCCCATTCTACTGCAATTTGGGGCGCCAGAAAGTAGGCTATATTCCACATTTTGGTAATAAGTTTTGTACCGCTGCCAAGTGGCCTAAAAGCATGCCATAAATCGTTGCAAAATATAGAAATTTAAGCAAGAAAGAAAGAAACAAACGAACTTTTCTACTGTCTGTGTGGTGTGGCTTCCATAGCGAGAAGGAGAAGGATTATAAATGAAACTTTTGCATTTCCATCATATGAAAGAAAGTGAATTTCACTCAATCTTTTTGTGACTTTCATTTCTCTTGTGCTTCTTAATATTTGCCCCTCTTTATCCTGTATCTCTGGTGGCTCCTGTATCTCTGTCTTCCCCTGTATCTCTGACTTCTTCTTCCGGTTCTCCCGTCTCTGTATCTCCTGCAACCTTTTTTTTTTCATTTGTAATAAAATTCATATGACTTTGGCGCATGTTTAACGTTAAACTCCAGGTCCGTGCTGCCTACTCTTCCCTGTCCCCCCGCTAACGTATGGTGGGGCCCATCATTAGGCCCGGGCACGCACATTTATGTTACGAGTACCAACGCCGACCGACCGGCAGTCACTGGGCGCCACATGCAAAACGCCATGTGTGACATTTTTAGTACCAAACATTTGTTTTGCGCACCGGAGACGCCGCTGAGAGAGTGAGAGCGAGGTATACACAGCGAAAGGTAGAGGGGGCCAGGCTAAGAGGCCTTTAACAGGGGAGCCTCTCTCCAAAAGCGAGAGTGGTGTGCCCCCAGGAGAATGAGCTAGCAGTTGGGTTGGGGGAAGGGAAGGGGGACAGTAGTCAACACGTACCAGGGCATGGGCATGGACGTTGCCTGTCGTTCGTTCTTGACTGTCGTTTGGTCGCTTTTTCTGTTGACTTTGCATAATTTTATTGCTTTTCTTTTATTTTTATGCGAGTGTTTTCCTCTGCCCCCCTTTCTACACCATGTCCACCCTTGGGGCGACATTGACATTATAATCAATATTTCTGTTACTCCAGTTAAACATTTTCCTTCGTATGTGTTGCCGCGTTTTGGCTTGGGGTAAGAAAAAGGAGTATTTGCCTGGGTAAAAGAAAGGAGTCCTTTGGTTGGGGAACGAAAAGGAGTCTTTTGCTTACATTTTTTGCTTGCTGTTTGTGCATTTCATTAGGGGTATGCCTGCTCTCTTTAAAGAACTTCCTTCGACAGGGTAAAAACGGAAAGGTAACTAATTTCTATGGGTAGTACTTTGGGGAAAGGGTCCCATAGGTTTTACTAGCTATTTCTCTGGTTTATTTTACTTTAAAATTATAGCAAATTTATAGCCATTTATCTGTGTTATCACAACTAATATTTCCATAAAATTTTCATTATTTTTGCACTGACTTTCAGCTGACTCTTCCACACAACTTCCTGCGGTCATTTGGTTAACTTTTCAATTTTTATCGCATATTTTCCATCAAATATTATACCCAAAAAGTTCTCTATATATTTTATGACTTGTTTTGTTTCCGGCTAACGTTAACGCAATGTATGATGGGGCACAAAAAAAGAAAAGGGGAAAACTTTTAGTCAAAGTTGTTTGTTTTTTCAGTGTGACAATATTCTGTGGGGTTTGGCTCTGTGTTTGCTTTGTGGCACATTTTGGAAATGATTTTAGTGCCTCGTAAAAATATTTATAGAGAGAAAGAGCAAGAGAGAGCGAGATAATGGCAGTGGGAGAGTTTATTACAGAATGTATGATGTTGGCATAATGCATTATATACATTTATGATCTGTTAGGTTGCGTCTGGTCAGTCCTTGACATTGCGAATAATTACCCAATGGATATTCCTTCTTCCCATTTCTTTTTTTTATTCGCCCTGCTCTGATGATAAATCGTGAAGTGTGCCCTGTCCCCTGTAGCTCCTCTTCTTTTTCTGTGTGGAATGACAAATAAATGTCAGCAAAATATACATAATGTCGCCCCCATAAGTTGTATCATTATTTCTCCCTCTTTGATGGTGGCTGTAAAATCATTTTGCATGTGCTGTTTGTTGTTGTTGCTGTTGTTTTGCTCTGTGCTTTAATTTATGTCATTTGTGTGTTTTCACTGTTTCTCTGTGTTTCTACTTTTCTCTCTCTCTCTCTGCTTTGTGACATAAAGGCATTTAAACACGCCATAAAATAATTCATAATAATAATAATTTTCATGTACAAGGCAGGAAACAAGACACAGGCATATACCCCGTATCCTTCTGCGCCACCCCCTTTTATCATTGCTGTTTATCAGACATTTACAGTTATCACATGTGACACGTTTTTCGTGTGTACGGAAGGATTTTGGAATGTTCTTTTTATACCCGTACTCAAAAAGAGTTAAGGGGTATACTGTATTTGTGGTAAAAGTGGATGTGTGTAACGCAGAGAAGGAAAATTTTCCGACCCCATAAAGTATATATATTCTTGATCAGTATCAATAGCCGAGTCGATAGAGCCATGTCTGTCTGTCCGTCCGTCTGTCTGTCTGTCTGTCTGTCCGTCTTGATGAGCGCCTAGATCTCAGAGACTATAGGAACTAGAGCAACGAAATTTTGTTTCCAGACTCATGTGATATCACACTGTTACAAGTGTATTTCAAAATTTCGCCCCGCCCCCTTCAGCCACCACAAAGGACGAAAATCTGTGGCATCTACAATTTTGAAGATACAATAAATATAAAAACGCAGTATCGTAAAGAATGACCATATCTACCAGATCGCCGAATCTGAATCAGATCGGATCATTATTATAGCCAGAATGAAGAAATAAATTTTCAGTTGCTTCCCCACCTCCTCTGGCGCTGCTGACGCTATTCATTCTCTTTCTCGCTCGCACACACTCTGCCCTGTGCAATGCGCGAGCAACCCCTAGCGGAGGAGATGTAGAATCTAAATGGTATATGTAGAATATTTGTTCTAGATGTATTATCTACATTTTACATGTAGATGTAGTTAACAAATGTAGCAAAAAAATGTAAAATGTAAATTTTTTTTTAAATTTCAATCATAAGCCTTTAAATTTATATACTGACTGAGTACGGGTATAAAAGTAGAGTCGCGACTAGAAGCGACTCACGTTCCTTCTCGTTTTTTGTGTGTCTTTGCTGCTGATTTAAGGCTGAAATTGGCATTGGAGTTGTGCGGGGTTTTTAGGTAATTTTAAGGAACGCGAACTAAGTATATTTATTTTTAACTTCATAAAAATATTCTCTTTTAATTTCATTGTAAACAATAGATATTATTGCTAACGGTAAATACAATTTCGTGAATAACTGAAGTCAAAGAGGTAATTAATTTTGAATTGATATGTTCTTATAAAAATCACTTTGTGGCAGTGAAAAAAGTTTTAACAATAGACATTATAATTATGCAGATATTTGAACTCAAAGAAGTAAGGATAATTTTAATTAGCTTTTTAATTATTAATATCAGATACCATAATGTTTTATACCATATGTTGGTACCATAAAAAGATTTAAAAAAATAGTTAATATTGAAAGATTTTTGGATTTTATTTTTTAGCTGATTTAAATATATTTTTTATATTTTATTAATATTTTTCAGTATATATATTATTTGGCTGTGTTTAATGGCACTTAAACACTCTTATTTACTAAATCTTCAAAATTTTTAAAACTTTATTTAAATTTTCTTTGTTATAAGTAAAAATCTCTTGTCTCTTACCTGGCATGCTGTGGCCCCACATTTCCCATGTCATGAGCCGAACTGGCGCTTATTTGAAAATCAGCAATGGCGCCAGATTCCATGCCTAAAGGTTGCTTGCAGGTGCCTAAAAGTAGAAGAAAACAAACACAGAAAATATCAGATATAAGATGATGTAATGATGAAAAATCTTGTATAATTATAATGATCTATGGGCACCACATAGAAAAACAAAACCCCAAAGAAAAAGCTCAAAAAATTATAGATAAAATCATAGAAAATATCATAGAAAAACAAAAATGATTTGCTCCATTCACCTGTCGAAAATGAATGCATAAATTAATTAAACCGAAAGAAAAAAAAGCAGGCCACAAATTGGAAAGAAGAGATACACAGATACAAAGATACATTGCTTCTGTAGCTGAGACTTTCAGCAACTCAATTTCCATTTGCCATCAATCTGTTGAAGTGGAGAGAATGCATGAAAAGCGCAATTATCATTTCCATTCCACTTGAAGCATGGATAGGGGGGTGGGGGCTCCCAGCAGCCTCTCACATCTCGTATACAGCCCCAAGAGACCGCGAAAGGGTCATGAATAGGTCGTTGAGACATTGCCATCATCATCATCATCATCATTGTTTCTGCTGCCTGCTTGCTGCCTGCCTGACTGCCTGCTTCCACAAATATTCTTCTTCTGCTTCAAGAATATTATCATTCAGTGAATAATTAGATGCAATCAGTCAGTGCTTAAGCACCATAAGTCAAAGCCATAGCCCATAGTGAAGGGAAAAACTAGACAAAGGTCAGGGCCCCTCCCACAGATAGGCAGACAGTTGGAGCGACAGAGAGAAAGATACTTGACAGTCCAATCGCGCCATCTGCAGATATGGATACTTGCCCCCACAGAGACCCTACTCTAGCCCCAGACCCCAGTCCCAGTCCCAGACCCAGTCCCTTCCTTCTTCATCTTCATCTTCTTGTTGTAGTTTCATTTTACAAAACCATCGAAGATCTCTCAAGCTTTCGTCTCTTTGCGCTTTTGGCAGTGTGGCTTAAGAAAAGCGAGGGATGCTTGAGGAGTTGCTGTGAGAGAATTGAACGAAATTTCATTAATAAAAGTAATTTTATTCGGATTCGGATATTAATACAAGAATGATGCTAAGAAGATCTTCTCCGAGGGAATGTATTCAGCGATCGTTAAGGAAAATTATGTAGAGGAAAATTTATATATAGAAATATATTGGAACCATTGGCGGCTCATTTATCAGCGCAGTTCAAAGAACAGTTTCGAAATGGATCTTCGGCTCATCATCAGTAAATAAAACCACTGATATGCGGTTATTTTGTTCTTATTTAGGGGAGTATTTAATATCATTCCACTGGGGATAGTAAGATTTCTGAAAGAAAGATCTCCTAAAGACCTTTTTTCTTTGTACAGATCCTAAGATGAGTGTAGGAACGAGCAGAGGAATCTCTTCATTGAAAACAAATACAGAGATCACTTTAGAAATAGATCTGCAAATATATTTCTAACTATATTGGAATACATATTTTAATTTTTGCTGAATTAAAGACTCATCTATCAATTTTGGGAATCTCTTTAATGGAAATTCCTTTAAAAATAAATGTTTTCTGAATAAAAAATTTATTTTTAGCCATTATATAATCCAAAGAATGTTCTGCAAGATCTCCCCTATCATTATTCTTTATTTTAATGTACAGCGGACTCCTCCCACTGCCCTTTTGACCCACACTTTTACGCACTGTTTGCTGTTTTGGCCATTCTTTCTCTGGCTGCCAGTCTTTGTGCAGTTGTGAAAACTCATTTAGCCAGAAAAACGGAGGGAAAACGCAATTGCTTAATTATCGACAGACGTAACGACAGCTGAGGGAAGGAACTTTGGCAGTAAATTGTTGCAATCACTCAAACGCCCGTCCCTAGGAGGGAAACCCCCAACCACTCTACTCTCGTAATATCTATGACATATTGCAGCTCATAAATTATTTTTAATTATTGGAAAAACGAAATGAAAAACTAAGCACGAAAATGGGGCAAGAAAACTGCTATAAAAAGGCAAACAAATGGGGGGAAAAATACTTCTCTATTTAAAGGAAAATTGATGGATATGCCAGCGCTTTTCAATTATGAGGATCGGCACCATCCATCCAAACCGATTGAGAGATGGCAAAAAATCAAAGGAAAGCTAAACAAATATGCGAGCGAGAGCAGTGGAGAACACATCTCTTCTGTAGGGAAAACAAATAGTTTGCTATGGGGTGGTGGGGAGGCGGTGAAAACTTTCGACGGTGGAAAATGCAAAACTACAAAGTGAAAAGTAAACAACGCACGCGGACGGCAGGGAAAGCTCCACCAATTGTTGCTGCTGTTGGCGCAAAGTTTTTGCACAAAATAAATTGCGCAAAATTTAATTAACTGCCACTTGAGTGCATGGGTGAGAAGCCTGGTGGGGGGTGGGTGAATGGGCGTACGATACTATTCTGTTCTGTCCGCTGCAGCCAGGCAAACCCGAACCCTCCATCCATACCCACACCGCGCGTGTGTGTGTGCGATAATCATAATTCAAAGTTCTCCCTTCCTCTCTATGTTGGCGGTTCGGCAGGGGTGTGGTGGGGTGTAGTTTGTAAAACACAAACAAAATGCTGAGGAGAAAATACCGCGAAACTTTATGAAAATTGAAAATTGCACAATTTTACAGTTCAATGCTGCAGCGGTTGGGGCTGGGGTTGGGTGCCCCCCATAAGCCATGGGAAAATTGCTAACAAACATTTCACGGTATACACTTTCATATGCAGAAGATAACTTGATGAAGCGGTTAGAAAATACACACACAGGGAGAGCAAGAGAGTGGGAGAGAGAGTGAGATTTCCCCTGGAGGGATTATCCAAGTTAATTAAGCGCTAAACCACAGGGCAAAAACGGGCAGAGAAGCTGCATGCGAGTACTAGAAATATGAGAGAAGAATGTGAGAAAGTATGTGCAACTGACAGATAACATTTTAAGGAAGAACAAGTCTTACATTTAGCACGAGTGCCCGCGGGATTTCTACCTCTTTATAGGGGTTATATAAATCCATGCAAAAGAAGTCACGAGGCTAGCTGGAGAGACTCCACAATATAGCAAACATTTTCTCAGAGTATCTGCCATTTCACCCAATATGTACTGCAGACTCCCCTTTCAGTATTTGAGTTATAAAGAGGAGCCCACAAAGGAAGCAGCCAGCAGCAGCGGCGCGCTGTAGCGGGAAAAAAGTTTTTCGAGCGACCGAAACAGCGTGCGAGCGAAACAAAAACGCGCCAGAAACGCGCTTAATGACGCGTATCTGCTGGCGCTCATAAACAACAAAAGCAACAAGGCGTACTTTATGGGCAGGACGCCCCTGCTGCCCCCGCCCTGCTCCTGCTCTTGGCCAAGAACGAACGAACGAACTTTTGGCCATGGTTCGTTGAGGCTGAAAGTAAACGGTGGTCCGGCAAAGGGATCCCCCGATTGTGTTAACAAATTACGCACGCATTTTAATTGCCCCTTCGAAATGGGGTGTGTGTGTGTGTGCGGGAGGAGGGAGTGATGCGGGGTGTAGTGGAGTGGAGTGTTGTGTGTATCTCACGGATGCAATTAAAAAAGTAGCTGTCGGGCCACACAACCACCGACCAAAGCGAATGAACTGTGTGGAAAGGAGCTGTCCACTCTCTCCAGCTCCACTGACGTGACAAAAATCTAACATGCAACATTAAACATTCAAATACCCGATAGATACAGATGTTCGATGGTGTAAATGGGAAATTTGTTAGGGAGGAGTGCGTGAGGTGGCGTAAAGAAATAAAAAAAAATATTTATAAATTATACAAAATTAGGGTAGGTTTAAAACGTCACTAAATTCATAGATTTGCTGCGATTTGCGTTTCGATTCTGTTTAATTACTTCACTTTTTATTTATATTGTTTCATAAATTTAGAAAAAAATTAAGAAAAATAACTAAGGGAAAAAGATTTTAAGCACTTTGCTTTTGTCGTTTTGATTGAAATGCATCACAAGCAACATCCCCGAGCCGTTGTCTTGTCAAAGATCAGCAACGACCCGAGGAAGTTTGCTCTGATAGATCTCCAGCTCAGAAAAAATGCACGTCATCACGAATATTTGATTGATTCCAAACTTTTACGATGAAAAATGTGTAAAAACAATTTAAATTAAATTTTTGGTAGAAATGAGAAGGGAAACATTTACCGAGAAAAATCTATGCGATTAACGTTTGTCGTCGTTCTGTGTGAGTTGCATCACAGGCAACATCCTCGGGCCATTGGTTTTCGAAAGGTACAGCAACGACCCGAGGAAGTTTGCTGTCATAGAACTCCAACTTCGAAAACACTCACTAGACATATTCACGAATATTTAATTCACTTTTCCGCACAATTTCGCGGAAGGACTGTAGTTATATTTGAGTTTCCATCGCAAGCAACATCCTCGAGCCGTCATAGTTGAGGAAAAAAACATTGACGACCCGAGGAAGTTTGCTGCGATAGAACTCCATTTTCAGAACTTCACAGTTTATAGGGCAGATTTTGGCTATTAATAATCACACAACAAATTAAGACGAAAACTCTATCGATTAAACTCGAATTTCTGTAATTGATTTCCATCACAGACAACATCCTCGGGCCATTGGTTTTCAAAAGGTACTACAACGACCCGAGGAAGTTTGCTGCGATGGAACTCCTCTCTTAATTAATTTTTTCCATATAACAAAGTATTTTTTAATCAAGCAGATTCTTTTTTAAAGTTTTTTTCCATTTGTTTCTATTCTCTTTAGATATTTTACTCTTTTTAAGCAAAGCTCTCAACTATCGCAATTATTTCTAGCAATCATTATAAAAATTAAGAAGTGTAAAAAATTTGACCATCAAATTAAAGCAATTTTTCGATGCTCGTTGTGATTGGGTTGCATCACAGGCAACTTCCTCGAGCCATTGGTTTTTAAAAAGTACAGCAACGACCCGAGGAAGTTTGCTGTCATAGAACTCCAGCTAAGAAAACACTCACTCGACATATTCACGAATATTTTACTCAGTTTTCCACACATTTCCGCAAAAAGACTGTCGTTATAGTCGAGTTTCCATCGCAAGCAATGTGCTCGTGAGGAGAAAACCAGTGACGATCGCAGCCCCATTGCTGTAATAGAACCCCATTTCACAGAAATTTAAAACATTAAAAAATATAAATAAAACAATGACATATTATGCGTGATTAAAACCCCTCCAAACACTTGTCACGCGTCCATCCCTAGACCCATATGCATCGGCCACTGTTGATATGGTAATAAATTAACATAATTTACAACCACGGGAGTATCTTAAATGCATGTCACCACCAACCAGCCAACAGCCAACAGCCACCAGGCACATTGCGAGCAAGCGCATTCACTTTTACGCCGCCGCTCTATCGGCGCAAACATAAATCCACTCCACTCCACTCCGAATGAGGGAAACCAAAACATGTTCGATGTCTCCACTGGGCTCTAATCGTCGCCAAGTTATCAGAAAAGTTCAGGGGACGAAAGACAGAGACTTTTTAATTTATTGTCCCAGAAGAGGAGAGTCCAAAGAGTGGCTTTGGCTGTTGGTGGGTGCTAAGCTATTAATTGTTATTTAATTTTTGTTTTCCAAGCGGCGACACGGCCTGTCACATGGCTGCATCGTGGCGAATCTTATCGGATGCCAGCGATCATCGACAGTGTTGCAGCTGCACCCTAAAGGCAAAGCAAAGCAAAGCAAAGCCTGAAGCCCCTAAGCCTGGAGGCTGGGGCCAGCAAAATTTATAGATCACTCGATCTATTGGCGCTGTAAAAAAATGTATATCGCTGGAAAAAAATGCAGTCATGTTTTTATGGCCAAAGCGCTAAAATGCCAAATGTTGTCGCTGCTCGAAAGAGAGAGAGAGAGACTAACTTTAAAGCAATATTTGTATGCACTTAATGTGCGGGTTGGAGGAGTTTTTATGGGAGCACTTGGGGTTTCGAAAAATTGATAATATTAAAGAAAATATGCTGAAAAATTAAAATTTCCCTTTACCAGTAATTTCAATATTTTTTTATATATTTTTTTGGAAGGGAAAAATATTTTTGATTTCTCTGAATAATTTTTGTTGCCTTCGTAGACTCTTAAATCTTATTATTTCTTCTCCTACCCTACAAAAAAAGAGCATTCCCATATTCGTTCTGAGGCCCCACCTGCTCTCCATTTCATGCATTAACAAACAACAAAAAAATGCCCCACAAGTTGCTGCTGCTGCTGCTGAATGGCAGCGGAGGGACGGGGACGCCTTAAGTGCCGCTACTAACTACAACTTCACCTACATAAACCGTTGCGATCCACTTCGCTGGCTGCTGCTGCTGGCCAAGCGGCATGCGGCAGCTGGGAGTTTAGTGTCGCATTTACTTTTGATTGCCACCGAGTGGTGGCCACCGGCACATGGAGATTTCCATGGTGCAGCAGCAGCAGCAGCAGCAGCTCCCAAATTACATGCATTGCTGCAGTTTTGGTGTTTGGTTTATCGTGTGTTGTGTTGTGTTGGCCACTGTTTTCGGGCCAAGACAACATCTACGAGTAATACCAAATCCATATCAGGTTTTTTCCTTCAGCGAGCGCTCTGAAAGTGGCTGGCAATGTGTGTGGGACTGGGACTGTGAGATATTTCTGGTGCTAGAAAGTAAAAGTGAGCCACGCATTGTGGGGATATTGTGTAAATCGATGCATAAGCCAGCCAAGCAATTAGTTTTGGGAAATTGGTTTTAGAGAGTCCGAAGAGTCGACGCTGTTGGTGGGTTGATGATTTCCATAAATTTCACAGAGGTAAATATAGAGATTAGTGGAGTATAACTCTCATGGCAAGCAATTGGATAATGGAAATGGATAGTTGGGAAATGGCTCTATAAATATTAGCTCGTAATATAATTGCTGGGCATATTCGAAATTTGCTTAAAAAATAAAATTCAAACAGTGAGTTGGGAAATACTCTATTTTATTGCAGCACTCAGTTTTATTTTATTAAATACATAACTGTTTACGGCAAAACTAAGATTCGCAACGGATTCCCCCCCCCCCCCCCTCCCACATCGATAAAGCAGTGCATTGGCATTGACTGGTGTACGTGATCTTCTTACAATTTGAGTGCAATCCATTCTCACTCTCACCGTCTTTGAAATCGTTTTGTCACTCAAAGTTCCACTCTCGCTTTCATTCCCTCTCATGCGTTGCAGTCGGCTGTCAATAAGTATGTCTGCGTGGGAGAGCAGAGCATAGAATTAGCAAGAGCCAAGGCATCATTCACCTATGTTAGCACGCAACAGTTTAACAGAACAGTAGAGGGAAGGCATTAGGGCAGCTCCTTAAGCAGTACTGTAAATGATCTGTGCATAACTGCTTGCCGAAACTGCGCTTCGTCTTGTCACTCTCATTCTCTCTCAGGGCAATGACAGCAGATTTGGTGGAACTTCTACATATGCGTGAGTGTGAGTGTGTTTTTTCTTTTGCCGATACTCGTAGTTGTGACCTTCCTCTCCCGCTCCACTCGTTATGTCATTTGCTTCAATTGCAACTCTTTTTCTTTTACTTTGGACTGTACGCGAGAGTGGGAGAACAATTGAGTGACAACCATACACACATAGGTAAATGAGCGTGCAAATCTGCTCTCATCTTTTTCTCGATCGTGGATGAGTTGAAAATGACTTCCATGGGTATGTTGTTTTTCGCCCATTTTCACTTCCATACTTTTTAGCCATAGAATTTGACCACTTTTAAGCGTATTTCCCTATTCGATGTTTGTTGCCATTTCTTGGATTCTAATCATTAGAATATAATGCCTCTGTGGCTATTGCTTAAGCCTATGCTGTTTTTGCTGCACCCCTCTCCTGATTCCATAACATTTTATAACACAAAGCAGCACTCTTCTGTTCAGTCTATAAGCCATTCCAAAACGCATTCCCTTCGCCTGGCTCTCCCACCACCACTTTCAGGCATTCAATTTTTCATCCACTATATATTGCATCCACACCTACTTAACCCGAACCCGAGCCATCCATTCTCTCTCTCCATAGGCATCCCCCACGACTGCATTCAAACTCGCATGTTTCCCAATCAGATCGGAGCAGAGCCAGAGCCCCAGACACCACTTGACCTCCAATTGTTGACTGTCGCACATTTATCAAGCGAACCCCCAGACCCAGGGAGACACGGAGAGGGAGTCTGGGGGTCTTACCTGATCTCTGGGCCACTTTTCAACGCATATTTCAGACAATTTATACGACCATTTAAACGGACCGAGCTTTAACATTATCAATTTAAATACAGGCATGCAGAGAGCCGGTGGAGCTGTGGACCGTGGTGTGGGCATGGCATGGGAGAGTGGCAGGGAGTAATTTTTTATTTGGTCGCCGCAAAGCAATTCGAGCAACATTTCAACGCGCCTACGGTCAAATGAAATATGGCAGACGCATGCAGATATTTACGCATTTAAATAAATACAGATACATTCGGACGAGTGTTCACATTCGCATATTGGAATAAACAGCTGAACCATAAGACAGAAGGCAGACCAGACCAGACCCAACATCAACATGGTTTTCATTCAGCTTCCATTCATTTCCTGCTACCGTCGTGGCCTGGTTTTACCCTCACTCTCTCGCACACAGCAAACAAAAGATGATTAGCTTTGTTATAAAGTTTGTTGCAAACGGGAGTTGAGTTCGTTCTCTGTGTGCTCCACTGCTCCAGTTTTGTTTCATTTCAAAAGGGGAGAACTCCTTGCTTTTGGTGGAAATAATTTAACCAATTTTCGGTTGGTTGATATCTTACATATGTGGAACATATACAAAAAGTTGAAAAATTAGTCCGCAGCTTTAAAATTGAGTGAAGTAAGAACAAGCAAAAAGGTTTGTTTTCGTTCCTCTGTTAGCACATACACCCACGCAAATTCACACGCAGAGATCATTGCACTGCCATAAAGAGAGCATGAAAGCGAGAGTGTAAGACGAAGCGCAGTTTCGGCAAGCAGTCAAGCTTAGATCATTTACAGCACTGCCTAATGAACTACTTTAATGTTTTCTCTCTACTCTTCTGTTAAACTGTTGCGTGATAACATAGGTGAATGACAGCTGCGCTCTTGCTAATTCTTGCTCTGCTCTCCCACGCAGACATTCTTATTGACAGCCGATTGCAGTGCCAGAGAGAGCGAGAGTGGGAGAACAATTGAGTGACAACCATACACGAATAGGTAAATGAGCGTGCAAATCTGCTCTCATCTTTTCAGCGCGCGACTTTCGGAAAAAAAATACGCTGGGCATCGGTTGGACGCGGAAACGAGTGTAGGGAAAAGTGACTAAAAACATTAGGAAAATGCAATCAAAATTGCAACAAATATTAGGAACAATATTCCGCGATGGTTTTTCGGTTGTAACAAAAGAAAAGTGCGGGTTTTCTTTGCGTTTTCGCCTTTAAAATGGAGTGATTACGTTTTAAGCTGTGGCGCGCGTCGCACACATTTCGCGCGTTCGTTTTGCCCATGTGTACGTCGTAAGCTGTGGCGCGATGGCCTGTAACTCCTCCCAAACACATTTCGCTCGATCGGGGATGAGTTAAAATGACTTTTCCTTGCACAGGTGTGTGGTTTTTCATCCATTTTCACTTCCATACTTTTTAGCCATAGAATTTGACCACTTTTAAGCGTATTTCCCTATTCGATGTTTGAAAATATTGTTGCCATTTCTTTTGGAGGTTCGAAAACAAGTTGCTGGCTAACGAGCCAGCGTCTCTGACAACAGCAACAACGAAAAAAAAACCTCTCTGGCCAACAAGATAATTTGTTATGCTCGGCAGACGAATATAAAATAACAACAAAGCCAGTGGAAACCATTGGAGGAGCCACCAGCTGTGATGGACGGGACCACACATGGACACGTGAGGCGGCGGCTGTTGGGAGCCCCAGCCAGTCCGGCCAATCAGCAATGGTAATGAGGAGCAGCACCACAGCACAGAACAGCGAAGGCAGCAGCAGAGGCAGCAGCGGCAGAGGCAGAGACAGGCAGGCAGCAGCGGAAGAGGCAGCCAAGACGCAGTCATCTATCAAAAGAGCCGCTGAGCTGCTGCTGCTGCCTTCGATTTTGTATATCCATACAAACACACATACATACATATATCTTTCTATCTATCTATCTGTATGTCAGAGCCAGAGCCACCCACTTGTGCTACCTTCTACCACATTCTCAGCCAGTCCAAGCCAGTCCAAGCCATTCCGAGCCATTCCGCCCATCATTTTTCCACACCGGCCCCCATCTCTAAAGTTTATGCCTAACCTCATGTTTATTAATGACGTCCGATGGAGGAGTGGGATCTGCTGGGATCTGGGCTTACGGTTCGATGAGGGATCCTTGGCGCTTTGCGTAAATTTTCCGTAATTGGTTGTGGTTGAGTGCGTGCCGGGGCCGTAACCTGGGCCGGGTAACCCCAACCCCAAACCCCGACTGCCTCCATCCACCAGTTATTAGTTACGGTTTTGTGTTATTGGTAAATACTTGAACAGGAGACGCTGGCCAAGACCCAGGAGCAGCAGCAGCAGGACCAGAGCCATAACCAGAATGAGGGCCAAGAACCATGACTAGGGGGTTAGGACCCTCATTCCCGTTTTGCGGTTGATTGATTTCCATGTTGATTGCTGAATGCAAATGCAAATTCCCTGCGTGTGTGCCGCCTCGACTATTTAGTGCAATTCAGAATTAAGTGCATCGGGGATGTTGCTGCTGCTACTGCTTGCTGCTTGCTGGCTGCCCCAAACTGTTGCATCGTTGCATGTGTGCAATGATGCATGGAGTTTGGGAAGTTTACTCCTGAGCGACTCCCGATCCCACGATGGCTCCTGCCTCCTGCCTGCTACCTCATGCGGATCCATTCGTCCGTGAACCAGACACAGAATTTTGGTTCCACATTTTCTCTCTCTCTCTCTCTCTCTCTGTTTACCGATTGGCGATTGGCTTTGTTACAGAATTCGGAATTGTGCAGAATTGTTGTATACAAAATGCTCTCGTATTTTCCATAATATTTCTTTGTATCCGCTTTTTGTACCTTTTTTTTTTGCTTTCTTCTTTTCTTGTTGTACCTCGAAAAATGCATAAATTTTATTTCATGGGAAATGAACATATGGAATTTTTCCACATCGTTTCGGGGGGTATCGGAAAATGTTTTGTAAACAAAAAAACTTTTTAGGTTCTTTTAGGTTCGAAAATGTGCAAAACTGTGAATATGAATATTTAATGCACAAAATGGAATTTGTATTCGATTTCCTGATGCATTTTGAATAAACATGAATAATTATACAAGTTTTGTTTGTTATTTTTGGTTAAAAAAAAATGCATAAAAATATACAAATGAAATCAAGGGCAGGGTTTTTCACTTTAAATGTGATAATTTGGGGTATTCCTGGTGGGGAAAATAATCATAGTTTAATGGCATTTATTAAATTGGGATACATTTTAATTAAAATACAGAATATTAAAGAAAATTCGTTTAAATGTCACGCTGAGAGAGCAAAAGATTTAGATATAATGAAGAAGCTGCTCTAACGTGTAAAAATCTAGAAGGAAAATCATTTCGATGAGCAATTAAACCCAAAACGATGCCAAATATAATGAAAAATATATTGTTAATTCCTAAATATGTACTGAGTGGACTTTTTCTAGAAGAAATTTGTTTTGTTTTACAGAGCAAAACACTTGTTAGATATCTTAAACAAAGATATGTTAACATAAACTTAAATAACTTTATTTACCCATACAATTGTCATAACAAAAATATTTTATTTAATCAAAATGTTGATCAAAAATGCACATGCATAAGTAAAAAACACACCCCCAAACAAACACCTTTCTCGATTCGATTACTTACCAATTTCCAATGCTGCCACGCCTCCAGATGGGGCACCGCCAACAGCTGGTGCTGCTGCTGCTACTGCTACTGCTGCTCCTTCCGTGGCAGTGGCAGTGGCAATTGCCGTTCGTGCGCTCAATAAAATCAAAGTCAGTGTCAGCCAACATAAAGTTTTATTGTTATTAACACCATGACGCTTAATGTGGCAATAACTTTTTAAATAATTTGTTGCAAAATGCCAGCACCCGCACCAGGCGAAGCCGTTGTATCGGTGTCCAGGTCGAGGTCGTCCTTCCTTCTTGCCTTCTTGTGAATGAATTGAATTCAATTGTTGTAATTTTATTGCTGGCATTTTGATTTTCGTTTCGTTTATTTCTCTCTGTTTTTCTATCGTTCCTTTTCGCTGCTGCCTGTTCCCAGTTCCTTTTGAGTAATGCCTCACGTATTGCTGCTACATTTTACACTCTGCAAGAAAATAAAAGAAAGGAAAAGAGAAAAATGAACAGTGAAATTAAGAAAAATTGTCAAGGGATTTTTTTTTACTTTTTTGCAACAGAGAGAAATATTTTTCTCTTGTAGCCTTAATTGGCGGCATGGCTTTAAGAATGTCGCAAACCCCGCCCGCCCGCCCCCTATCCTAAGAGGAGTAGAAATTGGTCTCGTCTCTCTGCCCCTAAATACATCATTGTCAGCAAATTAATGTGACGTGACCTTGCAAACTGTCGCGTTTTTGTCACATGACAGCAAAGTCATGGCAGGCGGAGGGCACTCTGCTGTCACAGTGCGATGGTGTGGTGTGGTGCGGTAGGGCAGGGTAGGGCAGGGAATCGCTCTATAGTCCCCGTCACGATTTTCCAGAGCTGAGCAAGCAGAAATTTATGTAAAATGTCAGAGACATACGACACACAGCGCTGCTAAATTTCGCCTTCCCCTACCCCTTGCCGGGCACCTCCCTCGGCGACATGCCAAAACGTGTCAAAATACAAAAATATAAACAGCGCGAAAAACGTTGAACGCGACTGTGAGGAGAGGAGTAGGAGATTTCGTTGCCGATTTAGGGGTGGTCTAGTGGGAGTTTCAAGGGAGAGATCCGTTCAGAGTTTTAGGGGGGAGTGTCGGTTTGATGGTTGCCCTTTTTTGGCAGCCGGAAATGCGACAACGACAGCATAGAACGACATCAGGGCAGGGCCTCTGCTGCCTCTGAAATTTAAACAATATTCAAAACTTAAAGGCTAAAATCCACAAGCACACAAAAAACTAACAGTTAAAACTAACAGTTTTGCCAAGCTAGATTTATGACTCGTGAAGAGTGTACGAAAGTGCTGCAGGAGAGTGTACACTGTACAGAGCTGTACGGGTGGTAAATGGGTGAAAGTTTGACTTGAAGAAAATGAGAATTTAGCTGATTGATGAATGGATTTGAATACTCACAAGTTGAGTTTGCGGAATTTCACAGAGGGGAAAAGAGGAAGGGTAAACGGGAATTTAAGGAATGGAAGAGTGGAAAAATGGGGGAAAGAAGGAACTTCAAGAATGCTTGTCAGACATTTTAGATTGTATCTGTGATCTATGGTTGTGAAATTAAAATAATTTGAGTGTTTTATGCTCAATCTGAATGTGGTTTTTGTTGCAGGAAATACATTTTTAAAACTTAATCATTAATTTATGTATTAATTTTGGGCTATTTTCCCACCTTTATAGCGTGAAAGGGGCTAGAAAAATATTCAAAAAGGTTTAGAAAGAGTTAGAGGAATAGATATCCTTCCCACTTTTCTCATTAAACCCCCTAAGTAAGACCATCTGCCATCTGCTTCTAGCTACCAGAAGTTCCTTTACTTCCCTCGAGCTCCCCCTGATAGTTTTTTATCTGTTAAAAGTGTCCCGCCCGAGAAGAAGGAAAAGATCAAAAGACTTCCCCCAACACCAACAACACAAGGCAACATTTTCACAGGCATTTTGCCAATGCAAAAATGTTCACTCGAGCAATTAATAAAAATGTGGAAGAAAAAAAAACAGAACAGAAAAGAGGAAAAAACCAAACGACAAACGTAAAGAGGGGAGTGTGCAGAGGTGCAGTGGCAGTGGCAGTGGCAGGGGGCAGTGTCAGGCTGTGTTCTGTTCTGTTATGTTCTGTGGCGCCCACACTTCCTTTCATATGCGAAATGGCGAAATTTTACGCCAACTTCACAGTGGAAGTGGCAGCAAAGTTGCAAATGTGCCGCATTTTCCCTTATAGTTTTCCCGCTGTAGTTGTTGTTGTCACTTTTATTAATGTTGTTGTTGTTGCTGCTGCTGCTGCTGTTATTGCTGTTGTTGTTGTTGTTTTTGTTGTCGTCGGCAAAAGTCGCCAAAAATAAAAGGCATACAAATTTGTGTAGCAACAACAATGCGCACACTGAAAAACACTTGAATCCACAGAATAGAGAGAGAGCGAGAATGGCAAGTGGGAAGCACTGCGAGAAAAAATTGATGCTTTTGGATGCATCATATATAATTTTCAAAGATTTTTGTGTGACAGGAGCTTTCAAAGTCCATTTTTATGGATAGAAAATATAAAATTTGAAATATTAAAAAACTTTGAATATATTTTAATATTAAATTTTAGTCTTCTAGTCGATTTTTAGATTTAATTAAAATAAAGAAAGGCATAAAAAAATTACATTTTTTATTTATAATTTTTAATTTACTTATTTTTACAGTACATATATTTAATTATTATTTTCTGAATATTTGGATCGCTTTAAAATTTTCTCTCAATATGCAATGCAAATTCTCCCAGTGTAGGAATAGAAGTACTCCCATAGCAGTCGCGCATAGTTTTTATGGGCCTTCTGGCTGGGCCTCCATTTTATGCCACAGCTCTGCAACGGAGTTGCAATGAGGCAACAGCAGCTGGTAGTCCGGAGTTGCAGTTGCATTTGCAGATGGAAATGGTAATGAAGCCACAGCCGGTGTCTGTATCTGTATCTGTGTCTATGGCCTATGGCCTATGGGTGGGGTCTGGAGAGAACATTTTACTTTTTATCCGGTAGCCGGTGCTGGTGCCGGTGCCGCCTCCACCGTCAGACAGAATGCAAATTTGTATATGTGACGAAAGCAATGGAAAAACAGTTGCGTGAAAAGCGCACCCATTTTCCACCAGGGGCTGGCCTGAACTTGTAAGTGAAATGTGCGAGAGGATTGTGACGACCAAAAGGTTAAAAGGGGGCGGGCGGGCCTGCATGGCCTAATCGATGCGATTCATATGCAAAAGCGTTTGATTGTTCGATTTATGGCTGATAAAAATTACAATCTTGCAAATTTATTGCAAACTCGAATCGTGCCACAATAAAAGAAATTTTCAAATGAATTCTGAAGCGAAATAAAGTCCATTTATATGTGATTATATTCTCATTTAACAAGGATTTATAAACCATTTCATAAGCCATTTATAACTCATTCAATTTCAGCCACAAAATACTACCAACAAAATTAATTTCATTTTAAAAGTTCTCCTCCCACTTATTTTCATTATATTTAACAAATAAATTGCCAACATCCAACATTTTATACACTCTTCGTTCCACGGCACTTCATCTCTCTTTCTTTCCCGCGGCATTCTTCATCATCTCTCTATCTCTTTGGGGAACGGGGCAGAGTACTTCTCTTTCCCACAATAAAATATCCATAACATTAACCACAATTACCATGAAATTTCATACCAAAATTGCAGCAAAAAAAGAAGATTGCGCCATCCCTCTCTCGCTCTCTCTCTGTTCCTTCTCCCGGTCTCTGCTCACTCCACTGTCCTGTCACCTCTGTTGTCCAAAATCGCCCACAAAGCCGAAATTAAAAAATGGTTTAAAAAATATTTTTCTATTAATTTTTCCAAGCTGTCCTTTTTTTCTGTTGCCGCCACAGCGGCGTTGGCGTTGGCAACATGTGTTGCATGTGGCAATTAAATGCCAGCAGCAACAGCAACGGGGCAAATAAAAAAGAAGAAAGCCCCAAATGAAATGGCAAAAGTAAAATAAGAAATAAAAGGAGAAAAAGAAAGGCTTGGTTTTGAAATGATAGAAGCTTAAGATACCCTGGAATATTGGGATTTTTAGGAAGATGTATAGAAATTTTACAAGTTAAAGTGCTCTTATTAAAATAGGCTCTAAAGAGAATTTGAAATTTAAAATTTAAAAAAAAACGTCGATGAATATAACAAAATTTACTTCACGCAAAATTAATGTCTTATAAATTTTCATGAAAAAATTGTCCAATTTTATCGATCAAACAATATGTTCTCCCCCATCTAAATTCGAGAAAATGTAGGGACTGCTTTCCATTAAGAATTGAAAAAACTCTAATCAAGAATCTCCATTTTCTAATGCATCGAAGAGTCTTTTTTTTAAAGCATTTGCAAAATCAGCATACCCTCTTTTATAGCATAAAGCTGGTAACACACTCCCTGTCGAGCGGGAGAGAGAGAGTATAATAATTTTTGGCGTTGGGTCTTGAAGAGCAAATAAAATGCAACTTTTTAGTGACTCAGTTGGTGTGGCAGCAACAGCAACAACCACAGGCAGTGGCAGTGGCAGTGGCAACATGCAACAAAAGTCGGCAGTTGGGAATTTTTTTTTTTTTCGGAGTTTGGCTGAGTGCGAAAATAATACGAACAAAACGGTGCCTGCCTGTAACGAGGGCTAAAGGAAGCAAGCGGGACGGGTAGAGTAAGCGTGGGGGAACATGAAGAAGTGCTGGTGAATGGGGGGAACCATGCGGCATAGAAAACCAAATGAATGACATGCCACAGCGTCGTCGTCGTCGTCTCTGCAGCAATGCTTTTGTCTGGTGTGTGGCAGACGACTTGTGGTCCATTCTGCGTTACCCCATCGTCTGGTGCTGCCTTCCCCGTCTGCGACTGCGACTGAGTCTGTGGCACTGGCTTCAATTAATTTCCAGCTTCGGTTATTGTTTGCGGGTGTTAATGGTTCCCCCCACAGCCTCCTTCCTATCAATGGAGTGGGTAGGTGCAGATGAGTGCCGATGATGCAGCAAAAGAGGCAACTAGAGAGGGGTAATGGGTCTGCTGTTGCTGCTGTTGACATTGGTGGAAGATTGCAGGTATTTTCTTTCCTCTAATGAGGGTCATCTATTGGGGCTATAGAAGCTGCAGCTTCTTGGAGGAAAGAAAACTATGTTGCTAGTGCAAAAGAATTAATTAAAAAATTAATGATAATTTTCCATCTATTTTTCCCTCTAGATCCGCCATTCTTCTGATATTTATCAATTTTTATTCTTAAACTAAATCTTTTATCCAATATTAAGCTAGAAAATTCACATATAAAATCCCCCTTTGACTCTTTCTTTCTCTTTCTTCTCTTCCTGTTCTATCCACATATTTCGTGCCTAATCATCAAGTGCACTTTTTTTCATTTTCCGCCAAAGAACCCACTGCACAGACAGAGAGACAGAGCGAAAAGAGAATTATAGTCGCAAAAACCCCAAGTACTGGGAGCTTCGCTTCGCCACGCCATTTACATGGTCATAAAATATAATTCAGACTGCAGACCAAGGGAAGAAGGAAGCAAGGCAGTAGTAGAAGAGGGTCCAACTTTCGCTTTAGGAAAACGAGAAAATTCCCAAAGCCATAATTCTTTCACGTCTCCGTTGCGACGCCGCATAATTGCAGCGTAATTTCTGCGCATTTAATTTCAATGTCTGGGCAGGCGGCAGGCGGCAGCGCGCAACCTTAACCTTAGACTACAAAAAAAAAACAATAGCAAAAAATAAGTCCCCCAGCAACAACAACAAGAGTAGAAATAAAAAAAAACACAAAGCGGAAATGCAGAAGGTACATAAACGAGAGACTCGTCGTTTGAGACTCGAAGGCGTGAAAAATGTACCGTTGGCATTGGCCGGCATTGGCATTGCATGTGACGATTATTTCGGTGTGTTTTTTTTTGGGACCCCAGCGACCCCTGGAGGTGGTTTTTTTTTTTTTGGCATGCAATTAATAAAAAACAAAGAAAAAGCGAAGAATGGGAAAAAACACAGACACGCACGCGCTCTTTGCACAAAAATTTGCAAATACAACAGTTTGCACTTTTCGACATGTCGTTGTTGCCCCGTTCCCCTTGCTACCTCCTGGCATTGACCATGGTTTTTTTTTGGACAGTGGAATGGATTTTAATGTTATACCGGTGCGACATGGTGGATTACTTTCGGATTTTTGCTGTTTTTGAGATGCATCCAAGGAAAAGCACGCAACTGAAACACTTATTTGATAGAAGATTGTCGCTGTAGTCGATTTCCATCACAGGCAACATCCTCGGGCCATTGGGTTCCAAGAGCACAGCAACGACCCGAGGAAGTTTGCTGTCATAGAACTTCTGCTAAGAAAACACTCACTCGACATATTCACTTATCCGCACAATTTCGCGGAAGGACTGTAGTTATATTTGAGTTTCCATCGCAAGCAACATCCTCGAGCCGTCATAGTTGAGGAGAAAAACATTGACGACCCGAGGAAGTTTGCTGCGATAGAGCTCCATTTTCAGAACTTCACAGTTTATAAGGCAAATTTTGGCTATTAATAATCACACAAAAAATTAAGACTAATATTCTATCAATTCTATCAATTAAACTCGAATTTCCTATGAGCGACTGTCGCTGTAATCGATTTCCATCACAGGCAACATCCTCGGGCCATTAGTTTTTCAAGATTACAGCAACGACCCGAGGAAGTTTGCTGTCATAGAACTCCAGCCTAGAAAACGCTCACTCGACATATTTACGAATATTTTACTCACTTTTTCACACATTTCCGCTAAAAAATTGTCGGTATAGTCGAGTGACCATCACAAGCAACATCCTCGAGCCGTCAACTTTGGAGAGAAAAACATTGACGACCCGAGGAAGTTTGCTGCGATAGAACTCCGTTTTCCGAACCCTACACTTTGTAGGGTTATAAGACAAATATCATAACTGATCGTTTTTTCGACTTTCCTATAAACTATTGTCGCTGTAGTCGATTTTCATCAAAGGCAACATCCTCGGGACATTGGTTTTGAAAAAGTACAGCAATGACCCGAGGAAGTTTGCAGCGATCCTCTCTTAATTAATTTTTTTCCATATTAAAAAGTATTTTTTTTTTATTATTATTAGCAGATTTTTGTTTACAAGTTTTTTTTTCATTTTTTTTATTCTCTTTAGATATTGTACTCTTTTTAAGCAAAACCCTCAACTATTGCAATTTATTCAAGCAATTATTATAAAAATTAAAATTTTAAAAATATTTGACCATAAATTTAAAGCACTTTTCCGATTCTCGTTGTGATTGGGTTGCATTACAGGCAACTTCCTCGGGCCATTGAATTTCAAGAGCACAGCAACGACCCGAGGAAGTTTGCTGTCATAGAACTCCAACTTCGATAACACTCACTCGACATATTCACGAATATTTTATTCACTTTTCCGCACATTTGCGCGGAATCCTTGTAGTTATATTTGAGTTTCCATCGCAAACAACATCCTCGAGCCGTCAGAGTTGAGGAGAAAAACATTGACGACCCGAGGAAGTTTACAGTTTATAGGGCATTAGACTCAAATTCCCGATGAACGATTGTCGCTGTAAGCGACTTCCATCACAGGCAACATCCTTGGGCCATTGGTTTTCAAAAAGTACTCCAGCATAGAATGCGAAAAAAGAGCATTCCAAATTCGCTTTTACTTCAATTCGAAAACTGCTTTCAATTTGTATTTTGTGGTATTTTTTACTTGACCGAAAACCCTTGCCCCCACCCTCCCCACACGGTCGTTCAGCCTCTTGTCGTCATCCGCAGTAGAATTTCTATGATAAAGTGTTTTTCGTGTTGCAAAAAAAAAAATAATATTAAAAATATTACTACAAAAAAAAATGAAGAGAAGTCTACAAAAAATGGTTCTTCTATTGTTATGCGTTCGCTCCGACAAGCAGCAGCAGGAGCAGGCGGAAAAAGTGCAAAAAGAATAAAAGTTTATTACGTTTTTCTTTTTGCAGCCATTGGATGGGTGGAAAATTTATGCTCCGACATTGAATGGAATGCGACAGGGGGAGGGGGCCGCAGCGACTGTCGGCAACTGGTAACCGAAGGCCAAGGGCAAGCTCCATTCTTGGCCCTGGCCAACACGCGTCGGTCTGCTCTAAATTATGGAATATTTTTGCAAAAGGCAACAGACGAATGGCATGAATGGCATTTAAAAAATGTGCAGAAAATTATGGGAATGGACAGGGAGAATCCAAGATCGATATTTCTTTATTTATTTTATTTGATATTTTTTTATAGAGTTTTTCTTAATGCAATTTTAAATATCTTTTGGGTTACAATTTGCTTTGAACTGCGCGTTTTTCCCTGCGAAAGTTTTCCTATTCGCACAGACCAAAACTTTCCTCTGTGACCTTTACCCTTTACCGAGATACAATTCGTATCTGTTGCCAGCGATCATATCCGCAATGCAACGCAACGCAAAAGATTTTCAATGCTCTGCAATAGACCTGTGCAAGAGTCGTAAAAGGCAAGCAAAAAATCTTTGGCCCTAACAGTCGTAAAAGGCAAATGATTCCAACGCCGTCGCGCAGCGGATGAGCTTCGAAGAGCTGTCAAAATGGCCCAAAGAAGGCGGAACGGGACGCACCTCCACCTCGTCGCACACGCCCACACAGAGACGATGGGCACGCACCAGCAAAAAAAGAGGAAAACACATGTCCATGGAGGGAAAACTCTTCCTGCCTTATGGAGTAGGTGGAGCTCTCTGTGTGTCTGTCGGTGTGTCTGTCTGTCTGTCTGGTTGTGCTTCCCATGGAAAGGAAAGGCTAAGAAAAAGAAAAGGCCAAGTGCCAGTCGAAATTAAAATAAAAATGCATAAATATGAATGATGAAGACATAAAGGAGGGTCCCCCGTACCCCATCCGCTTTATGGCTAGACTAGATCTAGGTAGTGGGAGAATGCAAGTTTAAGATTCTTTTAAATATATATTTTCCAGCATATAAATAAGCAGAATGATTTATAACTGCATTTAATATTATTTTTGTTGATTTTTTTTTAGATTTTCTTTTTGTTTTGCTTAATGTGAATCCTAAAAGGAGGATCTCTTCAAAGTGTTAGGGCCTCGAAAAGGCATTTTTTTTACAAACTTCTTTACAAACTTCTTCTTAAAATTAAAATACTCCTTTTACAGTGTATCGAAATGCATTGAACTGCATCTAAAAGTGTTTTCAATTCCCAGCATGAATGAGAATGAATTCTCTGGTGCGGCTCATAACTTTAAACGACCGACTGGTCGTCATAATATTTTGAAATCAAAGAACTGCAACATAAACTTGAATGCTAAATGGAGTTTCAGGCAGAGAGGAAATCAAGAAGAGAGAGAGAGAGAGGGATAGCTAGAGAGTGGGTGAGATATACATTGGGGAGAGATCGAGCAGATAGAGTGGGAGATGTAGTATCTCACAGATACAGATGGAAGCAAAAGCAAAAGGCGATGGCGAAGGTGGCAAAACATTTCTACAGCCAAAAGACGCAGCTGCCGTTGACAGTCCTCACACCCAACGTCCAGCCGCTCCCCCGCGATTGTCTTTACGTTTGTCTCTGCCATTTAATGGGTTTTCTTCTTGCTTCAGTTTGGGTGAGGGGACACGGACACGCCCCCATTCTGTTGGGGCAGTCGCTGTTGTTGTTGTTGTTGTTGTGGTGGTAACACGCCTATCTAATCATTTTGGTGTTGACACTTGACACTCGTGAAAAATAAACGGAGACGAAAATTGCAATGTCTTTGTCTTGACTGGGGGGGTTGCCTCCACCCCCGCCCCTCTACAAAATTCAACATGCGACATAGAAGACTTGATTTAAATTTCATGCCACACTTGCTGCCACAAACTGCTTGTAAAAGTAAATGTCCATGTAATTTCCGTATTTTCTGTCGCACATTTGAAGATTTCCTTTTTTTTTTTTTTGAGAGGAGGATCATTGATAAATGGCAGATTTTTTATGGAAAATTGTGTGCTGATTTGTGTAGATTTGATAGATAATGAATTTAATGAACGCTGGAATTTATTTTTTACAGAAAATAACGTTCATTAGATGAGACAGTTTTAGAAATTCGTAGAAAAAAAAAGATTCATAGATGTAATTTATTTGTTAGCTTTCCTCTGTGGATTTACCTTGAATGAATAGATACCAAATAAGGAGACGCATTTAGTGCTACAAATTAACTCCTATAAAAAAATGAAAGGCGATTCCATTATCTCAAGTCTGCGTACCTCCCATTCCCCCCACCCAAATGCTGTGATTTGTGGCACTTAAATGTTGTCCGTTTTTCCACAATCTTTGACCGACGCGGATAATAAATTATGAAACTTTCCATTAAAAAAAAAAAATCATCTTCCATAAGTAGGCGTTGAAGCGTGGCATGCAAAACAATGTCGCCAGAGCGCGCGAGAGCAAATGGTGCATGAAAGCAAAATCAATAAGAGAAAAATTGGGAGAGAGAGAGACAGAGAGATAGAGTGCGAAAGAGTGGAAAGAGTGGAGAAACGCGAGAGAGAAAGAGAAATGCCAACTCAGGCAATTTTTGTGGTCGGTTCATTTCACAGCCGTCCGTCCGTCTGTCCGTTCCGTCCGTCCGTCTGTACGTCCATTACCCGGGAAAACACGCTTATTTAAGCAATAATTTCCTTTGGCTCTCACTCTGTCTGCACTCCCTCCTCCTTTACTTTTCCTTTGGCTTTTCTTCCTCCATGGCCTTTTCCTTTGGCTTTTCTTCCACCATGGCCTTTGCCTTTGGCTTTTCTTCGCCTTCGCCTTCGCCTCTGCCTTTTCGTTTCTTTTTGTTTTTTGATTAATGGTCGTGTTCATAAAGTGACACATTGAAAATTGGAAACCAAATCAAGCACAAAAAGCAACAGAAAACGCATGAAATCAGCAAAAAAAAAACCCACAAAAAAGGAAATAAAAATATAAGGAAACGAAGCTCTTGATACCCTAGAAGAATGATTACTCATTTTACTGGAAACTAAGCATCGAATCTATGGGAATTTTGGGCTAGAAAAACCCTTTCAGAAGGAGCCCTTTTCATTATCTGATTTTTATTTGTTTTTGAATTGGATTTGACATTTCTCGGGAAATTTTTTTTTTTTTGTAGTTGCATCACAGGCAACATCCTCGGGCCATTGGTTTTCGAAAGGTACAGCAACGACCCGAGGAAGTTTGCTGTCATAGAACTTCAGCTTAGAAAACACTCACTCTACATATTCACGAATATTTTATTCACTTTTCTGCACATTTTCGCGGAAGGATTGTAGTTATATTTGAGTTTCCATCGCAAGCAACATCCTCGAGCCGTCATAGTTGAGGAAAAAAACATTGACGACCCGAGGAAGTTTGCTGCGATAGAACTCCATTTTCAGAACTTCACAGTCTATAGGGATAATCACACGAAAAATTAAGACGAATATTATATCGATTAAACTCGAATTTCCGTTGAACGATTGCCGCTGTAATTGAGTTCCATCACAGGCAGTATCCTCGTGCTACAGCTTTGAAGAGAAAAAAGCATTGGTGACCCAAGGAAGACTGCTGCGATAGAACTCCTCTCTAAGTCATCTTTTACCTATAAATAATATAAGTATTTTTTTAATCTAGCTGATTGTTTTCCACTTCTTTAAAATTGTCTTCCATTTGTTTTTGTTACACTTTTTTCAAGCAAAGTCTCCAGCAAACGATCCCAATTATTTCTGGCAATCATTTCAAGGGTATCAAAAGTAGAAATAAATAAATAATACAATCCTGAAGAGGGTGTTGGGCGAGTGGCAGGGACTAAGGAAATTGCTGCTAAAAGTGTAAAAAGTTGAGCCTCGAGGCCTAAAGGTCATCAAAGTGAAAAATTCGATAAATGAAAATGGACAAGTCCGAGAGAGCCTCAGAGAGCACGCAGCAGAGCGCTGTAGCGGTGGATGCGGCGCACGAATTGAAACGGAAATCCTTATTGAACTAGAGTGAGTGGTGGCTGGACGAGGGGTCGGAGGAGGCGAACTCCTAGGGGCAGTGACAGGGACTGTGGCAAGGATAAGGAATCGGCTGCTCCTGCTCCTGCTGTTGCTGCGTTGGCAAACCGGAAAAGCATGCTGCCGAAAATTTGTGCTGCTGAGTGGCAATGGAGAGTGCTCTCCACCCCCTGCCACCTTTGAGTACACTGAGAGAAAGCGCAGAGGGAGCATCTGGGATAAGAATTAATGAAGAAATAGTAAGGCTTTCGCTCAGTGTAGCTCTGAGGGCTGCTGTCCAGCAGCGGATGCGAAATGGCAACGCGACACACACGAGAGATGAGCGGCAGCCGAGCGCAGGAAATGGCTGGCAATGCCTTTTTGCGATGTGGGATCTGAGAAGGAAGTAGAAGATGGGTGGGAGGATGTGGGTGGTGAAGGAACAGCAACAACAGCAGCAACGGGAATTAGGAGCCCCAAAAGCTGAAGCCAAAGGAAGCAGCAAATGTCAAGATGCCAAAAGCCAGAGCCCCAAATGTGCCACTGCCACTGCCGCTGCCGCTGTCTCCTCCGCTCTGAGAGTTTGGGGAATTTTAAATGATAATGATGGACGGACGGTACATGGGGCGCCACCAGGGAAAAAGCTTAACGAATGCGTGCGAATTTCCAAGAGTAATGTACCCAAGGAAGGGATTAAGGCATACCTGAAAATAAGCGAAAAAACCTTTGAAGTTGAAAGAATGTTGGGAATATGAGATCGGATAAGAAGGATTTAAGTGTCAAATGGAAGAGGTAGAGAGATTTCAAGTAGAGAAAGGAATACGAGTAAAGTAGGGAAAGGAAAAGTTAAGGTAATCCGAAGATTGAATAAAATAATAAAAATCATATTATATCACATATTAAATTATTTTTTGATTTAATCACGGTTTTTTAGTTTAACTTAATTAAATATTAAATAAAAAATTTTATTTTATTATTATAACTTTAATTATTTAAGTTTAATACCACACATTTTTTTAAGCTTATTGAATTTTTTACATTCTGATAACCAATTTTTTTTATTTTGGAGTTGCATCACAGACAACATCCTCGGGCCATTGGGTTCCAAGAGCACAGCAACGACCCGAGGAAGTTTGCTGTCATAGAACTCCAGCTTAAAAAACACTCACTCGACATATTCACGAATATTTTATTCACTTATCCGCACAATTTCGCGGAAGGACTGTAGTTATATTTGAGTTTCCATCGCAAGCAACATCCTCGAGCCGTCATAGTTGAGGAGAAAAACATTGACGACCCGAGGAAGTTTGCTGTGATAGAGCTCCATTTTCAGAACTTCACAGTTTATAGGGCAGATTTTGGCTATTAATAATCACACAAAAAATTAAGACTAATATTTTATCAATTCTATCAAACTCGAATTTCCTATGAGCGACTGTCGCTGTAATCGATTTCCATCACAGGCAACATCCTCGGGCCATTGGTTTTTAAAGAGTACAGCAACGACCCGAGGAAGTTTGCTGTCATAGAACTCAAACTTCGAAAACACTCACTCGACATATTCACGAATAGTTTACTCAGTTTTCCACACATTGCCGCTGAAATATTGTCGGTATAGTCGAGTGACCATCACAAGCAACATCCTCGAGCCGTCAACTTTGGAGAGAAAAACATTGACGACCCGAGGAAGTTTGCTGTGATAGAACTCCAAATATCATTACTGATGGTTTTTTCGACTTTCCTATAAACGATTGTCGCTGTAATCGATTTCCATCACAGGCAACATCCTCGAGCCATTGGGTTTCAGGAGCACAGCAACGACCCGAGGAAGTTTGCTGCCATAGAACTCCATTTTTCGAATTCCGCACAAACAGCATAGTTTATCGATTTTTGCCATCAATAATCGCACTAAAATCGATTATTCTATTCAATGAAAGTATTTTAGACATTCCTTAACCTTTCTTTAAATTAAAAATTGTTTCTTAGCAAATCTTTCTACTTATTAAAGACAAAAACCTCTTGGATTCATCTGCCATCAAAATTATTTATTAACCGTATAATGGCCCCATGCCCAAGCGCACTTGATTTGCCCCAGTTAGCCCATCAAATGGTTGCATGCCCCCCATCATGATGTTTGTGAAGCGTAGCGCCGCTTGAGACTCAACAGATTGCTGGGCACATTTTGAACATCCTTCAGTCTCTCCCTCTCTCCGCCTGGCCTGCCTGCCAGCCTGCCATCGAATCTGCATCTGGAACCATTGGAGCATTCGGCAGATTAACACGTTCCTTTGGTTACTACAGCGGTGGAGGCGGGAGGCGGAGGCAGGGGCATGCTGGTGGGGCAGGGGTGGGCTGGCCCGAAAGCCACAACAACTTTAATTAAGCCTTGGTCTAGTGGAGGGTGGACTCTGGCCGAGAGTTCTTCTAACTATTCGAATTGCACAAAAACAGGCAAACTTGAATGGGCCACAAAGAGAGGCACTGAATGAGCTGAGGGTCGGTAAGTCGTCCTGTATGTCCCGTATGTCCTGTCTGTCCTAACTGCCAATTTACGTAAAAATGCTGTGGAATAGGATGCAAATTTAGGCCAGAGTCCTTGTCCAGGTGCTGTGCCGTATGTTGCTGATTTTTCATTTATATCTGCTCAAAAAAGGGAACACCAATCCGCACCGCACCACCTTCTCCTGAACCCCCTGGGAGTTCTTGCCACTCCTCTGTGCTGAACCTCTGAATGTGCCAGCTCCTGCTCCTCTTTCTCTAGAACCTCTGGGAGTGCCTGCACCGCCTCCTTCTCCTCCTTCTCCTCCTCTGGGGTCTCTGCTTTGGCGCCTCTGAAGCTCTGTATATCTTTGCAGCAGGTGTACAGATGGACCCGTAGTTTTAAGCATAACGAATTGGATTGTCATGGCAATCGATAGATACGATATTTGAACACACACGCACACACACACACACACACACAGAGACAGAGAGAATGGCCCCACGTCCAAGGCAGTGTCCTAATGTAGGCTAAGTGGCCGGACATGTGCATGTGGAGACGTGAAGACGACAGGGTGGTATGGATGAAGGTGAAACGATAAGCGAAACTGTTACTTCGGACATCGCACAGTTTCTGAAACACACTGATTAGAGTGGGTGTGAGGCGACTGTGGAGGGATTGTGTGAAAAGAGTAAAGCTCTGACACGATGTGTGGGCTTAATGCTCGAAAGTGGTAGAGGATTCTGGGTGTTTGCCAAAGGTAGCCAGGTAAATAATGAGAGAAACGAATAATTAAGCTATTACGTATTACGTATTTGATTCACGATTTGTATTATATTTGCTTAGTCATTTTTGTATGGTGTTTTTTATTTTTTAAATCATTTTATTTTTAGAATTTTTCAAAATTTTTGTTTGCCAATTGTAAAACAATTTACTTGTTTTTATGCATTGTTTTAAATATTTATAGCATATATATTTTCTTGTTGCAAATTCTAGTACTTTCCTGAATTAATACAAAAATTAAAAATTTCATTTAATTTTTTTTTCAGTATTTTTCTAAAATATTTTTAAGGATATAAATAACGAGACTAATCCGTTTATATACAAAATTTTTAATTTCTTTCTATGTTTTTTTCCAGTAATATTTTGCAAGAAATCTTCTGGAATTTTGAACAAAATCGTTTTTCATCAATCGTTCTATGGATTCTTTGACGGCTTTAATTTCTATCTGTAAGTTCCAATTTAATACTTTTTAAACATATTATATTTATACGTTTCAATATGTAAAAACAAAACAAAAATATCTCTACTATCATATTGGGAGCACCCTTAGAAACCTTTCATTTGCTGCATCTTCTCTCAGATACGTTACAAGCAGATGGCATTAAGAAAAAAGAATGCAAATCTCTTGCTTCCGCACAAGGCCCTTCTTTTGGTCAATATTAGATGACAGCTTTCCAAAAGCGTTCCATAGGGGTGCGGGCTGGTCACCAAAAAAAAGGAAAATAATAGAAAAAAGAGAGACCTCCTTTGCTCACACCATTCAGGGGACCCTCTTTCAATTTCACTTCCTTGTAGACCCTTGCCCCCGTTCCAGCAATCTCACTACTAGCAGACCCTTATCTCCATTGCTCAACCTATGCCCCTCCTCAGCTAGAGAAGCGTTTCTCCCATTACTCTCACCATCAAGTTCTTTGCTCTATCAGAAGGCTTACTGCTCCTTTGCTCCTTTGTTCCTCCAACTCCTCCTACTCGCCCCTTTGCCAAATAGAATTTAAATCTGTTAAATCCTCGTACATGACAGTTTTCGGTGTGTTGAATTTTTGGTATGTCTTCCTGTTGCTGTTTGCCATTGCCTTTGCTGTTGCTGCTGTTGCTGCTGTCTTTGCCTTTGGTTCCTATCTTCCTGTGTTCTCTCTCTTATTTATTTTTTACTTATGGCTCAGCACTGCCTCGTTCCATCTCATGTAATGCGGGATTTCATCTCTGGGATCTCTTTTTGTAGTGTGTGTGTGTGTGTGTGTGTGAAGTGTGGAGAGTGTTCTTAGTGTTCTGTGCGTGTGTGTGGTGGATGGATGGCTGCTTGAGGTGATTTTGATTGAGTGCGATTTGTACTTTGTGCTTCGCCTACGTGTTTCGGTTTTTAAATAATATTTACCTCTGTGTGTGTGGAGGGTACTTTTGTTGTCTTTGGTTTCTGATTGTACAAGGATAGATGAAGAAAGTGGCTGAGTGGACTTTTACTTTCGTTTCGATAAAATTCGATTCGATTGTAACGGATATAACATTTCGATATTGTTTGCTGTGTGTTTGCCAATTTTATATTTTAGTTGCCTTCGAACAGCCCTTGGGGGGGTGGGGGGGGGGGGGGGGGGGGGTGTTAATATTTACTTGGCAGGAAATGTGTTTTATTTGAGAAACATTCGGTGGAAAAAGTAGGGGGTAACGTGGGGGTTCAGATAGACTTGTAGGCAGACATTTTGGGAGCTTGAAATGATAGCAAAACTTTAGGTTTTTATGCCAGAATAAATTTTAAATGTAATATTTTTTTTATTTATATAAAGAAATCATTTAAGGTGAAGATTTTACGTCTAAAATTAATTTTTGAATTTAGAAATCATTTAAGGTGAAGATTTTACATCTAGAAATCATTTTTTTAGTTTAGAAATCATTTAAGGTGAAGATTTTAGATCTAGAAATAATTTTTTTTTAGAGTTTACCCACCAAAAACACTTAAAATTGGAGCTTTATACCCCTAGACACCTTAAAACTACAGAAATATCCACCAAAAATGGTCCTAAGTAGAAGTTTTCACACAGAAATAGTCTCTGATTTGGGGTTTTACCCATTTTACCACTCTTTAATGAAAGTCTTCCCAAGCATCTTCCAATTTGCCAAAAAGAGGCCTCAAAGCACAATCTTCAAATCAAAAACTAAAACCAGGTCATGGATTCACAGGCAAAAACCTTTCTAAAAATCACACAAAAAACCTGTACTAAAAATTTAAACTTAAGTTCAACGAAACCACGATGGGGCGCCGGGTTAATGTACTGCAAAGTATCCAGATCTGCAGATCTGCAGAACCTGTGTACACAGATCATAAATAAAGTAGCTGAGCCATAAACTAAACACAGAAGAGCACGCGCGAGGGGCGCAGAGGAGCAGGGAGCTATAGCTAGGGGCGGCTGTGTATCTGTGGGGCTATCTGTAAGTACTTAATGCTAAATCGATCATGAAAGAGCGAACCCGGGGACAGAGCAGACACCCAGAGCACACATAAAGTCGGTCAAAGAGAGAGATTTAACGAGTGCGCCGTCGAATGCCATAAAACGAAAGGCGAGAGGGCGAAACAATGCTGCGAATTGGAAATTGATTTACGAGGCGATACGAATAAAAAATAAACAGTTAAATAGATCAACTGTGAAATGAACACCTGACGCATGCCACAAAGAATGGCAAGGGGAGGGGCATTACTTTGACTGCTATAAAAGTCACTAGAATCTGCAATTTGAGGCACAGTCAACAACTGAAGCTATCAACGAAGACAACCATGAGAGTTCTAAGCATTTGTGTAGTATTTGCAGCCCTAGTGGCTTTGAGTGCAGCCGAACCTGGCGCTGGCACAAAGAATCGCAAGGAAAGTGGTAAGAAAAGTGTCAAGAGATGATTTGAGTATCCTTTTCTAAACTATTTCCTGCTGCCTTTAGCGCTTGAAAAGATCATGCCACGTCTGCTGTGGAACCTAAACCTACGACGTGGAGACAATAGCAACCAGGAGAGCGCTAAGCAGCCGCAGCCCATCATCTACTATGTGACGCAACCTGCTTCAAATTCGGACTCTGACAGGCATCAACATCATCAGCATCATGATCATCATGAGCATCCGCATTATCCCTATTATCCTCCGTACTATCCACCACCACAACAGTCACGTCCACCGCAGGCACAGTATCCAGGCATGGAATATCTGGGTGCTGGTACTGGCGGAGGACCCACCTTCTTGATTGTCAATCCCAACAACATGCAGGGCATCTATCTGCCGAGTTCCAGCAACAGCTCCAACAGCACTTCCCGAAGGAGTGCCCATGTCCCTTCGATTGGTGATATTTTGCAGGGCCTCAACTTTAACGATCTGCTGGATGGAAGTCTCTTCGAAGACGACTCTGAGGTGGTAGAGGCTGCCGACGAAGGCGTTGTGCAGGGCCCAGCGCTTGTGAATGAGCGTCCCGAAAGCGTACAGGCGGCGGCTGCCCAGGAGGATGACAACGATGTAGATCTACTCAGCGATGACGAGATCGATGCCTTGGATCGTCAGAACTATCGTGGCCTGAGCCCCAAGCATCTGTTCTCCATGCTCATGCAGGATAAGCGTCGCAGGCGCATCCAGGAGGTTCTGGCTGGCATTTACTTGAGGAACACTCAACTGAATAGAAAGTGAGACGAGCCGAGCCGAGTCGAGTGAATCGAACAAATTGAAATATTTTTGCGAGGCAGAGAATAAACAGAGAAAAAGGAGAATAATAATAAAAAAAAAAGAACCCTTGGCCCAAAACAAACACACACAAAAAGTTTCCCCTTCTTTCGCTTCATTATGGGGCCTGCACTTTATCATAGTTCCCTGGAGAAATCTAAGCTGAAACTATCATTCGGAAGGACCCTGCCGCAGCTCCAGCTCCTGCACCTTGTCTCAGCAGTTTTCTGGCTCTTTGTTTGCTTCTGTTGCTGCAACCATACCATTTTGCCGTGGATTGTTACGACTTTCAGGAGTTTCGGACTAGCACTAAAATAATCTGCAACTGCAGTTGAAATATTTATTTGCAATTCCCCAAACTAACGTGTGCTACAATCCTCAGGAAAGAGAGGAGCATAAAAATGGGAATTGTTGCCACCGCACGACAGGTGGGACAGGAGAGAGACTGTGGCAGGCAGCAGACAGTAAAAGTTCTACACGAGAGATGAGGCAGCAAGCAGCAGCAGCCAGCAGCAGCTGCAGTTATTGTTTTAAGGCGAAGCAACTTTTCCAATGAGCAAAAACCCAGGGACTATAGAACTTTACAAATGTTTGTCGAGGCACAGGACTACTGGCAAGGAGCGCTGCTGTAGCCATATAATTAGTGTTGGAAGTTGCTTTTGAGGTATAAAAATTGAAATGGAGAAAGTATTTCAATGAAAGCAAATGATAAATGTGTTACCTTTACTGCTGCTACCCAAAAGGTGAATTTCACACACAAATGGGGTGAACACGAACCTCAAAAATAACTAACAGAATTAATATTTTCCGTTCAAATTTTAAGGTTTATTTCTGGGGCCAAAAGACAATTTTTATACCAAAATTTGTGAACCCGACTCTACTTAAATTTGGTATCTAAATCATGCAAACGTTTTTATTAATTAATAATTTAACCTTAAGTTAAATTTATTTTATTTTTCCTACCAAAACCAATTTATGGCTCCATTCGTGGTCACCAATTGCCGAAGAAAACCTCCAAAATGGGCACTTCCTAGGATCTCTATAGAAAAATCTTGCTGTTATTTTCTTAATTAATTCTTAATTTTAATGTTAGCTCTCAATCATTTAAGTCTCCTTCTTTAAGCATATTTTGGTTTTTTTTTTATAAATTTTCTGTATGCCATAAAAGGCGTTTTTCTTTAAGAAATAATTTTCTTTGCTTGGACGCTTTAAAAATTCAAGTAAATCAGATGCCTTTCGGAAGCCTCAGCCTTGTGCCTCAGCTATGCACACTGAAAAACCTGAAACCCAAAAATCCCTTTTGCCTTCAAACCTCAGGAGTTGGCTGCCGTTTTCATTGTTGCTGCCACCCAGCTCCGGCTCCGGCTCCGGCTACAGCTCCAGACCCTTCTCCATCTTTAGACCTTCCCCTGCTTCAGCCATGAAATAAGATAGAAAGCAGCAAAAGTGCAGACGAAAAAAGATGCTGCCAGGTGCTGGCGAAGCAAACTATTCGGTCCCCGTTCCAGGAGTCGTTTTTCGTATTTCGGAAGGAGTCTACGACTCCTGGCTGGCTCCTTCTGGCTCCTGGCTCCTATATATTGTTTGTTGCCTGGTTGTCTGGGTGGTTGCATGTCCTGCGGCAGGCAGGAGTGGTGCGAGGGGCCAACTTGTTTGAAATTTGACGTGTGTGTAGTTTGTGCTGACCAGAAGGCGAGAGCGAGCGCCAGAGGGGCCCTGGCCAAAGAGGTATGCCTGGCGCCTGCACTTATTTTTGCAAATTTATATGCAAGCTGCCGTTGCAGCAGCAGCAGCTCCAAAAATGTTCGTTTCAATTTCTCTTTTTTTCTTCCTTTTTTTCTTCCTTTTTTCTCTACTGCTGCACAGCTTTCCTTTAACAAATTGATGAATGTCTCGGTCTCTGGTGCTGCGACTGGGGACTGGGGGGGTCTTTGTTCGGCAGGGTTTTGGCACGGCACAGGACTCCTGGACAAACTTTAGTAAGATGAATGTTTGCCCAGGCAAATGACAGGCAGCCAGCCAAACGAGTGGCTTCCATCTTGATTTTTGAGTCCATAATGACAGGAGGAGAGTGGCAGGAGACTGTAAGAGAGCTGTGCGCCTCGTAGGCCATGTAATTGGTTAGCACTAGGAGGAGCTCAAGAGGAGTGGCCAGTGGCCACACTCGAGACTGCTAGACAAAAGAGCAGTTTTTGCGGGTCAGAGGTGGATGCGTGTGAACTGAGCAAAAAACACACAGAAATTATGGGATAAGAATAATATTTATTATAATCACAATCACAGGAATCAATGCAGAATTTAGTCGTTGGAATTTTCTGTTCATTTAAAAGTCATTTCTTACGTCTTAGTCATTGATTTCAGTTTAGGACATGATATTGATCGTATAAACAATGAAAACTCAGCAGAAAATATCGCATATCCGAATATTGTATGGTTTTAACCATTTAAAATTATATTATTCATCTAGAAGTGCAATTTCCTAGCGGAAAACTCACAAAACGGCAGTCGAAAGGTTCCATTCAAGTATTAAATGATCTTCCCATCATTCTATTACCTTGCTTAGCCACCGATAGATATGTATTTATAATACAAACTGCCATCTAATGTATGCTTAAATCTTCTACGTTGTTCATTGTATTCCCAGAGCCCATACCTAGACCAAAAACAACTTCAAAATTAAACAATAAGAATATTTTATATGTGCATCATGCAGTTGGAGCCACCTGTCAGTCGCTCTCCAACCCTTTGAGATCACTCCAAAGAAGATCTGCTGCGATATTCATCGCTCAGCATAAGCCCATACCTAATCCTCCTCCGAAATATCCCCCAAAAAAAAAGAGCGACAAGAAAAAAGGCCATCAAAGGCAACGTCCAGGACAAGCGTAGGAGGAGAGCGCAGATAAGCGGAGAAGTAGAGGTGTACAACAGTACGGGTACGGGTACGGGTGCCTCTCTCCTGCACGGTCTCGGTTTGCAATTTTACAAATGGATTTGTTGTAATTTCTTTTGCCACAGCACCTGATGCTCACATAGTACGTGGAGTAGTAGTGCAAACAGAGAGGAGGGACACACTCACACACACAAAAAGGAAGCGTAAAAAGAAAGGGAATATGGCAGAGAGCAGAGCCAGAGAACAGCAAGCAAACAAAATGGAATAGAAAACAGAAAACACTAAAAATGAAGGAACAGGCAAAACACAAGCTGTGTGCAGGAGGGAGGGGAGACGCCGCCGCCGCCACAGAGCGAACAACTTTTACACTTTACACATTTTCACATATGAAAATATTTTTTTGTGTGCAAGTTTTTATCACTAAAACCTACGACGCCGCTTCCCACCCTTTCATGGAAGGGAGGAGGTACTATTCTCCTCCATCTACGCCCATCTTCACTGCTCCCCCCCCCCCACTCCATTGAGAGAGGAGCACAAAACATTTATGGGATTTGTGTTTGCCAGACATGTTTGCATTTTGTATATGCGATATGTTTGAAATATCCCCTACGTTCGTGTGGCCAAAGCCAGAAGGATACCAGAGACACAGGAATCCAGAGGATGGGACTTTTTTTTTTTGCACATTTTATTTTCCATCTATTTGCTCTGAGGTAAGCGCATGGGTGTGTCCTGCGTCCTGTGTCTGTCTGCGTCTGCTCTGAGGTTAGCAAAAATTTCCATTCCACCTCCCCCATATATTATTATGGGGAAAAATGTTTGCTCACATAGGCAGTAGTAGGCAGGAAGTTAATGTGGAATATGATTAGCATTTCAGGCAGGATGGTTGGGCCATGAATATTCCTCACAGGCAACATGAACTCTCCTTGGTGAGTGAATCACGGAGCAAAATTTTGGGTGTATTTTAGAATGAATTTAGTTGCAAATTTGCAAATTGCTTTGGACTTTATTTCAAGAGGAGTTAGTTACAGTTGGGTTTCAAGATATTTATTTTCTAGTTTGGAATTATGATTTTTAAAGATCTTTAGAACTTATCTAAATATTTTTAAATAATTTTAAATGCATTTAAGATTTTTTTTAGCATTTAAACACTGTCAAAAATTCTTGATTAAATATGATCTACGATCTATCTACGATCAAATGGCCTTCCATGGCTACAACTGCATGATTTCTAACCCTTTCACTATTTTCCATTAAATTCGCTTTAAAAATTATTACCCTTACCCTCTTTCTTTGAGCCTCCCAAAATCCCTTTCTACCATTTAAAAACTTCTGTCTGGCCGTAAGGCCTTGGCCCCGTGATGACAAATTAGCACTTTGCGTGTCACTTTTATTGCGCTCCCTTTCAGCAGCTGCTGCAGCCAGCACCGAACCGAAAGTTCTTTATATCTGCCAGAGGAATATTCATTATTAATATCCAACGACTCGACGACTCGACCCCAAGAGCCCACCATAATGACCGCAAAACACTGAGTCGAGTCTGACTCTGACCATTGGTCCGCCGCCTGCCGCCTGCCTGACCCTCTGGGGAGCTGTTTGTTGCTGTTGTTGTTGCTGTTGTGTCGTCTCGTGGTTGGCGCTTTACAAATGACTTTTATTCACGTTAGCGGCGGCGGCGGCGTGCGCGTTCGTCGCCAACTTAAGTCATAATTTTCCATCATAATTTCCTATATATATATATAATTTTTTTCTTCTTTTCTATTTATTATTTTGTTTGTTTCTTGTGTCCTGTGCTTTCATGTCCTTGTTCTGCTTGATTAGTTCTATGATTTTTTTTTTCGTTTTGCTTTTTCTTGGATTTTCTTCCTTTTTCTTTCTTGGATTTCTACCCTTAGGAATGTCCTTTTTGTATTTAACTTTGGCCATAAGCAAATCGAGGTTATGTTGACTTTGTTTTTAGTGCCAGGGACTTTGCTTTTGTTTGCGATTTATGTTGGAATTTCTTTATTTTCCCACCCATTTGATTGATGTGCCCCGCCGATAGATTGTTGATTGAGTGTTAAATGTTACAGTTTTTGGTTGGTAGGGGAAATGAGGGGAATTTAATGGCTTCAAGAGGGCAGAAGATCTGTAGACAATTTGTGGTGCAATTTAATTTCAAAATATCTTCAAGAATCCATAAACAAACACACAAAACAACTCTTTCGTTTCGCCATACCCACACAAGAAATAAAAACCCAAAAACTCAACAAATAAACGAAAAAAAAAAAAATAGAAAAAAAAACCTGTTTGCCCCACATCCGAGGCGGTAATAAAATTATATAAAAATCGCTGACGTCCCACAATAAATTCCGACTTGCAACACAGCGGCGACAGCGACAGCGGCGACACCTGCAGCACACACAGAAAAATCATAGGAAATGAGAGCAAAACAAAAAAAGACAAAAAATACAACGGAAGCAATGCATTTTCGATGGATATGTTTGGAGCTTGCTTTTTTTCTGCGATTTATTTTTGTGGGTGGTTCCGTTCCAAGCGTTCCCTTTGTAGACCACTCCGATTACAGAGACAGGTCCAAATCCGAATGTTTAGTGCGCGCCCTCATACCCTGAACCTGTGGGCACTGTTGAAAGACCATTCCATTCCACAGAATATGGTGTTTTTTTCTCTCTTTATTTTCTTTATTTTTTGCGCTATTTTTACACAGCAGGTGGCGGCATGGGCCCTGTGAAGTGGCACCGAACGACAGAGAGCGAAAAGAACGTGACCAAGGCCTGACATATGTACAATACTACGTTGAGTAGCCTCCCGTTCCCCTGCCCTTTCCCCTGCCTTTCCTTCACTTGAGTCTGTCAATAAATCAGTGAACATTTGTCATGCACACGCCCGCTGCTCTGCTTCGCTGCCCAAAGATCAATACTCCACCACGCTGCCCGAAGAGTCTTTCTTTTGTCTCTTTCTTTCGGATTTTCGTTGTTTCGTTTTTACCTGTTGCGCAGGCGCCGCTTTGCAATGTTTTTTTTTTTTTTTATGAGGGTCTCCTCGCAGTTTCAGTTCTTCTCAGCGCCTAACCCAATGATTAGATTAACGAGATAACAAATACATACACACACACAGCAACAACAATAAAACTGAGCAAAAATAACAGCTACAGTTAGTGAGTGACCATTGGATTGGTCAGTTGTAGAGAGAGGGTCGCGGGTCTTGCACTGCACTGCAGCAGACACATAAATCATTTTTGTTTATTAATATCTTTTCTCTCTGTTTTTTTGTTTTGCGTATTTTCCTTACTTTTGTTGCTGTTTTTTGCAACTTTGTTTTTGTTAGTTTTATGAAAATCGATTTACAAATTTATATGCAGGCCGCTGGCTGGTCGGTGCTCTCTGGGAATTGTTTTTGTGCTGCCTTAGATGGAGAATTTTTATTGTATTTAGTTTTGTGTTTGCAGAGGAATTGTGAGGGTAAAAAATGTGGTTAAAAAATTTTATAGAGAATGGATGGATCTTTTGTTTTAGGAAGAATTATTTCTAAGTGATATCTTGGTTATAATAATAATAGAAATTTACCCTGAAGTGTAAAATACAAAACTTAATAAAATAAATAAAAAATAAAATAGATACCAATAAAATAGATACAAATAATATAAATGAAAATAAAATAAATAAAAATAAATTAGACACAAATAAAACAAATAAAAATAAAATAAACAAATAAATCTATCATGCAATAACGTTATAAAATAATGATATTTAAATAAAAACTGTACCTATTTTTAGAATAAAATTCTGAAATAAAATTTTTTAATTCCAATATTCATAGCCTAATGCTTCAGAGTTTTTAATAATTCATGAAAACTACCCATTCACTGCAAATCCAAACATTCTTTAAGTATTTCCCAAAAGCACGCGCCCTTTCCTCTCGAGAAAACAATTCCCTCATACTTCGTACATTATTCTAATTTGTTTAATAAATCATTTTAAAAACAGCTAAACATTCAGTAAGCCAAACAAACTGTTTCGAAGATTTCTTTAATAGCAACACAAAAATGTTAATTGAAAGGTAGAGAAAAAAAATAGGGCCGAAACAGACGAACTAAATTTCCAAAATAAATATTCATACAAAAGACGTAGGGGCGGAGGGGAAAAGAGAAACAGCAGGCAAAAGGCAAAAAGCCGGTCCGGTTCGGTTCGGTCCGACAAACCACTTGAAGGGAAAATCAGATAAACGAACTTTGAATTGAATTGAATTTAGTTGGAAGATGATAATGATGATGATGGTCTCGAGAGTTTACGAATTGAAATTATTATAATGCGTTACACATTGTGTAGGCAGCCGAAACGAAATCTTGTAATCGGAATCAAAATTGGAGGAATATCTCTTTTGAATAGCGTTAAATTATGCATCAATTTTTCACTGTGTGTTCTCCCTCTTGGAAATTTTAAATTCCGTTTGTTATTTTTCACTAATTAACAAAACACAGAAATTTGTAGAGAGCGCCGCCGCCGCCACCGCCTGCCCTTTAAGGTGTTTCCATCCGGGTACCTCCTGGTGCGCATTGCATATGAAAATTGTTTAATAAATTAATTACCCCCAAAGATAAAATCCAAAAAAGAGACAAGTAGCTGGATGGATGTTCCCCAGTCGTAAAACTATATAATTTTGGGCTGCCTTGATTGGAGGTTCAAGGGTTTAAATTTGGTGGCAGGTTTTTACCTTTAGTTGGATGTTATACCGTCTGTTTTAGAAAAGGTATGCTGGAATGGAACTGAAGAATGTTTTGGAGATTTTACCTGGAAATAAAAGATGTTTAATTCAATTATTATTTGGGAGTAGATTATTATTAGATGAATAAATTTCAGTTTAAATTTAGTTAAATGTGTCTAAAATTCTATAAAAAAGTTCCTTAGGAAAATGTCTTCTAACATTTTCCAATAGTTTTTCTTTAATTTCTTTCATAGAAAATAATTTGATTGGTTTTTTCCTTTTCAAATACTTTAAATATAATTATTATATTCCATATATCTCTTGCTTCATCTTTATAGAGCATTTTTCAGTCGTTATCGCTGCTCTACTCCCTTTATTCCACTTATTCAAAATATTTTATCTTAAGATCTCTCTCTATCTGTATGTCTTTGGCCCTCTTCGGCACTGTCTATCTCCCAGATCTCCCCAAACAAAATCTAAATCAATGAAAATGATTTGATTAAATTGTTTTCTCTCTATCGTTGCTGTTGTTGTAGTTATATCTTCATTATGGGATCTACTTAGTGGGGAGATATTTCTGTTCTTTGGGTGCGTCATAAAACTCAGCAGCAACAGCAGCACAGCAGCAGCAGCAGTATTCTATTTTGTTGAGTATTTCTCTTTAGAATTCTATCTTTTTAATAGACAATCAGCCGCAAACAAACACAGACATAGACTCGCACTGGCACTGGGACTGGCACGCAGCAGAGTAGCAGTAGCACTTGTTCTAAATTAATCTTCATTAGGGTCACTTAGACAATAACAAAAAGCAGAGTGTGGAGGTCGTCCAACGCTTCGGGGGTACCGTACTACGTACAATATGTTGCAAGCACTAGACTCAGCCAGCCCCAACCCAACCCCCTTCCTCGAATGAGTGGCGCAAACTTTGATTGAATTTTCATTAAATTTTTGCGCTGCGGTTGCCATAAATCAAATATTCCAGCCAGAGAGAGAATGTTGTCAACTTTTCACTTTTAATTAGTTTGGCAGTTGGGTGGAAAAAATATTTTTTAGGTCACGCCCCGACACACACACACACAGAGAGAGAGAGCTGATGGCATGCGGCATAAATCACAAATTCACTTGCGCAAATATTTGGAGAACATTTTTCCACCTTCTACCTGTGTGTGTGATGGGCGACCAAAAGTTGCAAAAATATTCTGTCATAGCCGCAGTATACTGTACTGTACTGTGCAGTGGAGCTGGAGAGTTCTGTGGCTTTGGAGGCCTGCGGCTAGCTTTTGTTTTTCTTCTTCTTTTTCGTAACAATTTTTGCTGCATAATTTTGGACGCTTTGACAAGGCCGGAATTTCCTCAACAAATTTGATCAATATTTAAAGGATAAAAAATTAATTTTAATATTTAATCAAATTCTTGCTAAAAGAGTTTTAATATAAAAATAAATTCTATAAGAAATTTAAGAATTTAAACAGAGGAAGAATAACAACTGTTGCAAGTGCCTAGCTGGCGGCACAAACATGCTAAACAGACGCTCTAGACGGGGGTCCTCCCGGCCCTCGTCGCTCTTTCCACTGCTTTCCGTCTGTCTTCCTGTCTCACTGTCGATTTTCTACTGCAGACATGTAAATTATGTTGGTTTTTGGTCAGTTTTCAGGGGAATTTGCAAGCGGTGTCTGATGGTCAGGCAGAGTCTGGCAGACAGAGTCCACAGAGCAGGGCCTGGGAGTGGTTCTCTTTGCCACCTATTTCGCATTTTTGGGTGGGAGTATGTTCTCGTTCTATTCCCTTTTAGGAGGGAGTATGTTACCGCTCTCTTCGCTCTTTTAGGGGGAGTATTTTCTCGCTCTATTCTCTTTTAGGTGGATTTACTGTCTCCTCTTCTCACTTTCTGTCGCATCTCTTTGTCTCTTCTGCCCTTTTACGTAGAATCCCTTTCTATTTTCGCAGTCTGTTATTGTTTCTACTTAAAGCGTTTCTAATTTTTGGCATTCCTATTTCTGGTGATAAATCTATGTAAAAGCCAGAAGCAGGTCCTCTCACTCTGTCTCTCTTTCCATTGCTAGCTCTCGCCCAGTGAGTATCGTACTTTTACAATTTGTACAATAGATATTGTGCAGATTTTTTATACCCGTACTCAAAAAGAGTTAAGGGGTATACATATTGTATTTGTGGTAAAAGTGGATGTGTGTAACGCAGAGAAGGAAAATTTTCCGACCGCATAAAGTATATATATTCTTGATCAGTATCAATAGCCGAGTCGATAAAGCCATGCCTGTCTGTCCGTCCGTCTGTCTGTCTGTCCGTCTGTCCGTCTTGATGAGCACCTAGATCTCAGAGACTATAAGAGATAGAGCAACCAAATTTTGTTTCGAGACTCATGGATATCTCACTGTTACAAGTGTATTTCAAAATTTCGCCCCGACCCCTTTCGGGGCACCCACAATTCAAAGATACGATAGATAATGACCATATCTACTAGATTGCCGAATCTATGTCAGATCGGATCATTATTATAGCCAGAGTAAAGAAATTAATTTTCAGTTTCTTCCTCCACCTCCTCTGGCGCTGCTGACGATATTCATTCTCTTTCTCGCTCGCACACACTCTGCCCTGTGCAATGCGCGACCTTTGCGAAGAAGATGTTGAGTCTGCATTACATACACAATGTAGAATATACATTTTATATGTTTAATCGACATTGTAGATGTAGATAACAGATGTAGTAAAAATATTTAAATATTTAAAATGTAAAATATTTTAAAATTCTCAAAAATTTATATACTGACTGAGTACGGGTATAGAAGTAGTGTCGCGTCCAAAAGCGACTCACACGTTCCTTCTCGTTTTTAATTATTATTGCGTATAGTATTTTCCACTGTGCCATTCCTAGTTTAATCTTTAGTTGGACTTGGAGAACAATTTATTGCGTTATTTGTAGCATAAAACTTGCGATAAGCTTTCTTCTTTCATGCTCATGGCATGACATTTTCATTGTAATTGACGAGTCGGCATTGATTCATTCGCGAATTAGAGGAGCTACTGAAGGGACGTCGCATTTTGTCGAGCAGAAAATAAATCCGCCACTTAACATGGAACCGAACACAAAGGATGGCATTACCATACGCATCATGACACTGGCGGACTATGAGACCATCAAGCACATTTTTGATGAGCAGTTCTTCAAGGGCGAACCCCTCTTCGATTGCATTACTGGACCAATAGATCCCGAAAGGTGGAATCTGGATGATGAATATCATCAATCATTGATTGCTGCCGGTACCTGTGTGGTGGCCATCGATGAGGAGAATGATTGTCGCGTTGTGGGGTTTGTGCTGGCAGAAGCACAGAGCATTGAAGATGTGGCCAAGCATCGCCAAGAGGCCGAAGGCATACCGGAAACCAAAATCCACGGTCACATAAAGCGTATAATCTACAAAGTGGAAGTCGAGGCAAATGTCTACGAGCGCTATGGAGTATCTAAACTGCTGTACTCCCACCTGACATCTGTAAATGTTCCGTTGCGTGGCAAGGGATTGGGTTCGCGTCTTGCCACCAGCGCCATGGATCTGGGTCGATCTTTTGGTTACCCCTTGATGACTGCTTTCTGTTCGAGTTTTTATTCTGCGCGACAGAAGGAGGCACTTGGAATGGAATGTATCTATTCGTTGAAGTTTGAGGACTACAAGGATACAGAGGGTAAAATAGTATTTACACCGCCGGAACCCCATAGGGAGATACGCGTGCTGGCCATAAAACTATAAAAAATCCACTCCACGAATTGCTAAGAATTTTAATCAGTAATAAAATTTATGTTGATTATTTGCTCGGATGTTGCTGAGGTAAAAAGTAAAAGAGATTGCTGAAAGCTTTCCCAGAGCTTTCCAATCGTACGATCAGTTGATATCTCGTTGAGGTAGTCAGGGCCACACCAAAGTAGAGCCCCAACACACACACACACACACACAGATACACACAGGAACATACGTTCATGCATCTGTTACGTAATCAACGCAAAACAAAAGCAAAGTCAATGTCGCAATGGGCAGTGTGTGGGGTAGTGGGCTAGTGGGAGGGAGTACGCATGTGTGTGTGGGTGTTTGTGTGTGTGTGTGTATCTTGTAGATACTTTTTCGCATGTATCGCATTGCCATGGCATCGCATCGCATCGCATGTGGTTAGCGTTACGCCGCCCGCCATTGGATTGGATTACAAACACAATAAAATAACAATTAGTCTTAGTGCGAAGCAGAGAAGAAGACGGAGAACAACAAAAACCAAAGTGAGGAAAAGGAAAACCCACGAGGAAAGCAGCAGCCATCTCCGCGTTTGCCTTGTAACAGTAGAAGCTGGAAAATGGAAGATGATGGAGTGGAGTGGAGAGGGGGGAACACGAGAAAAAGTTTTTGGGTGATGTGTGAAGGAGCGTGAATAAACGATGGAACTTTAAGAATTGAAGCCCTGGGGAGAGCGAGAAATGTGTCTCAGAATTATAGTTGGAGCGTGAAATATGTTGAAAACGATTAGGGGAAACCATCCTAAAACAGGTATAATCGATTGAAATAGTTATAAACCAGAAAAATAGATATAAAATAGGTATAATATAGGTATAATTCCTTGAAATATAAATAATTTATAATTTTAGGAATATTTTATACAATAATAAAAAGAAAATAATAGGTATAAACTATAGAAATAGGTATAATTCATAGAAAAAGGTATAAACCATAGAAAAAGGTATAAGCCATAGAAAAAGGTATAATCGATTGAAATAAGTTTAATTCCTGGAATTAGATATAATTTATAGAATTATAGAAATATGTATAGGTGATAGAGAAAACTATTCGACTAAAATCGATAATTGCAAACGCTTTTGTGGCTTATTTCACAACAACAAAAATTCCGAAAAATCGAGACCGCTCTTCAAATTTTTCTTGCTGTTTTTTACTCAACAAATTGAGCTAAAATTCTTGATAGCATCCACTTTTACTCGCCTTATAAGAAAGCTTTCATGCTTGCGATAACATTGCTGAGATTTATCTCTCACGTACAAAAATCACTCACAAAAATGGCAAAAACCATTAAATTGTTCTAACTAAGCTTTATTTCCACTCACAGTGCTTTCTAATCTAATCTAAAAATTTGCGTATAAAATACATGTGTTTTAAGGTGTATACATTCTTTGGTAGCCTGCCTGCCATCCATCACTCGTTCTACTCCGCTAGAGGCGTAGGCCCATGACACTGCCCACTGAGTGTGGTGCTGGCGGTCTTAGGACCACTCTGCCCTGATCATCTTTGTAGTCCGCATAGATCTGCGAGTGAATGCACTCCATTTGCAGCGTGGACATGAGCCGCGTGGAGTGCACATTGGTGCAGGTGGAGACCATGGCAGGGAAGCCCTGCTTGCGTCCCAATCCATGAGAGCGGTGACCAGACGAGAGCCCAGGCCCTGGCGACGCACCGACGTGTCTACGCCCAGAATATACAGATACAGGGCCGTCTCCACGCCGTAGTGCTCAAAGTAGTTGGCGCTCTTTTCGATGCCGGATAGAAATTTGTGTATGTGATGCAGCAGACAGGTTGGTTCCAGCTGCTGGGCCTCGGCGTAGTGCTGCTCAATGTCTTCGGGCTTTTGGGCGCCTGCCAAAACGACGCCAACAATGCGATTTCCGTTCGCCTCATCGATGGCCACCAGCGAGAGGCCCTGGGGGATGAGCGATAAATGTAGTTCCGATTCTTCGGGTATGACTGCCGCGGCAGCCTGATCCTCTTGTGGGGTGAGCATCAGGGGCTCCTCTTTAAAGAAATGTTGCTCGAGAAAGGTCTCCACCTCGTCGAAATCCTCCAATCGCATGCCGCGTATGCTGATGATCGGTGACGACATCTTTTCAAGTGACTTTGCGCGCACGAACTGAGAGAAATTTAACGCAATTTACTTGCTTTATATGCCGAGAATCAGAGAATGCGACCGACAAAAAACACTCACACTCATTGCCTACATGCCTCGTATGGAGAGCGTTTGCTCGGAGCTTTTTTTTTTGTATGTTTTTATTTTCAAATGTGCGGCGTACGGGGGCGACCTTCGCCACACCACCCACCAAACCTAACGGCGTTGTTCTTATCACGAAGCTTTATTAATATATATACATATAGTACATATATATTTTGTATACGTACGACATTTGTTTATTTTCTTGCTTGCTTTTTGTTTGCGGTTGAATGAGGTTGAATGACTTGCGGACCGCCCCCAGCGAACATGTGCGCCTGCCCCAAGAACATGAATAATACACACAAGCTGATGTTACATTCATTTTGGGGTTAATTTCTATATGGTTTTTCGAGAGGTTAAAATTAACTGAAAGTATCGCAAAGTTCAGTCAATGCGGAAGAACGAAAGTGGCTACGAAATTTAAAGTTTATGGAACCCCAAACGTTATCTTTAGAGTCTAGATTGTGCCCATATAGATAGTAGATTTGTGAGAGACTTTGAGATGTTTTAGCGCTTAGATAAGTGAGAAGTATGAATTTATTCTTGTCTGTTTAACACGTAAAAATGTACCCAAAAAAAACGAGTACGGAATCCAGTTTCTTTTTTGTCAGCTATTAAGATCCAGTTAGCCCAAAAAATATGCACTTGAACCTTATAAGAAAGTAGGGGAATAAAAATGCGCTGACATTTTAATTTAATAAGCATCTTTAATTAATTTGTAATATTTTGTGAAGGCTATACGATTTTTCAAGAATCTTCTGTTGAGTGTAAGGTGTATTGGGATTGTCGGAAAGTTTGATTAATGTTCTGTTTTTGTGCATCTTTTAAATTTAAATACATATTGTGCTGATGATGTTATTTCTTATGTTTGAAAGACAATAGTATAAAAATGTCATTAAAATGTGAATGAGATTTGTTTTTATATTGGGAGTTTAAAGTTATTAAAAAAGATTTCTTTTTTTATAATAAAAAAATTTATTTATTAAAAAAAGATAATTAAAATCACGATTGCATTTATATTAAGAATATAATAATAATATTGGTAACTTTTTAAACTTTAATGATATTTTCCTAATAATTTTATATATGCAAATGTTTTAATAACACAAAAAACTATTTGATAATATTTCTGGGCTATTTATTGAACTTAAATGCCAAAAAACTAAATAACTATAAAAACAATCCAAAAACCAGCTGTTGAATATGTTTAACAGGTAGCTTTAGTGCCAAACATCTCTGTCTTTTGTTTATCATTTAAATGACAAGCAAACAAATTATTTTTATACCCGTACTCAAAAAGAGTTAAGGGGTATACTGTATTTGTGGTAAAAGTGGATGTGTGTAACGCAGAGAAGGAAAATTTTCCGACCCCATAAAGTATATATATTCTTGATCAGTATCAATAGCCGAGTCGATAGAGCCATGTCTGTCTGTCCGTCCGTCTGTCCGTCTGTCCGTCTGTCCGTCTGTCCGTCCCCATGAGCGCCTCGTTCTCAGAGACTATAAAAGCTAGAGCAACGAAATTTTTTTCCAGACTCATGTGATATCACACTGTTACAAGTGTATTTCAAAATTTCGCCCCGCCCCCTTCCGCCTTCACAAAGGACGAAAATCTGTGGCATCCACAATTTTGAAGATACGATAAAACTAAAAACGCAGTATCGTAGAGAATGACCATATCTATCAGATTGCCGAATCTAAACCAGATCGGATCATTATTATAGCCAGAATAAAGAAATTAATTTTCAGTTGCTTCCCCACCTCCTCTGGCGCTGCTGACGCTATTCATTCTCTGTCTCGCTCGCACACACTCTGCCCTGTGCAATGCGCGAGCAACCCCTAGCGGAGGAGATGTAGAATCTAAATGGTATATGTAGAATATTTGTTCTAGATGTATTATCTACATTTTACATGTAGATGTAGTTGACAAATGTAGCAAAAAATGTAAAATGTAAAATTAAAATTTTTTTTTTAATTTCAATCATAAGCTCATAAATTTATATACTGACTGAGTACGGGTATAAAAGTAGAGTCGTGTCCAGAAGCGACTCACACGTTCCTTCTCGTTTTTACTGAACAGATGAACCATAATTTTGAACAGGTTTCAGTTTTTTAATAGAGAGTAAGAGAAAGAGAGAGAGAGAGATTTACTTTGGGTTTGGCATCGCGTGATTCGATATGCAAAATGTCAGGTTGTTGCGTTCCCAGCAGAAGCCCCTCTCCCCCCTTCAGCACACAAACAATGCACCCTTGGTGGAATCCTTCAAATAAATTATGAATCGCTTCGGTGCTTAAAATGGAAAAATGCAATGCAAAATGCAGGTCATTAGTGCAATTTAACCCCCTGTCAACCCAGCCCGCAATGCAATCATCGCTAGCCCTCGCACTGCTTCACCCATCCACCCTCTCTCTCACACACACTCCCTCTCCAATCATAACCCCTCCGCACTCGTTCACCCCTCACTCTCTCTCACTCTGCCTGAGGCACACTCGCACGCACTCATTAACCCTTTGTCGCCGTCTGTTGGCAGTTTTGCATTCTCCCCCTTGCCTTACCGCTCACCGATCAACGGCGGAGGCTACTTTGTTGTCTGTCTGCTTTGTTTGTTGCTTTATCGCGTTATTTCAGCGTTTCGTTTGACCCCCTTGCCCCATCCCATATAATTTCTTTGCTGATTTGCAGTTGTCTGCCCCCTCTTTCAACACTCTTTTAGTTTTACCCCCCACCCGCCCGCCACTTACTATGTCTTCGTTCTTTTTATGCCGCTCCCCCCGCTTTCTGTTTAAGTCTTCTCCCCCCCTTCTCTATTTTCTGCATGCCCCACTCCATCCCTTCATTCTCTTATCTCATTTCGTTTATGGCATTTGGTTCTCGTTTTAAACTACATCCAATTTTTTTTTATTTTATTCTTTGTTTTTTTATTTTTATGGGAATTTAATTAGATTTAAAAGCCATAAACAAAATTCATTCTCTAACTGACATTGAAGATCGGGTTTTTGTGCTGTAAAAGATTCGTTCGTTTATTTGTACGCTATTTTTCGAAGGGTATTGCTATATTTCGAGACAGTAGAGTATATACTCGATCAGCATCAAGATCTAACGCGACATAGACATATCTTTCCATGAACTGTCCGTCATTGAGAGTTTTTTTCAATTCTTCTAAATATTAAATATTAAATTTAATTTTTCATAGAGAAAAATCAATCTAAAAGTGTAACTAAACCTTCGACTACCTTCTATCTATTTTCTTTCTCCCATTTTTCTATTACTTTTCTACGTGTGGTGTTCCCTTTTTGGTAATTGTTTTTAAATTATTGGCATTTAATTGTGTACGCATTGACGTCATTTTCAAGGTTTTAAATTGATGAAACTGAAACTCTGCGTCCTCTGCCCTTCGAAAAGAAAACAAATTAAAGTTTATTGAAATCGATTTTCACTAAAGAAAATGGCAGAGGGTGAGCAAACAGAGAGAGAGAGTGAGAGAGAGGTGGAAAAGCGGGGTAAAATTTGTTGCCATTTTTTGTGTGCTTCCAAACGTTTCAAGTTTAATTTTCGATTTTTATTTTCGTGTTGATGACAACACACACACACACACACACACACGAAGATCGAGGGAGAGGATTGGAGTGGAGTGGTGTACGTGACCCGCTTAACAAATTTGTGCGTGTTTCGTAGCCACCACCACCCCTCCATGCCACTTAGCCCATGAAAACTCAACCTCCCACCCCCACCTCCACCACGCTTTAACCCAGCGTTCAACCTCCTTTATAGTTATTGCAGTTTTATCTTCAGTTTCGGACCATTTCAAAAGTCACTTTTACCGATAGATACTGCTCATCGGACTCGTCGTAGTACTCTATTTCCTTTAATTAAAAAGCAAATGCATTTAAGAGTTTAAATGTTATTTCGGGGAGTGGTTTAATGGCTGTTGATGGGCATTTCCCACGCTCCACACAGTTGGAGTTGCCCAGTTGACGCCCCTCGGTCTATTGACTCTATGAATATTCAAAATAAAATACTTCGTACTCATTTCATAAGATAGATTTTCATGCCCATTTTGTTTGCAGTTGGCGCTTAAATTGTCTGTTTGAATGCTTCGGCATTTTGTTGGTAGTCAGTCACTTAATTTTCAAGGTTTTAATTAGCATCTTTTGGGGGTCTTTCCACGCTTAAGTCAACGCGCTTGCTGACTGCCACTAACTAATGAGAGTTTTGTTGTGTGTGTTCAAAATACGACTGAATAATGGGCTTTAAGCCATATAATAACTTCATCAACCGAAAAGCCACCAAAGTGGCTGTCGATAAAAGGTGTAAACTTGTGGCATTATGTGACAGATTGCAGCGTTGTGTTATAGAGAGACTTAAGTGGAGTTGATTGAGGATTAGGTGGAAGTTTGGAGTTTCGAAAGGGAGTTCCTCATGCGGCTAAAGCATGGGATATAGGATTAGGCAAAGGCAAAGAACTTTTAACTTTTGGGGTAGGTCACAGAAACTAAATTTTCTTTTTATTTGTGTACTTAAAAATTGTTTTTAAATCCTAGATTTGTTTGTAGACCATTTGAATGTGTAAAAGAGTTATAGATATTTTTTTGGGTTTCTAAGTAGTTTGCCATTTATTTTTATTTTACAGAAACACTAAAAGTCTTTACTATGAAACTATTTAAAAGTGATTTATATCATCTCTAGGGAGTACGAGTATAGGTACCAATGTCATCCATTATTGCTATCTTTTTAATACGAATTTTGATTCAATTATTGGAAATTTATGAATTATCCTCCCAGTTACATTTTCACATTTCAATATTTTCTTAGTTTAAAGCATAATCTTCCTTGAATTGCCTCTCCACAAAAACTCTGTGGTCTAATTTCATTGATAATAGCTTCAAAAAACACTTCATGTAACCCCAGAAACATCTAATTTACCGAGCCACTGCCACTCCCCTACACCATCGCCTACTTCCCACAGTTTTCATTACAATCCTCACAACCCCACACGAATCAGTTGCAATTTGTACTTAATTTTTGCCTTACAACTTTTCATTTAATCTACACCCGCACACCACCCCACACCCACACCCGCACACCCTCACACACACACACAGACAGACACTAACCATTTCCCAAATAAAGATAAACTTTTCCGGAAAATGCCCAATAAGTGGAAAACCGACAAAAGCGTGATACTTCGCCCACAGAACTTTTTTTTTTGTATTTTCACATAATTAAATTGACATTAGACATCGTTTAACTTTTATCTAACTGCCGGTTAAAAAAAAGGGGAGGAAAATGTTAACTTTAAGGGGGGTGGGGGATTGGAAAATTAGATGGTTAATTCTTACCTGTTTTTGGGGTGGGAGGATTCTTCCTTTTAGATGGTAATACTTTTGGTTAGACTGTTGCATACGGAGTGAGACTCCATCACGCCTCTTCCGCCCACACCTGTTCCTTCCACACACGCACACACACACACACACACGAACACACTTAGACACGAAAACTGAATACGAGACGATTTGCGATTGACGATAACCGACAGGCGATGAGACGATGGATGAACGATTGCCGTCGATGGGAATGGATGGCCAGAAAATTGCGACGCCAATTGCGCGACACGTTACTCCAGCAAAAGTTTCGCAACGACTACTGGCCCGACAATTGGAGCTGCCTCAACGAGCGCCACAATGTCATCCACATGCCACACAGACACAAGGGGCAAGCAGAAACACACACACACATAAAAGGGGGGATAAATGGACGTAGAACATTTGCGATTTCCTCCTTGCTGCGTGACGTTTCCTGCTGGCTGCCGTGAAAGAGCGAAAGAAGAGCGAGAGCCAGGAGAGAGTTTTATCAATCCATCCTCGTGTGTGTGCACCTGTAAGCGTCAACGGCAGCGGTGGCATTGAGTACCGTTAGCGCAACTCAACGAAGCCAAAGAGAGGCCAGCAGCAGCGGCAGCAGCAGCAGAGGTAGAAAAAAGAGAGTGGGAGCGCAAAATGCATGTGTGGATTTCATGTGGATCGCAATGGCAGAGAGCCGGAGTTTGGGCCAAAATGCAGTTGCTGTTGGGGGGAACAGGTGAGAGGGGCCGACTGCTACTGCCATGGGAGGAATTTTTGAAATATATTTTGTATTTTATTTAAATTTTTTTCTATGTTAAAAGAAATATTTAAATAATTTCTATATTTTTTTATATTTTCAAATATTTTTCTTATATTTTCTGCATTCTATTTTCCTGCTTATATTTCTGCTACCTGCCTTATTAAATATTTAAAATTATTGATTACATTTCTGGACTCTGCCACACACCGCCCACACAAACAAAAACACAGAACTTAACGTTACTTTGTATTTACTTCAAAACGTGACACAAGAGAGAGAGGACAGTGAAAGAGAATCCAGCCAGACGGGGCAGAAACTCTCTTTAATTCCCCACTCTTTGTGCTGTTTGTGGTACGCGTATAAGACGGAACGTTTTGGCAAATGGAACATACACTTATATTTGTTGTGCTGCTAAGAGAGCGTCAAATGTAGTGCCGGGAGGACTGTAAGAGAGAGCTGCCTGTTGATAAGCATTTACATTTACCGTACAATGATATGGAACATAAGGTAGTCCAGTGGGGGGGCTGCCACTCAGAGGGGGGTATTGCCCTGTAGGCTATTTTCTATTATTATATTTTATACATCTTTATGAAATTTTAAGAAAATATTTGAATTTTAAGGCATAAATCGTATGTAAATAAATTATTTTTTAAGCAAATTGCTGACGAAATATCAGGCGCACATCTAGAATTTGTTGTTTTTAAAATATAATAATTAAATGATTTTAGAATTCAAGAAGCATACACCTCTGAGAGTAAATAAATTAGTAAGTAAATAGATTTTAGCCTTAATATGAGAAAAACCAAGAAGAAATTTCTGTCTTTCTATGTTAATATTAAAACTTCACTAAGATTAAAATCCCATAAAATTACAAATATGCTGGACCCACACTGTAATTTTAAGAAATTCTAAATAATGAAATAAATTAACAAAAATTTGATAATTTCCAAAAAAAAATTAAAAACATTTTTTTTGTATGGCAAGAATAAATATTAGTTTTCTATGGTAATATTTTTAATTACCAAAAACAAGTCAAGCAATTTAAAATTTAAGTTCTGGTAAAAAGTACTCATAGAAATTTTACCCCCAGAAAACGAACCATTACCCTCACACGCGATCCACAGTCAAGACACTTTCAACACAGACGACACTTTTCGCCCCCTACAGCACACCCCAACACACCCACCCTGCTAGCCTACCCAACCATCCATCTATCCAACAGGTTCCAACATTTTCATTTCCAATTAGGGCCAACTGTGACCGTCTCGCTGTGGTCCCACAGCAGACTTTCCCCAGCAGAGCCCAGCAGACAGGCCAGACAACCTATAGATAACTGAACAGCATAGTTAATCCCCTCGATGTCGTTGCCAAACATTCAATCAAATTCTGTCAAAAGTTGCAGCGCCAAAAAGCTTAGCGCAACTTTACAAAAAAAAAAACAAAAACAAAAAAAAAACAAAAACAAAAGAGACAAAAGTAATGTCTAAACAAAAACAAGAAAATGCATATCAAATTGTTGACTTAATAAACGACGAGGGGCAAGGAGAGGGAGAAATGAGAGATAGATAGATTGGTGGTGGTGGGGGGGTCATAGGTTTCTTATCAATTTGAGAAGTTTTTTTTCTTTTTCTTTACTTTTTTGTTCTTCTGTTTTTTTTTTGGGTATTTTGTCACTTGGGATTTGGAGAGATTTTTCAGTTTTTTTTGTTTTACTTTGCACCTTTTTGGTGAACACTTTTTGGGAACGATTTAATGTCTGCAAAGTTTTCCCCAACTGTTGATATCAGTTTGGGGATTTTGAAATTGAAGAGGCTGCAAGAACTTTTGCCCACAGCCACAGGATAAGTGAGGAGTGGGGGATTAAATCTGTGATATCAGTGGGATATAGATGGGAATATTTTAGTGGGGAAGGGAGAATGGGGCAGGGAAGATTATAGATATCTTAAAAATATTTTACATTTATACAAATGAGGGAAATTTGTCGTTTTTGGTTGCAATTTCAGGCAAGTTCTTTAAACTTTTGGAACCTTTAAATTATTTCCTAAATTTTCAAATGATTTTTGATACAACTTTTGTGTTGAAATGTTTTTATACGTTTCATATTTTCTAAATTTATTTAAAATGAATTTTAGTCTCTAAATTTCATTTCTTCTTAAAAATGTATAAAAATATTTTGCTGCATATTTTGAATCAATTTCCCACCACACATTTCTATGAATTCCTTTCGATTCAGACAGTCTGACGAGCTTTAATTGACTTAGGATGTCTACAAATACCGCTAAGAAGGTTAGCAGCAAATCCCACAGTTAGCCAGAACTTTCGAGCGGCAACTGACCTTGGATCTGGGTTCAGGGATAACCCTGGAACATAGCGCTGGTCATCTCAAAAATGGGATCTGCTAAGACACAGCCAAAGCAATTAGACAAAATGATTTGTGAAATGAGAGAAGCGAAGGCGACACCTCGCCACCTGGCAGCTCTTAGGGGCAGACAGACAGGGACAGGGACAGCGACAGGGCCCATGACGTGACACAAAATCCAAGCGTAGGCCACATCAAAGGCAGAGACGGGGGCAGAGGCATGTTGCATGGGTAGGTGGCAAATAAAAATATTGAAAAAAAAGAAAAAGCAAAAGAAAAGAAATGAAATGAAATCGTTGTGTGTGGGTTGTAGGTTTCGTTTCATTTCGTTCTTAAAGTCAAGACATCAAAGTGATTTTCTCTGACATTTATGAAGAAGCAGAAGCTGAAAAAGTGTTGGAAAATCAATAGGCAAAAGGCAACAGCAAAAGAAAAACAGTAAGAGAGGGGGATAGAGAGAGAGAGAGGGAGGGAGGGAAAACCCAACTGAAAAACGCCGCCGTGTGACGTGGCAGAACTATTTTACACCTGAACTGTCTGACCTGTCAAAAGTGAAGGCCGGCAAAAGCGGCCGGCAGCAGGCAGGCAGCAGGCAGGCGAGTGGAGAAAAAAAGGTTTGAAAAAACAAATAGAAAATCGCTTAAAGAAAGGCGAGAGCCACGGGAAAAGTGCGCTCGCTCGATTGGGCAAGGGGGAAAAGTACAATGCGGGTGTAATGAAGATATTAGAGAGGGGCAAAGGGAACGCGTGTAGAGCAGGGGGTACCTCTCTGACAGCCATGACAGTCATAATAAGGCAGGGGCTGTCATAAGCTGTTGAGAGTCGATTGAAAAGGTCGAAGACAAAGCCTGAAATTCACCTTCAACGCTTCACCCAACTACTCCTCGGCTTGTGGCACCTCTGGGCAAAAGTTTTCACCACATTGCACCTGAGCAGCAGCAGTGGCAGAGGCAGAGGGCAGAGAGTGACAGTGGTAGGGGGGAGCTCCACTGGCAGGCTTTGGGGCACAAGTTATAGCCAAACTATGCAAAAATTGCCATCAATATTTCAATCAAAACTGACGCAGTCTTCTGTCTGGCTGTTTGCCTGAACTGGTTTTTCCTTGCGGGAAAAGGAAATCTATATCGAGAGGAGGGTTTAAATATTCTAAGGGAAATATATTTATTTAGGGGATTTTATATTTAGTTTTAGTAGTAGAAAAAGCGGAGCTACGTCTATCAGGCAACTATTTTGAGGCATAGGCACAGCAATCGCTTATGAAAAATGTGATATAAAAGAAAAATCTCTTTTTTTAAATATAAAAATATAATACAAAGAAAAATAAAAAATATATATTTTTCAGTTTTCATATATTTCTCATTTATAGTTTAAATGTATTTAAGAAGAAATATAAATTTAAGAGATATTTTTTTTTAAATTTCAGGATTTTTTTTTTCATACTTTAATTTATTTAATTTATGTGGAAGCAGAATATAAATCAAAACCATACAATATTTTTAAGCCATTTTTAGAGTCACACTCTGGAGTATTTTCTCCCATTTTTTCGCTTCAAAATCTTTAAAAATTTTACCGGCAACCCTCGTTCAAACTATTGTAGGATCTCCCCTTTAAAGACCCTACCACACACCTTCACCCTCTCTCCAACTGCCAAACAGAACCGCACAGTGCAAAAAAAATAGTAGGAGAGAAATAACCGGAGTGCCGAGAACCCGACAACAACAACAACAACAACAGAGTTGCCAACTTGTCAGCTGACAGGCAACGGCAGGGTAGGCGCCAAGACTTGGGGAGCAGAGCTGCACCCTCCCTACCTCCCTTACAACACACAGCCTAACCACCCTGCATGTCAAGCAGGTGAAAAAAATGGTTGAAGAGAGAGGGAGAGGGAGTGGGAGAAGGAGAAGGAGTGAGAAACGGTGAGAGGGAGGGGAAAATTCAAAGGCTGCCAATTGCCAATTGAAGCCGTAAAGTATGCTAAGCAATTTGCGTCGTGTGTGATGGGTGGAAAGGGGGGCGTAGAGTGGGCGTGGCAATATGTAGGGTGTAAAGGGTTTGTGTGTGTGTGTGTGTCTGCGTGTGATATTTATTGTTGTTTTTTGCCAAATTGTCGGAAAGGAAACGAGAGGAAGAAGTTCCAGTTTGAAGTCAGAGAAAGGAACCGAGCGAGCACCTGTCCGTACACCCCGTACCACATCTAACAGCCTGTCCTGCTTGCCTCTCTCTCTCTTCTAACAGCCCGTCGTGGCACCCTTTCCCTTGCCTCTCCTAACAGTCTGTAGCCCCTTGACGCCTGTCGAGTGGACCCTTCATAAGTCGAACAAACTGCAGTGTGATTTTGATTTTTCGGTATTTTGGGGGCGCCTTCATTTCCAGCGACTCTTGAGGGCCGCTGGCAGAGGCGTAACAATTTTTGTGCCGCCTTCTTCCTTACGCCCTTCCATCCTTTTGGGTTTTTGGGGGTTTAATGAGTTTTGTGGCAACTCTGCCTGTGCAATGGCTTTGAAATGATTATTGTGGAATGATATAAAGGTAGGGAAAGGCTGTAAGGTTTTCAGAATGGCTCTAAAGTGGTTTTGGATTGCATATTAGAAGATTATTGGTGTGAAATATGATTTAAAGAGGTTTTTGTGTAGGAACTGCAAAGATTTTTCATCGTTTAAGATTATTAGAAATCAATAGGTAGTTGAAGGAAATGCATTTTATGCTAAGAGATTGGAGTTTTCTTACCATCTTTCCTGCTTAATGATATTTTTACCATAGCTTTGACTTAAAATATGGAAAAAATCCCGCGTTTGGTATAAAATAAGTTTATAATATGAAAATTTTCTTTATTAATTATTATTTGGTTTTATTAGAATTTCTTACTTAAAAAAATTCATGAATAAATTTTCCTTAAATTCTATAATGCCTTGGAAGAAAAAAACTTCAAGAAGTATGCGAGAAAACTACTTTAATTATTAAAAATACAAGGAATATAATTTCTTTCTAAGCAATTTTAGTATACAGGATAAAGATTTTCTTTAACTTTTCATTTACTTTGGGAAAACAAACTCTTTTCCCCATTTAACTTGCATTTACAGGGTATACTGTACTGCCCATCTATGGTATATTAATTCCTACATTCGGAAATACACAAATTTTTGTTGTATGTATTGCCATTTCCGGCAGACGGACGTTCACTCGTCACAAAGCTAATCAAAATGTCCAACACACACACTCGCCCCCATACTTACACACTCCTACACACACTTCTGCTGCTCCTCCTCCTGCTGCTCCTTCTCCCTTTTTTCGAGTGCAAACTTTGACTCTTGGAGAGTGTCGAGTGTTGTTGTTGTTGTTTCTGCCAGAAGGAGGTGGTGGTGGATGGTTCGATGAAGAGTCGTCCTTTGATTTGGTTGGAGTGGGGCAGTCGCCTCGAAGGACACTTTAGTGAGTGTCCAGCGGAAGGACACACACACACGCACTGGACACACAGGACACGCTCATTATTATTATTATTAATATTTTATGTGCCGCTATTGCTGCCATTAGCTGTAACCACTTTTTGAGCACATTTCCGTTTCCGCAGAGAACACAACAAAAAAAGAAGAAATTTCCGTGTGATAAATGGGAAAATCAATGAAGGAAAAAAAAGGAATAGAATATGATAGAGTGAGGGGATATGCTGTGGCGTTTGCTGCACTGAAAGATAAAGACAAAAAAAGACAAACAATATGTTAATAAATGTGAAACGAAAAGGTGGAAAAGCCCAACCACCCCCCGTGTTGGATGGATGGGTGCATTATGCACAAGTTTTCAAGTGTTTTCCCCCAAGAAAAATTACACCGAATTGAGATTTATGGGACAAAATTTTTGTGTCTCTTCCTTTTGGCTTAATGGCAGTTTTATGATGGCTCGCTGCTGGCTTCGCCTTTCTCTTTACTTTCTCTAGTGATTGATAGACCAAAAAGAGGTGGAAAAAAGAACTAAACGCAGGAGGAGTAACGCTGGCTGGGTGGAAGGACGAAGGCAATTGGTCTCAGCTGTTTGGCTGTCGGAAAAGATACACCCAACGCAGGGTACAAACTTGAGACGTCGGGCGCAGCAGCAGCAGCAGCAGCTTACACATGTAATCGAATATGTCCCACGCTTTGCCAATGCATTCAATCCATCAAAACAGAAGGTGGGGGAGGCGGGCGATGCATCTCTCGAATTACCCAAAAAAAAAAAAAGTACAAGAAACAATAGAGACACAATCCACCCCTCGCTCTCCCACTCGTCGTGGGTCACATGTGTCTGTGTGCCGCCTACCCCTTGGTTAAAAGTAACAGGAGGCTAAGTCACGAGAGGAAAAGTGTTTTCCCTTTGGCTGTGTGTGTGTGTGTGCTTGTGTGTGATCTGCTGCAGATGTTTGCATTTATTTTGTAATTACTGTCACGCAATGTGACCATCAAATCAAATAAAACGAAGCTCCCATTTGTTCCCAGAGAGTAAACAGAATAAAGAGAGATGCGATACCATTTGCCCGAGTGGAAAGAGTGGCACTTTACTGGATGCCTGGCACTTTCTTTTTGCACCAAAAGTTTCTGTTTCAACTTCTTGTATTACAAATCTCTGGTGAAAGTTTGTCCATCCCCCCCTCACCCTTTTAAAGTTTCCACCCCTTTTACAAAATTAATGAATAAATAGCGAAGAGTAGAGTAGAGTACTTTGCTACCATTCAGGGGCTCTACGTTTCCACAGATAATGAATAAATAATAAGCCAGTGACAAAACAAGAAAATGCTAAGGAAAATGTTGGGGAAAATAGCAATAAGGGTGGTGCAATTATTGCTGACTTGGCGGCTAATTATCCTAATCAATATTTGATTAGCATTTCGAAAATGTTGGGGTGGCAGTAATTTTAATGTTTAATTTTTTATAATTATGGGAACCAAGGCATGGTCAAAAGATAATGGGCTTTATAATATGGAAAGGTTTATGAGGATTTTTTTTGTAGAATTAAAGCAGAGGAGAGTTCGATTAAATAGTTTTAGGCTGATGGGTCCTATAGATCCTAAGATTAAGGTATTTATTGCACTCAAGGAGAGCTTATATTAATAGAAAAAACATTTAAGAAACTTTATTTCCATTTTATTTTTAAAGAAAATAAAGTAAAATAAAAATTAAAATAATAAATTAACTTCAAAATAGATTCAGTGACTCAAATTCTCACATATCGAAAGATCAAATTGTCTCTACCGCATAATGGACTCCAAAATCGATTAATTTCCATAATTCCTAGCAATTTTTTCCTCTAATTTATTTTTTAACGAGCCCAAAGCAACCATAAAAACTCTACGCTTAATGCAGAAAATAATATTTTGATGACTTTTATTGATGTCTTTTCGATGGCTTTTGGCGACGTTCCAATTGCAGAAAGCACCTAGCCCCACACAGCTCATACACACACCTATTCACAGTCAGTCCTAGCCCCCCACAAACCCATTCACAGTCAGACTTACCCCACAACCTCCCACATCCAAAACCCCAATTTGATGGCGCCCCCAAAAAAAGTTCCCTGAACCATTGAACTAATAAACTAAGCCAAAAATGCTCGAGACAGCAGAGCACAGACGAACGTAGACTACAGACATTGACTAATAACTTATTTATGAACCGATTTTATTGTTATGACTATGACTACATCTACGACTATGGCTATGTCTATGGCTATGGCTATGGGAATGACTGTATTTGTATCTCCATCATCTATCTATGACCCCCAAAACAAGAAACGAGAAAAGCGAAAAGCGATCAACGGACAGGCAATAATAAATACACGCTAAAACTTTTCAATATTGATAAACTTTTGCCGTGCACTTTGCTGCTGTGGAAGGCACGAAACAAGAGCTAGAAAGAAAGCAGCGAAAGCCGAAGCGACAGTCATAACACCGGAAATGGCTTAAACACAAGAGACAGAGAGAGAGAGAAAGAGATAAAGAGGGAAAGGAGAGACATAGATAAGGAAGAGGGAAAGGAAAGAAACAGATACAGGAGCTACAAATGGCATTTACAATTTTTGTACATAAAAGCCGCTTAAGCAGCAGCAGCAGCACTCTCTTTCACCCCTCTCCTCGTTCGTGGCACTTCCATTGGCTACTGCCACACTGCTGCCTCCTCCTGTTTGTTGCTGCCTGCTTCTTTGTGTCCCCACGCGACATGTAATTTGTTTTTATGTCTGTGCCCCAATACGTGAGATAACGCCAACCGAAAAACTGAGCAAATTTTTTTTTTTGCGCTTGCACACAACTTCGATTAACATTGGCAACACACAGCGAAAGGAAAGGAAACGGAAGGAAAGGGAAAGAAAAGGAGGAAGGATACGGGACTGCACACAGGACTCGTCTCTGGTGGGAATCTGTCTGTCGGAACTTCTGACTCTGGCCAACAAGTGGCGTCGCGTCGTGTCTCGGCCATGGCCGTGAATTCCATATATAATTTCCGTTCTTTTTGGGCTGTCATGTGAGCTTCTGACGGTTCTTTTCCTATTTTTTTGTGCGCTGTCTTTTTTTGTCTGCTTACTTCCTTTTACGGAGTTTTTTAGACTTTGTTCTCCGTTTTTTCCCACCCCTTTTCCTGATTTTTCTTTACTTTTTCCCCCTTTCTGTCTTATTTTGCGCTCATTTCTCTTCTTTTTTGTTGTTGTCTGTGTGTGTGTGGCAAAAGTAAAGTGAAAAATATCCTTGCTGTCTGGCGTTGCATTCGAAATTTTTGCAGCCAAAAAATATTTGGCTAACGGGTTGTCTGTCGGGTGGATTTTCTTTCAGGGCAGTTGGGGGTGTATTTGCCCGTTAAGATTTCTGAGGAATTGTGCTTCTGGATGTTTGTTTTTGTTGTATTTTTGGTAATTGCTGTGGCGTTTTCTTGCTTTTTCTTTTGGTAATATTTTGAAGGAAATGTGCTTCATTTTGACATTAATTGAAGTTATATTCTTAGACGAATGTTTACTTTTTTTTAGGAGAGATTTATGAAGACATGACTGCAGTTTGAGGGGCACTTCAGGCGACTTTTTGTGCGCAGATTGCAGTAGGAAATGCAGTAAACGATTGAGATGCGCCGCTGTATGATGCTTGATAGGCGGTAGGGTGATTTTTATTTTAGATCAATGATTTTTAGTGGAAAAATAAAAAATTTAAAATTTGTTGGATGGTTTTGGGTTGCTCCTGGAGAACGTTTTCTGTGCTTTTTTTATATATTTTATAATTATAATAAATAATAATAATAAAAATAATAATATTTATGATAAATAATAACAATAAAAATTCTGGTTAATTATCAGAATAATAATAAATAATTATGATAAATAATAATAATAATTATGATACATTTTACCTTAATTTAATGAAGAAAAAATGTATCAATTATTAAATTTAAGATAAAATTCATTGAACAAAATGCACTAAAACCGGTCTCAATTTTTCAATATCCCAAAGAATCTTTGAATAAAAAAATAAACCTGCCTAAGAACTCCTAAAGTACACTCTCTATATATTAAATTCACCATCAGCAGTAGGCAGCTTTTCCCTACCCTACTTCACTCTCCATTTCCCCCTTTTTCCCTCTTTAACCATAGGGAAATGTTTCGCCAAAATGTTGTCTCAGCGATACTTTGTCATTTTTTGGGGACATGGATATGGGATACTATTAACTCTTCTCACTTAGCGAACGGCAATTAAAGTCATTACCCGACTATCATCCTGATAGGGATAGTTCCCAGACATTACCCCGCCCTCCATTGGAACCCTCCTCCTTCCCCCTCTAAACCACGTAGCAGAGTGTCTCATGTGTCCTTCTCGCTGGCTGTGTCTCTGTCGCTGGCTGTTTTGGGTCTCTGTGGCACCGAAAACTCTGTCGAAAAGTGCCACAAAAACTTTGACTCAAACCCCCTATGGCCGTCGCGCCTACAAATCCCCATAACCCTATCCTACCGCCTCTTTCCTTCGCCCCCCACCCGAAACGTTTAGCATACAATTAGCTCGGGAAAATGGCAGAGCAGGAGTAGGGGAAGGCTGAAGGGCTGTTGGGGGGAAAGTTGAAGCCCGGCGAAAACTTCAGTGAAAATTATTAAAATTTTCTCGTTTGGGTTCGTTGCCTTTTTGAAAGGGTTGACCATATGGAAATTAGCATACGACAGGGTGGAGCGGTCTGGTGGTCTCATGGCATGGAGGAGGCTTTAAATTTTAAGTCCCCCCAGCGACCCTGTAACCAGAGGGAGAGAGAGAGGACTTTGTGTCTAGTCATGTGGCAGGAAGGCAGAGCACGAGGCAGGCATTCAGTAGAGGCTCTTTGGAGGCTGAGAAGCACTGGTTTCTGGGTTGTGAAGGAAGGGGAAGGGCAGGGCACAAGAACTGGGTGACGAGTTATGATTTTCCATTTTCCAGAGTCAGTTTTCTAGCTGTTTTTTTATTTCTTTATTTTTTTTTTTTAATATTTTCCTGTCGATGGTTTGACTCAGTTTTCAGTTATTTCCTATTGGTTTTTTGGAGAAGTGTAAGCGGTAGGGTATATGGGTTTTTGGAAAAGCTTAGAGAAATGCAATGAAAATCATCGAACAAAAATAACTTATGAACAATTTCAAGTCAATATTTTATTAATTAATTTTTAATATACCAGTTTTTTACTTAAGAAAACGTGATGAAAATATTTAAATTTAAATAATGACTTATTAATAAAATTGAATAATATTTTTATTACAAATTGAATATAATGCAAAAAATTACCAGTAAACAAAATTTGTTCTTCTCTATTTTAATACAGGAAAATGTGTAAAGTCAGATCTAGAGAATGCAGAGGAATGCACGCAGAAATACACAATAAATTTTTGCATATATTCCCTGAGAAGTCACCCAAAAATGTAAGTCAAATTTCCAAAATCTTTGTATAAATATCCAAAAAAATATTCCAAAATTCGCATACAAAAATTTCGCCCAGAGCGTATCCATAATTCTTTATGGTTTATGGTTTTTTGGTTGTTGTTGTTTTTGCCCCCGTTGTGTTCCTGGCGTAAATTTTCCACCTTTTACACATTTTACTTCCATTTGATTAGATCGGTCTTTTTAAGGGCGACACGTGGCATGTGGCAGAGGCAGGGCAACGCATCCTGTTTTGTTTTTCCCCAGAAACGCCTCACGGTTATGCCTCACGCTTTTTCCTTTTCCATCTCCGCTTCACACACTTTTGGCCTGCCCCTGCCATTTTTTGGTTTCGGTTTTTTATTTTTTTTTTTAGAAATTTGCACGTTCATCGCTTGAGAGTTTTCCATTCTCCGTTTTTTTTTCTTCTATCGTTGAGGCTTATCTGGCGGCAACAACTTTTGTCATAATCAACATCAAACAGCACTCGAGAGTCGGGCAACATCATGAGCAGCAGCAGCAGCAGCTATTATTATCCCATTCCATTCCATCTCCTCTCTGAAGCTATAATCAATGAAGGACTCAACGTGATGTTTGCCACAAAAAGGATGTCATCAGGAGGAGGCAAGGAAGCAGCAGCAGCAGCAGAGGATCTCCACGTTTCAACAGCTGCGCTGCGGCTTGTGTTGTATGCTGATTAAAATTTGTTTTGTCATATCGATAAGGTATGACTTTTTACAGTCCACCCATTCCATATCCCTCTCGCTTGAGTCCTGCCACTCTTAACTCCCCTGAAGCTCAAGCTTCGCCCCTTCGAACCCTGTGGTGGCACCGCTTCTATCTATATTTTCAAAGGCAGTTCAATAACCGCAACGCATCTCATCTCATTGCGTTGTGCTCTATCAGTTTTTCCAAGTGCCAGCCATCGCACTCTACACTCCGCAGCAGGAAGGCCTAAAAATGCGTCTCTACTTCTTTTAGGCCTTTGTTTGATTTCTGGTTTCTTTCTTTTTGTAGTAATTTTCTGTGAAATCATGTTTTCACTTGGCTTTAATTTGGCACCTTTTTTTTATGGGGCCAGGAGTTGGGATTGAGGGATTTTTGGAGCCACATCATTAGACATCCACTTTTGTGGGGGATTTAATGGCATGAATGCGACGTACGATGGGGGGCTGGGATGTGTCATGGGGATGCTTAATTTGTATATCTTTTGTGTGTACAATGGGATGGATAAATGTTTCTTAAAATGCGTGATTCGAAGTAGGTTTATGGGGTTGATTGTGGGAGGGGCTGAGGGTTGCAAGATTGAAGGATAAATGATGAGTGTGGGGTGGTGTGTGTAATAATTAAATTGATGGTAAGATAAATGAGAATTGTGGTGGAATAATGTATTTTAATATGCAAAATGTTTGAGAAATTATAAATTTTGATGAAACAAACAATTTATTTTTTTTTGCCATACAATAATGTTTGTCTTGGCAAAACACGAAAATGTGAGCTATTTTGCCTTGGGAAAATTAATTTCTTAGGATTAATTAGTTTTCTATTATTTTATTTCAAGAAAATATGTTTTTTATTTTTTTTTATTTGAGCGTTTTAAATGTCTGTTCAGATGTTATTTTTAATTATAAAATGATTAAATAAGATTTAATTGCTGGAATATGATTTTCATTGGACAAATAATGCTAGCTTAGGGGCTTTCAATCCCTTTTTGTGTGTGCAAATTAGTTGCTTTATTTCATTTGAATGCGTGAAATAAATGAATAATTTATTTCCAAAGAATGTATAAATCGTCTCAAATCTGTTCAATGTATATACTAGAATACTTACTTACGTGTATATAGCAGCTTTAACGTATTCCAATTGTATTTTCATACAAGAAAATAAAATTACCATAGCTACAAATGCCTCAAAGGCCCCCCCCCCTGACTACTGCTACTCCTATCAAAAGTTGCGTACGCAATTGATTTAAAAGAATTCATTAGACGTTCCAATATCTACACCACCTCTCACACCAGCCCGCTGAAGTACCCCCGCCCCAGCTTGTTGTTGCTTTCTTTTTTAATGTATTTGTGATTTTTGCTTACCTCTCAAATATCTAAATAAATATATTCCTTTTTATGATTTCTTATTTTTAGCTGAATATTCTGCTTCATCTGGTTTTATTTTTCTGTTTTCTTGCTTTCTTTGTATTGTTGTTGTTACTGCTGTTCTTTCTCTTGTTGTTGTCTCCTGTGAAAGCGTTTAGCATATTCCCTTTGTGAGATGCGCATTTAATGGTCGCTGCGCTGCGCTGCGTTGTGTCTGTTAGTATTTGTGGGCTGTGCTTTTTGGTGGTTGCTACCGGTACCGGTCCTGGTCCTGGGTTCTGATCCTACTACTGCTTTCTTTGCCTGAGTCTGAGTCCTGCTGCCACGTTCCTTTTCCATGAGTCTGAGTCCTGCTTCCACGTTCCTTTCCCTGAGTCTGAGTCCTGCTTTCACGTTACGTTCCCCGAGTCTGAGTCCTGCTTCTGTTTCCTTTCCCCGAGTCCTGATTCCTGCTCCCCATGTCTACTTTTTAACTTCAAAATAGCAGAAGAATGAGACGAATCACAGTCGCGGGGATAATAACCGCTGCTGGCAGCTTTTTTGCAGCTCTCCATTAACAAAAACAACAACAGAAGCAGCAGGCAACAGCAACTAACGACGAGCGGAGAAGGAGGTGGCGTGGAATGAAAGTCAGAAGGGAAGTGGCGCTCCTCTGCGCATAATTTCATGTAGTCTTTTGACAGAGAATTCAGTGTTGGTGGAGGTGGGGGGGTTTAAAATGCGAGTCTCGTCGTCGCTTCACTACGCTTATTATTTGTAGCATACTTATTGGGGGCGCGCTGCTTATTCTTTCTCTCTTTTAAATATGCATAAAAAACAAGCAAGAAATGGTGGTGGGTGGGGTTGGGGCACATGGCAGCGCTTTCTGATGGAACTCTCTCCTGTGGTGAAAGTTTGCCCTCCCTACCTCCCTCTCTCTCTCTCTCTCCATCTGCTGCTGCTGCTGCTCACTTTTACGTGCTGCTTGTGCTTTCCTTTCACCTGATTTCACCTGCGTTTGGCTTTTCTTTATTTGGCTTATTAAAATTTCAACTGCCAGCAGAGGAATAATTATGTGTGCATTTTTTTTTGTTTTTGTTTATTTTTTTTGATTGATTTTAAGATTTTGGATATTTGAAAGGTGGATTAATGTTTATGCAGAGATTTGGCTATTTAGCAAAAGAGATTCAGCAAGGGCAGGCAGAACTCCGATGCTTTATTTTTCTTTTTTTGTATGTTGGAAATTTCCCCTCCTTTTTCTCATAAATTTTGTATCTTTTTCCACGTGCTACATAATTAGACAGGGGTCGTGGCCTCTATCGTGCCACAAGTAAATCCCATAATTATCGAAGGCCATTAAAAAAATAGAAAAGAAAAAGAGAAGAGAGAGAAAAAACCGCGTTTCAAGAGCAGCAGCAGGAACATGCAACACAACCGCAGCAGCAGATGCCGCAACAGCAGCAGCAGCAGCCACACATGTGTCAAGGTCTGTTGGAAGAAGGCGACGGGGGTGCGGGCTTGGCTGCGCTGTAGGCGTGACAGGATATATGAAACATGAAAAAACAAATTGAAGAGCCAACATCCGTGACCAAAACCCAATGATGCCTCAGTGGCAGTGCCACAGCCACTGCTCGCTGCCCACTGCCCCTCTGCCCACCGCTCGCTGCCCACTGCTGTATGTTTGCCTCCTGTTGATGACGTCTGTCCTTGTCAATGTGCAACAATGACGACAATCAAATGACGTTTGCATCAATGAGCAATTGGCAAGCAGGCAGAGACGCAGGACGCCAACCGATAATAAAAAAGTAGCATGGGGAGGGGAAGGGAAAATGATAGCGTGGATTAAACGATTTTTAATGAAAAGCCTTCAGACGGCCCCGCTGCCTGAATGAATGACAGACAGACAGAGAGACAGAGAAGAACGGCAGCGAAAGGACATGCTCCGAGGGCAGGGCACAAGGACACACACACAAAGGGAACACGCACACACACACACATGTGCGGCATGATGGAACGTTGTTTTGTGTGTGTGTGTGTGTGTGCGGTAGGACAGGACACAGGAAACACAGGACACAGCTGCAAAAAGGGAAATTGCATGATTGAAAATTGCACTTGAGGCTGCTGCTGAGGCTGCTGATCGCGAAAAGGAAAAAATGGTAGATGGGAAAAGGGGAGAATGGTAGAATGGGAATGACTGAATCGTTTTTCCGCGGCTAAAGTTGCTTCCCTTTTGGTTTCCTTATCAGGAGAGCAACTGCTGCCAGTCCAGGAGGAGCTGCTGCTGCTGCTGCTCCTGCCTGCTCCTTCTGCTCTAAGCGGGTTGGGGCAGAGTCCTTTTGTATGCCAACGATTATATTGGGCGTCCCATTCTGCTGCTGTTTGTCCATCTTCCATCTTCAAAGTACTCGCTCACTCGCCCACTCGCCCACACGCTCCTTTTGTGTGTGGGTCCTTTCCCGCACCGGAAAATTGAGTGGAAAAGGGTGCAGGATATATCTGTTATGCTCGATTGTTGGTCAGTCAGCCAGCCAGACAGCCAGCCAGCCTGTAAGTGGCGCCTGCATTGAGCATTGAATGAGAGTTTTCCCCAACCCCAAGCCCAAGCCACCCCCACCCCAAAGCAAAGGGTTTTGCTGCTCTCCTTTGAAGTGGACTCGTGGCCTCGTGTTTTGTGTTTGTGGCCAACTTAATGAAGTGGACATATCAGTTAACAGTTAAACGAAGAAAGCAAAAAGGGAAAGTGAACTCCCACTCACACTCCTATTCCCCCACTCCTTCTAAAAATAAAGTCCTTTTTCGAGAGAATGGTCTTCAAAAGATGAGAAGTCAAATGCAGAGAAAGATATGGCAACACAAGTGGGCTTAGAGAGTGGGAGAAAAGCAGGAATGAGTGGGAGAAAGTAAGGAAAGAGTGGCCAAGAGGTGGGCGAAAGGGAGCAACGGAATAGCCAAGAAGTGGGAGAAACGGAGTGGCCAAGTAAGGGGAGAAAGTGTAGAAACAGCGAGGCCCAGGAGTGGGCGAAATGGCAGCAGAAAAAGTGCCCAAATAAATGTAGAAATTGCCAAGACAAAGACTGTGGTAGGTGGCCATAGATACGGCATACAAAACGCTGATAGGAAGAGATCCTAAAGCGGAACATCACAGGCATTTAAATTCAATTAAAACTTCTTCAACGAAAAGAGTTTTTTATTCATTTAAATTACTTAATGATTGAAGGATTGAGAGATTGAAATGACCAATCAAATGGCTGCCTAGGAGATGGGATACAAAAAATGCTTATAAAATGTGAAGATACAAAAAAAATGCTAAAAAAAATGTTAAGTGTTAGAGTTAAGGGACTTGTATGCCATAGGGATCAAATTTAGATAAGATCTACACAGGAATATAAATTAAAGCAAAACCCAAAAAATATACAACCAAACTCACAGATAAATCAACCAAAAAGTACGCGTATCCATGAGATATGAAAAGGAGCAGCAGCCCCATGAGACACAGGGCAAGGGACATAGATCTCAAGTGCCCACACAAAAACCAGAACCTTTCATAAACTGAAACGCCAAAGGAAAACCACTTGAACTTATCGCTGTACAGAGACCCCCGAAAACTATCCGAACTTTTCATTAGACTTTCCCTTTTTTTTCACTGAGTAAACAACAGCATCGTGGGGTCGTGGGGTACTTGCAGCGTGTGGCACGTTTTATCAATGATGTGATTGCTGCTGCCACATATGGTGGCGGTGCCATATGCAAACACAGCTGATAACAGAATGAGAGACAGAGAGAGAGCAGAGAGCGACTCCATTTACTACAAACAGCAGCCACAATCGTAGTCTCGTTGCTTGGTCCTTCCAAGGATTCCCGCTGTGTGTCTGCGCGCGGACCCTGAAATAAATAACCCAAAAAATGTCGACAGCACATTACACGCACCCGCAACCCTGCGTGGCAAGGGGCAGGGGCCACGCGGGGGTGTCTAATTATGCAGCGTTGACAAAAACAAAAACCCCGAAAAGGACATAGGCGCCACACAGGACACACACAGGATACAAGCAGCGCCAGCCAGACACAAAATGGAAACTATTAAGAAAACATATTTGGAAACGACGCACGCGGCGCATTTAACACTAATCATTGTCATTATTATCGTTTCAAGGGATGGGGCAGGGGGCAGGGGGTTCCATTTGGGTACCATTTCCATGTTCTGGCCATTGGCTGTGTGCCAGGAGACCGCCGGGCAGAGACGCAGCCGGTAGACGGCATTAGAAATTCATGATTTTCAAGTGGTTTTTAACCGCCCCCCAGTCTTACGTTTTTAGAGTCTTTATCTGAAGTATTTTTCGGTTTGTTTCGGTAACAGATTTCAGTAGCATTTTTCGGTGCTGGCTTCAAGTGGTGGAACCTACAGATATGCGCTCTTCCTTCGCTTTCTTTACACCAATCTTCGTCTCTCTTCCCTCTCTCTTCCATTTTTCTTGTACCCGTTTTAATCAAACAATCAATAAAACGCCAATTAACATTAAATTTTCACACACAACACAAATGATGGAAGGGTTAACTCTGCCTTTCATTTGTTCATTCGTTCAATTTGTCAACTAATGTGAAAACGCAATGAAACAATTACGAAAAATTCTCCCATTTGTAATTGGAGACCTTTTGTTGTTTTCTGTTTTGGGAAAAACGATTAAAATTTAAGACAGCAAAGTACTCGGGGTGTACTTGGAGACAATTTTTGTGGGGGGGTTTTTCCTAGGAAAAATGTCTCTCTCTAAGAAGGAAGGGTCCAGCGATATGTTTGATGCCCCAACTGGGAATAGTGCAGCAACAAAATGATGCATGGCTGACTAATGCAGCAGATGTAAGAGACTCTAGTTAGAGGCAGGGGAACCGCGGGGGTGGGCGATGGGAAAACATATGGCATGTGATCTATTTTGACTTATAAATCAAAACAATGACTTCAATTTGGATGGGAAAACAAATTACGGGTAGTTAATTATCCCCTAATAAGGGAAATTGGTAGAAAGGAAATGGTTTAACCATAAAAAAAAAAATTTTAAAAGAGAACAATATAAACAAATATATATATAAAAATCTACAGAGATGTTAGAAAATGTTTAAAAAATTAATTAAATATATATGTACCTTCTAAAAATTTGCTATAAATTGTATCTTGAAATATATATTCCTTTGGCACTATAGGGAAAAAGTCAAAAATTTTAGCAGTGATCTGGGGAAATATTTTTTAAATATATAAAATTTAAGACAGCAAAGTACTCGGCGGTACTTGGAGAAAATTTTTGGGGGGTTTTTATACCCGTACTCAAAAAGAGTTACAGTGGATAACATAAATATTCGGTTTTTTTTTCAACTTCAAACGCGAATAAAATGTATAAAACTTACAAAAAACAAAAATTTAAAAACGGTATATTGAAGCTTGTAATATTACCTTTCATAGGGATATAGGGATTATAGGGATTTATTTTAAATTAAAAGTAAAAAATTCATAAACAAAAAAAGCTAAAAATTTGCATTACTTTATTATTCGGTTTTATCTTATTAACCTACAAAACACCTATTTTATCTAGAAAAACGTACTCTAAAATTTTGAATGATACCCATTATGTTGTATGGTATCCCTTAGATATTTTGCCATTTTTTTTATAATTTTTTCCGTATAGTATTGGCCAATTTTAGCCTAGTCTTCCCACTCTTCCACATTCGTCCTTGGATCAGCGAAAACTTGTGCTCCAGTGGCATTTAGAGGGCAAGACATACAAGGAAATTGCCCAGATCCTGGGAATGAAGCCAAATATAGTCGGTGACATCGTCCGAAGGTTCAAAAATGAGGGAAGAGTAGAGTCAACTAAGCAAAACGGACGACCTAAAAAATTGACTAAGCGCGAAGAGGCCGAAATTATTAAGAAAGTCAAGATTAATCCTCGACTTAGTGTTCCGGAATTTTTAAAAGAACTAAGCCTTGGAAATGCTGTCACTTTTTGCATATACAAAATAAATTAATCTTCAATTTGGTTAGAGGTTTTCAACGATCATGGATACCCAAAAGAATTCTCCTCTAATGGAATTTTCCTGCACTTTTTAGATACCTTTGACACTTTTGGGCAATACAAAAACCTGCAATAATCATAAAACAAATTTGGAATAGAAGACGCCAATTAAGTATCTCTCCCAGAAATAGATAGTCAAAGCCTACCGGAGAGCAAGGAAAAAGTACTTGAATAAAATGTATAAGCACTGACAACCCCGTACCAACTGTAATCTCTTTCGGAACATTGCTTGCCACATAATTATTGTTTGTTTTCTACGCAATTTTATCACTCTGCTATATTACTCTCATAGTTGATAATGACCATGGATTAATGGTTCTTTACAACATGTACATACAAATTAAATACATACTCGTATGTACGTACATACATTTGTATGTTGTAAGTGTTTTTGCGTGAACTCAAGTTGCAAAATCTCTTCTTGCAATTTTATTATCTTATCGATCAGATTGGCAATACAATTACCTGGTTTTTTTTTTTAAATTAAGATAAGAAATAAATAAAAAGCCGCAATTTAATGGCATTCGGTAGTCAGTCGTCAGCGGTTTATAATGCAGTCAATGTGGTGGGTCTACGGGTTGCTAGTCTTTTTTCTGTGCAGAAGCAGCACGGGATTATCAGATGTGGAAGTGGTAAAGTTTCGAGTGTTGTCAGGAGATGTAAATTAAGAGATTCTACTTTCAGAGTGTCGTTAATGGAACGGATATTCGGGATGTGCAAGGATTGTCTTTGGAGAATGTGTATAGCCATTGTCCCAATTCGCCCAATGCCTTTGGGATATATAACATAAAATTAGGGGCTCTAGATCCCTTTCCAGCTTACTGCGACGCAAAGATTGCAGGTCCTGGCTGGCTTGTGGTCGCCCGTCGTACAAACGCAGATCTAAACTTCTTCCGAAACTGGGCGGAGTACAAGGTGGGATTTGGAAACGTCACAGGTGACTACTTCATTGGACTGGATAAGCTGCATGCCATAACAAAGTCACAGACCCATGAGCTGTATATACACTTGGAGGATTTCGAGGGGAACACGAGATATGCCAAATACGATGAGTTCCACATCGAGAGTGAATTTGAATTGTATAAAATGTCCAAGCTGGGCGCCTACACTGGAGATGCAGGTGATTCAATGAGAGACTCTCAAAACCAGAACTTTACCACCTACGACAGGGACAACGATCAAAGAGCGGGCAGCAATTGTGCAGTGACTCAATTAAGTCCCTGGTGGCACGCATCTTGTACACTTAAGTATGTATATCTATCTATATATTTTGTGTTTTAATGATTAATTTTACTATGATATCTGAATTTCAGTCAGCTTTTCGGCTTGTATTTGAATGGTAACGTTGAGGACATGAGATATAGGTTAATATATTGGTTTACTTGGCGGGGATTTAGCTATTCCTGTAAATCAGTTCACATGATGGTCCGACCAAAGTGAAAATGTTCTTAAAATAAATAAAATAAAGTAAATATTGCATTACATTTTTGTTTTGTATTATTATACCCGTACTCAAAAAGAGTTAAGGGGTATACTGTATTTGTGGTAAAAGTGGATGTTTGTAACGCAGAGAAGGAACATTTTCCGACCCCATAAAGTGTATATATTCTTGATCAGCATCAATAGCCGAGTCGATAGAGCCATGTCTGTCTGTCCGTCCGCCTGTCCGTCTGTCTGTCTTGATGAGCGCCTAGATCTCAGAGACTATAAGAGTTAGAGCAACCAAACTTTGTTTCGAGACTCATGTGATATCACACTGTTGCAAGTGTATTTCAAAAATTCGGCCCGCCCCCTTCTGCCCTCACAAAGGACGAAAATCTGTGGCATCCACAATTTTAAACATACGATAAAACTAAAAACGCAGTATCGTAGATAATGACTATATATACCAGATTTTCAAATCTGGTACAGATCGGATCATTATTATGGCCAAAATGAAGAAATTAATTTTCAGTTGCTTCCCCCACCTACTCTGGCGATGCTGACGATATTCATTCTCTGTCTCGCTCGCACACACTCTGCCCTGTGCAATGCGCGAGCAACCCCTAGCGGAGGAGATGTAGAATATAAATAGTAGATGTAGAATATTTATTCTAGATGTATTATCTACATTTTAGATGTAGATGTAGTTAACAAATGTAGCAAAAAAATGTAAAATGTAAAATTTCAAATTTTCTATTTAAATTTCAATCATAAGCTCACAAATTTATATACTGACTGAGTACGGGTATAAAAGTAGAGTCGCGAGTAGAAGCGACTCACGTTCCTTCTCGTTTTAATATATTCTAATAATTTTGCTACTATTAAAAAAAATATATATTATTTGCATATTATTAATTTATTTTTTCTCTTTTATTTTAGGTAAATTCAAACTTAAAATCCAATAAAAAAAATAATATAGGTAAGCAAAAATCAATATTATAAATTATTATATAATCAATTATTATAAATCAATATTATAAATTACGGAAATATTTACACTCTGGGGTGTTTCCTGTTCGCTGTTTTTATAGCCGTACTCAAAAAGAGTTAAGGGGTATACTGTATTTGTGGTAAAAGTGGATGTGTGTAACGCAGAGAAGGAAAATTTTCCGACCCCATAAAGTATATATATTCTTGATCAGTATCAATAGCCGAGTCGATAGAGCCATGTCTGTCTGTCCGTCCGTCTGTCCGTCTGTCTGTCTGTCTGTCTGTCTTGATGAGCGCCTAGTTCTCAGAGACTGTAAGAGTTAGAGCAACCAAATTTTGTTTCGAGACTCATGTGACATCACACTGCTACAAGTGTATTTCAAAATTTAGCCCCGCCCACTTCCGCCTCCACAAAGGACGAAAATCTGTGGCAGCCACAATTTTGCAGATACGATAAAACTAAAAACGCAGTATCGTAGAGAATGACCATATCTATCAGATTGCCGAATCTGAATCAGATCGGATCATTGATATAGCCATAATGAAGAAATTAATTTTCAGTTGCTTCCCCCACCTCCTCTGGCGATGCTGTCGCTATTCATTCTCTGTCTCGCTCGCACACACTCTGCCCTGTGCAATGCGCGAGCAACCCCTAGCGGAGGAGATGTAGAATCTAAATGGTAGATGTAGAATATTTGTTCTAGATGTATTATCTACATTGTACATGTAGATGTAGTTAACAAATGTAGCAAAAAAATGTAAAATGTAAAATATTAAAGATTTTTTTTTAAATTTGAATCATAATCTTATAAATTTATATACTGACTGAGTACGGGTATAAAAGTAGAGTCGCGACAAGAAGCGACTCACGTTCCTTCTCGTTTTTTCCTATTTTAGCTGCCTTAAAATTGAGATACTTTTAAGACACTTATAGATTGAAACAGTTCACTGAAACTCCCTCTCTAAATTCACTACAAATTGTTATTGAAAATTGATTATCCTGATAGCCTTCCTATCCCCTAATAGACTCGATTTTATCTGTAGTTTCCATCCGATATTCCTGCCAGAACCCATTTTCTTGTCACAGCTGCCGCTGCAACCCTTTCTTACGCCCTTTCCCTCCTCTTCTGGCACACATCTGCGTTTAATGCATTTTCCTGTGAGTGTAAAAGGATGAAGCAGTGGAAGGAATGAAACTGCTGCTGACTAACTGGAAAACTTACTAATTTTAAGCACCCATCCGACATTTAGCTTCGCTTCAGCCCCCAGACTATTACCAATGCCAATGCCAAAGTCATTCTCCTTTCTACTGTCTGCCAATGCCACTGCCACTGCCACTGCTGGCTGGTTGCATGTCGCGCGAATCTGCTGCCAAAGTCAGTTGCAGTGTTCCCTGCTGTTGTTGTCTGGCGCTTTTCAGCGATGGGGTTGCGGATCGTTATTGGGCGTTGGGGTTGGGATTCCTGTTCGAGCTGCCAGCCAACTGCTGATAATTAATATTTTATGCACACGTCTGCGTTGATTTCTATCTTTATTGTTGTTTGTCTGCCTGCCAGCCAGCCTGGCAGACGGTGAGAGAGGAGAGGAGAGGAGTGAATGAGACTGACTGACGGGGAGTTGGCCTTGATTCGAACCCACACAGTTTAAGGCTTTAGTGTGCGTGAGTTCAAAGGGTAGCAGTAGCTACTGGGGGCTTTGATCAATTGGACAGATATTTGGGATAAAAGGCAAGGGGTTTTTGCTTTGTAAAACATTAATACATTTTTCTAAGATTTAATTACAGAAAAATCCGCTTTAAAATTCTCTTTAAAGTCGAAAATGTATTGATTTTGATTCTAAATCATTTCATATTAAAATATTTTCATTAACATTAAATATTTCTGTAAATTTCCAATGTTTTTTTCCTATTTTTTTTTCCACTTTCTTCATACATATTTTATCCCATAAAGCACGAGCTTCTTTCCCGTCAATGCCTTTGCCCAAAAGGTATTTTCGAGTCGAGTCTACCACGTCGCCCCCTCATACTTTAAATCCTCCCACTCTGCTCTGTGTCTCTCATTCCTACTTTTTCCAGCAGCTTTTCTTTCCACAGTGTTCCATTGTTTGGCCATTGCCGAACGCCTTTGAATGGCTTTTCATTCGGAAAATGTCTGCACAATGTGTGTGTCCTGCGGTTCATTACACTTTCTGTTTAGCTGCCATTTCAGCAACCCCCAAAAGGGGGCGGAGGCGGGAGTGACCCCACCCATCGCATATCTATGGATTATTAAAAGTCCATTAAAAATTTCCCACCAAATGGTGCACCCACATCTACAATTTTATGTGGCAGGAGTCAGTCCTTTTTTCGTTCTATCTATATTTGCCATAAATTAAGTGGAAAATCGAAGCTACTGCTGTGGCTATATTTGTGTGGGTTCACTAGCATTAAATGTGGTTTTTTTTTTCTGATATTTTCCCCTGTGTGTGTGCTGCTTCTCCTATCGCACTCTCAGCAGCACTTTGTTTGGCTTTGGGCTCATTCGTGCTATCTGTATTCTGTAGCTGCAAAACTTCCTGGATAATGCACCCCACCCCACCCCCTGCGTTGTATAGTTTTTAATTTCCATTTTTTTTTTGTGGAACGTGTGTGCCCTTTTTTTCCGTCACTTGAGCCAGTCGCTCCACCTGAAACTCAAGTAAAAATCAACTGAAAATCAACGGAAAATCTATACCTAAAACTCAACCTGAAACTCGTGCCACACGCTGCTCTAATTGCTTGTGGCAAGTGGATTTTTCACATTAGCTTGGGTCTTGCCGTTGGATTTTTTTTTTACGATTTCTCGTTTGACATTTTAATGTTGTGAACATTTCCGCATTTTATTTGTACGAGTACTTTGGGGCTCCTTTCGGAGAGGGAATAACTGTCATTCTTTCATGTGGAAAGTGCATGGTGCAACATCAAGCCTGATTGATTGATTGATTGATTGATTGATGGCTGGAGCAAGATTATAATTCTCTTTCTATCTTTCTCTGTTTCTCTCTCAATTATTGTTCATATGCAAAGTGGCTTAAAAGTGAGTTGGGAAGACAGTCGACGAGGCGAATTACAATGGTGAACAGATCTCTGTAGCATTTTAATCTTTATGTTTGCTATGAATGGGAAGTGTTTTGGGAATGTTCATTCGATTAGAAAAGTGAGGGAAAGCCTAGCCAAATTTAATTTTAGTGTTTTTTTAAAGAATTTTTTAATTTTTATATAAAGAAAGCTGAATTAAAGGCAGTTTTCTTATATACAGAATATCTATATTTTTTTTTATATATGAAAGCCATTAAACTATGAATAAAATCTTCAGAATTTGTTATGACTGTATTTTCAATTAGAAAAATGACAAAAAAAAAAGTTTTCCCAATTTCTCTGTCATGGAAATCCGCCTAAAATCTAACGAATCTTTTTTTTATAAAACTCTTTATATCTGGAACAGTTTTATGAATATTTTATAGCATTTTCAAGTGCTAATCTTTTCCTTTTTTGTGTGTCATAAAACTTCTTCGTTCCAAACACTTTAAGGAGGAATGAAAGCCGCCTCCTCTAGAAGCATAATTCTGGACAGGACACGCCCACAAGCTGGTTCTTCCCGCATTGCTTTCTGGTTTCACTGATTTGCGGTGTTCGTCATTTATCTCATCTCATTTCTGCTGCTGCTGTTGCTGCTGCTGCTTCCACTCATAACAAGCTGCTTAATTAATTTTTCTTCACTTTTGCCACAGGGCGTAACTAAGCAGCAGTGGGACAGAGGGCAGCACAGCGACAGGGGGCAGTAGCTACAGGAGATGCAGGGTCTATAGAACAGAGCAAAGTGAAGGAGGACCATCATCATCGTCATCGTCATCGGTGGATGGTGGACGGTGGACAAACATGGAAATCATGCGTGAACATTAATTCGATTTGCGCAGATGTTTTCGGCCAAAACGAGTGAACCAAAGGACCACCAAAGTACAGACCAAAGGGACAAAGGCAGAATGGATGGGTGCATTGGCGAGTGGTTCAGCTTTAATTTTTGGCACATTATACGATGAATTGTTGACAGGATACTACAGCCGATACCTGTGTCCTTTTCTCGCTAATTGTTGCCTGTTCTTGATTTCTGTCTCCTTTTTGCTGCCTGTTCTTATTTCTCTTTCACTGTCTGATTTCCCCTCTTGGTGACGCGACGACTGGTCACTGCTGGTTGCATACTTGATCCCATCCAAGTTCTCTCCCTCTTCTTTCTTGCAGGCGGTGGTTTTTTCTGGTATACCCCGTACTTGTGGAGGTGTGCAGGGTATGTTGAAAGTGTTTTATATGGTTTATACTGAAAATAAACTATCTGCAAAGCTACTATGCTCTCCGATTTGCTCTACAAGTATCCATGGATTTGTTTAAAGATAAAGGAACTACTTTTTTGTATGAAAGAATTTTTATTCTACATTTACTTTATATTTGAAGATGGCTGTGGCTGTTTAAAAAGCATTCTTCGACATCGAAAAGTCAGAAAAAATGGTTTTCAGAAGTTGGTAAAAATATTGTGCTGAAATTATCTGAAAAATCCTCATGATCGGATGAAAGAAAATTATAAAATTTTTCCATATTTTCTTTCAATTCTCTCTCCGTGTTTTAAGAGTAATTTTTCCATATTTCTGCATTCAAAAGGCAGTCTTAGCTCACAAAAGTCTCTGAGTCAAGGGTAGCCCCTAGTCGTAATCCCTTTATTTGCACAACTCCTATATATTTTATTGTTGTATATTTGTGTCTGTCTTTTGATCTGTTGGCATTGGTCATTGGTCACTGGTCGTACCTCTGCGGGGGTAGATTTTATTTCTGCTTTTTTTTTTCGTTCTCCTGTTCTGATGTGTGCGGTCTGTGTTTGTGTGTGTGTGTGTGTGTGCTTGTTCCGGTTTGTTCCGTTGTAATGCAATTAATGTGATTTTTGGTTGCAAATTAAATGTATTTATCAGCGTTTATCAATTAATTTTCATTTTCATTTACGGTCAACCGTACAGCTACTACACTCGCTCCCTCCCTTTCTTTTTTCTCTCTATATAAATACTGTATAACCCCAACCCCACCTCTCTAGTATGCCTTTTGTATTTGCTGTAGGGTGGGGGGGGGGATGCAGAGCTTGACAAATTATCAAACAATGATTAAACATGGCACTTGAGTGCGTCCGTATCCTGTCGTATCGTGGGCGCCATCGAATTTAATTAAATATTTCCCTATACATCATCTCTTCAGGTGGATTTTCGTTGAGTTTCATTTTTCATATGATCCAAAAAACTAAACAATCAATCTGCTGCCTTAAATTTCTACCTACTGCGAGTCCTGCAGGACGCACACACACACACACACACACAGACAGGCTTACCCCTCCCTTCTTTTGCACTTTTGCTAATTTATACGACATGCCACGCCCCCTACGTGGCACATCCCTCAATGTCGCTGTCCCTCGATGTCCAATTTCCGGATGTCCGTCCCCTATGCTAATAATGTTTCGTAATTTATTTTCAACATGTTGACAGTCGATGGAGCGAAGCGGAGCGCATTCCTGTTTGGTGTCCCCCGCCCCCTCCGCACGTAAATTTGTTGCATGTTTCGCCCTCGGATCATTATTATTTCTGCCACATAAACTATTCGTACATTTTATTGTTGTTGTTGTTGTTGTTGCTGTTGCTGTTACACATAATTGATTATAGGATATTGCATTAAAGGTGCTAAACTGTTGTCGGCTTTCAGTTCAGTTCGTTTCGTTTCGGTTCTGTGTGTGCAGGGAGAGTGGTGGCTGCCAAGAGGGGTCCTTCCGTGATGCATCTGCAGTTTTTGGCAAATATTTCAAAAGGTTTTGTCCAGGGATTCTATGCGTGTATTTGTAGGCGCGTGACAGAAGTGGGTTCCAGGGAGGAGATAGGCAGGATAGGAGATAAATGAATCCATAGAGAATTTATAAGGGAATATATTCAGTTTTTGTTTTTGCATAGAATGAATCTAAAGAGAATTCCTAAGGATTTGATGGGTATTAGCAGGATAAAGTAGATTGGCGAAATATTTGCCAATCAATCTCCTTCCGGAAAAAAAGAAAATTTCTGTATATGTTGGCATTATTAATTATTTATTTAGTTATTGTTTTATTTATTAACTTAATTTTTATTTATTAATTATTTGTATTTATTTAATTATTATTATTTATATAATTATTATTATTTATTTAATTATTATTATTTAGTTAATTATTATTATTTATTTTTACCTTTTTTTTATTTGTTTATTATTTATTCACAGTAATTACTGATTAGATACATGTATAAATTTTGGTAGGAATCTGAGTTAGATATTGCCACAATTGATGATATCTCTTTAAATCCATCGACTAAAACTTATCAATTATTACCCATATATATCTCGTTTTCTAATGTATCCAATGTATCCAAGACACATTCTCACTCCCCCACCAAAATGTCACCCATCCACAGAGGCATTCCTAAAATCGCTTCCCTCTGGCATTCCTTCGTATGCATTCCCCCTCTCTCTGGCATACCATATGGCAGCGTTGCCTTTCAATAGCGGAATCTCGTCTCAATTTACCGATATAAGCATTTTCCAAACGACAATTTAAATGAAATAAAATCAGAAAAAACTAAACCAAACAAAAGGCCAAAAGAAAATGTTTATTCTTTTTGGTATTGTCATAAAAACTTCAGATCGAATACCAATTTCTACACCGCTCTCCGGCCACCCCCTCAATGAACAAAGCGTGCGGTAAGGGAAAGGAAACACAGAAAAAATAAGAAGAGAAAAATTAAATTAAGTTTATTGACATATTGCTAATTAGACAGAACATGACAGCGTATCAAGATTTATAGCGAGCGATAAGGGCCAGCAGCCACAAACACACACACACACACACAGAAGCACAGCACTCCCTCTTGTCTGCCCCTCTCCCACTTTGCGCTTTATATCTGCCCTCTCTCTCTATGCGCTTTATATCTGCCCCCTCCTCTCTCACGCTTCCAATAAGCATAACGTAACGGAATCGCTGAAGAACGGAACGGAATGGGCAGGGAGGTAGGGGAGACTGCAAGTCGGATCAATGAACGCATTCATTTTAATTGGTAGACATGGAAAATATGCCAAACAAAAGAAGAAACCAGAGACAAGAGAAACACACACACAGTGAAAGAGGGAGAGGGAGAGTAAAAGAGCGGAACTCCCGCTCTAGGCAGAAGTCGCAGTCAGAGTCGCAGTCGTCCCAGTCGCTCTAATTAAATGCACTTGAGAATGTCAAAGCAACAAAAACTATAGCCCATGGATGTGTGTCTGTCTGCGTCTCTTTCTTTCTTACTCTCTTAACACAGCCATCTCTTTCACTCGTATAGCAAAGACTAGGGTCTAGTACGGTTCATTGGAATTTATGTGATGTCTCGTAAATCTCGCATCCAAAAAAAAACAACTAAAAACCTTGTCTGCAAAAAATGCATAAAAATTTTGTTTTCAAACAATTTTTGATTCGTTTCTTTTTGTGGTTGTTGTTGTTGCTGTTTCCTTTATTTATTTTTTTCTGTTTTATGACCATGGAGTAGTACTAGTAGTATTGTTGTTGTTGTTGTTGCTGTTTGCTTGGGTAATATTTACCTTTTAATAATGCTTCATGTCTCGTCGACACTCGTGGGCACAGTTTGTTAAGAGCACAGTGGAAAGCAGGGAGTGGGGAGTGCAGAGTGTGGGCTATTGATTGCATGGCAGGGGCCACGCAATGGCTTTGGGGGAATAGCAATAACAACAACAACAACAAAAAACACAGAAACAGAAAACCGAAATGGAAATACAGGAAAAATTTCTATACGAAACACAGAAATTGCTGTCGTGTGTCATAAATTTTCGCCTGTGCGCAATGTGCATATGGGGATGAGTAGGGAGCGGGGGTGGGGGAAAACTACTGAAATAATAACTGAATATACGCTACAAACACACACACATACGCACACCAATGCAATTGTAGCAAAAACGCATGGCGGAGGGAGATTTTGGTTTCAGTTTTCAAAAAATACAAGCCATAGAAAAAGAGAGGACATTTTTCCGTGTGGATCTCATATTTTATGTACGATAGAACTCTGTGTGCAGTAAATTCCACGACACACACACACACACACACACACATGAAACACGGCAATGTGTGACCATAACTCTGTAAAATATGTGGGGGGAAATGTGAATGCAAAAATATCATCCAAAATTAACTGTTGAATGGGAAAATGGTAGAAGGTTTTGCGATGGTTTTATGTTGTTTTTTTTTTGTAAAGAATTTTCTGAAAAGAAATGCCGAATTTTCTATTTGCACTGAAAATATGAAAATTCTACAGGTTTTTCTTAAATATATTTTATCGACAAGTAATTTTGATACTTATCAAAGCCTAGTTGACTCGCAGTCCAACTTTTGGCAACTTTCCAACTTTCCATAAACTGAAATCCGAAATACTCACTTTTTCTTAGATACTTAAAGATTAATTTCAGAATTAATTCTTCAAGATTTTGAATGAATAGTTGAGTATAGAGTAATGAAAATAATTACTAAACTATGAAGAGAGATACCTTAGCTAGCTCTGAGTTACAGAAGATTGAGGGGTATATCTTGCCCACTAGTTTGTGTATAATTTGCATGTTTTAAGCGGACTCTGGAAGGATCTTCTGGTAAATCAAATAAATTAAAAAGAAATCAATATATTTTTGTATCTCAAAATCTTTCAGAAAGTGTACTTCGTCTTCATAGCTTTTCTTATTCCCAATTTTCATGAAATTTCAATTGATTTAATCTTCATATCCAACCGTATCTTCATTATTCATGAGATTTTTCGTAGTTAATTTTACATTCTCTGGATTTATGGATAGTACTCGTATTCCCCATTGCCCCCTCCTGTAACTTTTATGTCGCTGACATTACGCTTTACCTTCTGTGACATTAATACTGCCACGGCAAATGTAAAATGTAAACTGTAAACATTTTTGTTTTGTCAGTCATAAACTAAAATATGCATTAAAAAGCGACAACGACAGCCTCTGGCCATGCAACCACAGCAACATTTGGACATGGATTATTTGTTGTTTGTTGCTCTCTGTTTTTTTGAAGGGACATAAAGCGTTGCTACTTAATGCACTTTTCATGTCGTGATCTGACTTACAGTCAACCCTCATCCCCACATCGTTCCCTCCCCCCCACTCCATTGCCACCGTGCAACCTGTCGCACAATTAAAATGTGAAAACCATCCATTGATTTATTTGGCCTCTGGTTTCCTCTCTGGCCTCTGGTCGCTGGTTGCTGGTCGCTCGTCGTTCGTCGCTCGTCGGATTGGGTTGTAAATTCTCCTAATGGCGCATAAACATATAAATTTATATTAATAAATAGTTGTCTGTTTATTTGTACGTTAAGTTTTGTATTTGTTATGCTTACAATATGCTCCACACAAAACATGGGGAAAGAGAATCAGAAATAATCAGTAAGCTTTGCATTTGAATTGATTTATGGCCAACGAAACGAACACTTTGTCTGCTCTGCGGCTCATAAATTATTGTTGGAGGAGAAAAAGAGTCCAGAGAGCCCTGGTAGAAATGTCTTAATTTGTGTGTGTGTGTTGATAAGGGTAAATGGGATAGGAAAAGTGTGTGGAATGGAATATCGATGGGAATTATAGAAATTTCTAAAGGTTACCAAAGAGATCTACCTTTTGAAATGTGATTTGAGATCAGAGATCTGCCGTCTGAGATGTGATTTGTGTTCAGTGGCTCCGCCCAATGATGAGTAAAGAAGCTGTGTATAATCTGTCAGCTATCACAGATCTCTTCAAAGATCTCTTCTAAATCCACTGAGCATCCCTTCAATAACCATCAGAGTAAGTTATGTTCCACCTTTGATCTTCTGTGTTAGGCTCAAAGATCTGTTGAAAATCCCCTAATAATCGCTCAAAAAACAATGCCAAAAATCAACCAAAAACTGATCCTACTTTGGACAAGCAAATCCGTTGATCCTGTAGCCGCTGTAATCCGCTTCGTCACACTTATAATTCCTGCCAAAAAGGCAAACCAATTAAGACATATCGGCGAAAAAAAAGGTCCTGGAATACAGAGGAATATCCTATTTAGAGTGAAACCTAAGCCGCTTGCAACTGCAGGCAATTTCCGCACTTTTCATGTTGCGAAATGTGTCAACTTTGGCACAGGATTACAAACGCACACACACACACACACACACACACACACGGGACACCGAGAAGCAGGACTCTTTTGCTGGATCGCCTGACCCTTTATTAGTTGTCCTGACTGCCTGCCTGGCCTGGCCTGCCTGCCAACCGGAAATTTTTCCAACGCATATGCCAATTTTGCTGTCAAGTTTTTGCGTTCCTTTGACTGACTCCTGGCACGCCCCTCCTCCCCTTTGCATGGCATGCGCCTCTATTTGAAAATTGTCAATCAAAGTGTGTTGCGGGGGGCGGTGGAGGAGCAGTAATTGTGGGAGGTCCATGTCCTGGACATGACTCAGGAAGAACGGAAACCTCTTGAAGGGTTAATTGCAATTTTGAATGTGGGAAAAATGTGCAGCAGTTGGTGTTCTAATTATGAATACTCCGAAGCACACATTTGCTTCCTTATAGAGAGCAAAGCGGTGGAATAGGATCCCTCTAAGGGTTGGTTTTTGCACCCCTTTGAGAGATTCGTTCGTGGCTTTGATTGAACTATAATTGTTATGCAACAGCAGCAGGAAGGGTGGCTATTAGAATTTGTGGTTATAAAGTAATCAATGCAATGCAGAAAATGAGTATGATTGGCATGAGCCTAGGAAAAATAATCGTGCATTGAAAATGCATGGAAATGGAGTTATTAAATAAAAAAGATAATGATGGGAGGAGCTGAGCGGCCTTTGATTTTGAATAAATTATTCAAGTGCTGAAAGAGTTCTCTAAATGAGGAATTAATTGTTGGAACAGATGTTCTAAGGAATAAATGGAACTTTTTTAAACGCTTTAGGGATGAATATTTGTTGGGAAAAATAATTACAGACTTTAATATTTTATAAAATCGGTAATTGAGTGATTTTTTATATGATTTTTTATGACGAATGGGAAATTTAAATTGAAAAATTATTAAGGAATTATAAAAATTATTAATTTAATTTTTTTAAATAATAGGTAATATTATAAAAATAGATTTTAGAAAATACAAATGTTTTCCTTAAACTATAAAAGTTGAGAACTTTTCTTAAAATTCTCAAAGATTTCCTTAGCCCCGATGGTCTTACTTTGTGGATGAAACTCTTAAGATACTCATTTTCTTAAATGCATACGATTTTTATTTTCTGACGTTTTTCATTTTATTTTATTTTTATTTGTTAATTTTTTTAAATTAAATTTTTATATTTGTGTTTGTTTTTTGTTTGTTTTGTTTTTATGAATTTAAATGACGGTAAAATGCAAATTCTACGATTTTTCTTTTTAATTATCTCAGTGGAACCCACGGGTTGTACTTTTAGTACAGATCAAACAAAAAATTCCACAGAATTAATCAAGGATTCCCCCATTGGTAAATTCCCAAAACGGTTGTTGCACACACCTGTTTCATTTGCAGGAGTAACAATACATGGAAATTCGGGTGTTTTCCACCTTTGATTTACCCTCATTATGGGGCCATTATGATGGGTGCAGTCTGCCCCAAAACACACTCACTAATTTGCAAGAGAGAGAGAGAGAGAGAGAGAGTGGAAGGGAGGTAGGAATGGGCCTTTTGTACTTTTGGATGCATTGCATTTTTGGCATTCAACGTGCACCAAGCGGGTGGGTAGGGGGAACGAAAAATGCAGCCAACATTATTGCAATGCCGCTACTAGGGGGCATGGGGCATCCACTGCCACGCATGGGTGGGGCATGACTCTGCATCAAAGCGACCACAGAACTGAGGCTGGTAATCTCCCTCAACACCCCTTGGAAAAGAGGCACAAAAGTATGTTGCTGCCTGCCTCTAGCCTCTGCCTCTTTGGTGCTTTGCTGCTTATTAAGTTTGTTGATTTTTTGATTAAGCGAATTTACGGCCTGGCATGTGCCACGTGCAACCTGCTGCTGCAACAACAGCAGCGACCGCCGCAGCGAGCTTGAAAAATATTTATTCAAAAAATACAAAAACCTTTGCCATCCGCCGCACTGCTTGAAAAATGATTTTTGGCAATTAGCAGGCGACGGTCGTTCGACTCGACGTTCGGCGGAAAGTAAAAGAAAACGAAAAATATATAATGGGTATTCGGATACCACCCCTCTCATCTCCTTTCTTATTCGCTCTTTTTTTTTTGCAGCCAAAAGGACACGCGTACGGTTTATTATCCTGCTGCAGCCCGGTGGGGGAACGGAGGGCGAATAAATTATCTACCGGCTGCATATTGTTTCCCCCTTTTTGCACGGTGCGCGCGCGTGCTGGTGCGTGCGTTGACGCCCACCTGGCCACGCCCCTTTCATTCAAGCGGCAGTGGCAGCGGCATAATAATGTTATTAAATTAAATATTTGCTTTGGGGTATAAAATTTCATAATTTAATTAATTTTTACATGAGCGTCTTGGAAGGGAAAAACTGAAAAGGTCGAACAAAAAAAAAGAAACGCAGTCGGTAGGGCAAGGAAAAATATTGAATTTTCACGGAGCTTGTTGTTTGATGAATGATTGCCATGGTTGCAATCTGTGGGTGGAGCCGGAGGATGGTGGGTGTGTGGGTGCTGCTGGTGCTACGGTACTTCTGGCCGTTTCTTGCTGCTGCTGTTGGTGTTACGGGTACTCCTCCCTGGGCTGGCTTGGCTGCTGGTTGAATGAGTAAGTGAGTGCTGATGACGACGGCGACGGCTGCTGCCACGATTGACTTACCGGATGCATGCGGCAGGCATATTTTTGGCAGATTTTTTTATTTTAAAGCCCAAAGATGTTTGCTTAAAGCTTTAAGGGCAGCTTGAGGGGAAATTGAAGGGGGAAATCTAAAAAGGAAATGAGTTTAAGATTAATGAAAGTAGATTGTGGGGTCTTTATGGAATGTTTCCTGTTGGAGAATTTAAAATTTTTAAGGTCTAAGAATATTTTACACCTAGAAGAAAGAGTACTTTATATTTTTACCAATCTAAAACGGCCACGAACTGCTTTTATATCCCTTGCAACCTTAAGAACGCGCTGCCTGTAGCATAGCCCTGCTTTGAGGCACCCCTCCTTTTCTCATTTGCTGCCCTGCCCCGAAACCCAAACCAAATGAATGTTTTTTTTTCCAATAACTTTCGACTATAAATCATAGTAACCAAACATTAAACGAAGTGCGGAAGGGAAACACAGACTCCCAGCCGCAGGGCGCTGCCACGTTGCCTCCTTCCTTTAGACACTCCCACACCCAATCCCACTCCCACGCTTCTGAATACTGAATATTGTGAATACTGTGAATGCAGCTACCATTCAAAAACCAATACTTCACTAATTGCTAGGCTTAATAGGCATTAAAAGCAAAATGCCCAGCAGCAGCGGCAGCAGTGGCTATCCTGGGACAGGACAATGCCCAGCTGAGGCAACAACAGTGGTTCATTCGTCCTAAGGGGGTGGGCGCGCTGCCATTCCGTGGGGAGTGGGTGAGTGCAGGAGAGCACGCACAGGATAATAAGCGCACGCCAGGATGCTTTTGTATAGTTGCTCTGGCTGCGCTGCCGCTGCCGCTGCCTGGCTCTGCTCTGCAAATAAAATTAGAAATTTTACGTTTTCCCAAAAACCAACAACCCAGCGAAACGTTGAATGGGAAACTACACCCACCCACCACCCTGCACCCCACTCCTCTTTGCAGGGGATTTTCCTCGCGCTTTAAATATGAATGAGAATCGTAGGACTGCGGCGGGGGCTTGCGGGGTTTTGGTTCAGGGCAGAAGTTGGATGAAATGTGAGCCATGGCAAATTGCATAGAATGTATGTAAAAGTTGCAGTTGCAGCTGCTTCTGCTGCCAGAGAGCTTCCCCTGGTCCTCCTCCTGCCCCTGCCTCCTCGCTCTGGGCGCCACCAAACAATTCCATGAAATTAGCTAAAAGTTCTTCCCATTTTTAGGCTCAAGCCGCGGGCAGCAGTCCTTCAATGCTCGCAAATTGTACAAGAGATGAGTTTTTGAATAGTCCTTCCACAGGAAGGATACACCAGCCACGGCACAAAAAGAAAGCGGCAGAAGGAGGAGCTCCCAGCGAGCAGTGGTAGGAGCTGTTTAGGAGGAAGGAGCTGTCAAGATTTAAGAGGAAGGAGAAGTAGCAGCAGGAAGTAGCACCAAGCTGTAGGCGAAATGTAAAGCCCTCGATTCTATGCCTGAGTTTTAATTGACTGCAAGAAAAAGAGAGGCACAGAAACACGGCACAGAACACAATACACGACAGAAGAACAGAAGTTAATAAGTGGAGCAAAATGAGCATCCAAAGTGGAAGACAAAACGATGGAAACAGTGAGGGAAGCAGTCGGTCGGTCGTCTTTTTAGAACAATTGTCAATAATTAACAAGGTCTGATTCAGAAGAGTATACGTTTTGAGGAACACCTCGAATATCAAAGAAAAACAGTGCTAGAAGATCTTTAAGTTTCGGTGGAGTTTAGTCAACATTTTTATGGAATATCTTAGAAAGAAAAATATGAAAGGGTACTCCCGAAAAGGAGGCATATTTTCATAATCGAATTTAGATAAAAAGAGTTTTAGGATATTAACCAGATCGATCAATAGCCATTAGGTCGTTTCAAAATTATAGAAATTTTCGTTATCAAAATAATTCTGAAATAATTTGCTGGAAGATAGGTTTTTTTTAGGTTAAATGCTGGGTTTTTATTATAATTTTAATAAGTTTTGGAATTAGTTATTGCGGTTAATGTTCGGGGTACATATTCCCTGACATTTGTTACTCTTTCGCCAAGTTTCTGTGTGGGCGAAGGCCAATTTCCTGTTGTTTTCAAGTGGTAGAAAAAGACTAGGAGTACAATAAAAGGCAGTATATATGATAAGTATATTGAAAGACAGATATGTAGATGAAAGCATAGCATAGTATCGCTTCATTAATTTAATTTAAAAAAAAAAGAATATTTTGCCTATATACGACACATGAGAATTGCATAGAACGGCATCGGCATCAGTTTGAGTTAAAATACCTTTTCTGTGCTCATAATCACGTCTCTCTTGCGGTTTCCCCCTCCCACTCTTCCCTTATGGTCGACAACAACAACTACAAAACATAAACCAAAGCAAAATCTGCACGGTGTTTCAGAAAAATGATGTCATCGGTTACGGCCCGAGAGCAACTTTCAGCATGCTCGCGCATGAATTCATTGCACTCGCGCTACCTGCATGAGCTAGAGAGAATCATAGATAAGAAGTCGCGTCGCGATGATCTCATCTCAGCTTACAACTTTGTCCGAAATCTGACCGCAGCAGCATGCACATGCACACACATTGTAATAGTAAAGCCACTCTCACTCTCTTATAGTATTGCTCTCTTTTCTTTTACGCACCGCATGAGGCCATTGCACTCCGCTACCTGCACTAAGAAGAGAGAGAGAATCAAAGATAAGCTTTCGCCATGATCTCAACGCAGCGAGCTTTGCATAAAGTTTTGACTAAAATCCAAGCGCAGCAGCACGTTCGATCGTGTCGCGGAACTAAAACAACTTAAAAATCAGAAAAGACCTTGCAAAATATAAATAAAAACCCGTAGATGTCGCGTGTAATAAGTATCGCTAGTGTAAAAAGTTGAAATATCCCAAAGAAACCTGAAAATTATCAAATTTTTTTTGTAAAAAGAACGTAATGTGTGTGGGGAGAGCCAAGGGAAAAACTAAAACATTTTTATGGTCTTATCTCAGCGCTTTTTGCATAAAATTATGTCCCAATTCTCAGCGCAGCAGCAGCAGCAGTTCGATCCATATATTAGTCGCAAAATGAGCAACGCAAGCACACACTCACACTGCAATGCGCTCTTTACTCTTCGCCCACGCATGCGGTCATTGCGCTCACGCTACCTGACGCGGGCAGAGAGAATCATAGATAAGACGTCGCGATGATCTCATCGCAGCGCCCTTTGCATAAAGTTTAGCCTAAAATCCAAGCGATCGTGTCGCGGGCCTAATAATAAGAAAAAATCGGGAAATACCTCGCAAAATATTAATAAAAACCCGTAGAAGTCACGCGTAATAAGTTTTTCGAATGTGAAAGTGAAAATAGCCCGAAAAAGCCTGAAATTTTGTTTCAATTTTTTTTTTTTAAAGCCCGAAAAGGTTTTGGCTAGAGCCGAAAGAAAAGCTAAAAGTTAGAAATTGATCGCAGCACTAGTGAAAAAGAATAAATTCAGTGTTTTTGTAGCAGTGAAATATGGAAAAAACGCCGGCCTGAAAAAGTCTATTGCGTCGCAGCTGTCGCGTTGCTTCCAGCGCTCATTTCCAGCGATTGGAATGGATAGAAAGGCAGACAAAGAGGAATAGCAAAATCATGTTTTACTGTTGTCGTACAGGATGGTCATCAGACGGCAAGGAGGGAAAAATGAAAAGGAAGGCGATATGATCAAAAAGTGAAAAGTGAAAAGCGCATGTGAATAAAAACAGTTAAATGTACCGCAAGGACTAAAGAAAGGAGCGGAATAAGAAGCGCTAGTGAGTGAAAAGTGAAATATGCAAAGTGAAAGAAAAGCTGACCTGCCCAAATTCTATTGCGTCGCAGCTGTCGCGCTGCTTTCAGCGCTCATTTCGAGTTTGGATGGAAACACCGAAAATAATATTGAAATCATGTAATACTGTTGTCGTACAGGATGGTCATCAGACGGCAAGGAGGGAAAGGATTGAAAATGCTGTTGTCGTACAGGATGGTCATCAGACGGCAAGGAGGGAAAAATGAAAAGGAAGGCGATATGATCAAAAAGTGAAAAGTGAAAGTGAAAAGTGAAAAGCGCATGTGAATAAAAACAGTTGAATGTACCGCAAGGACTAAAGAAAGGAGCGGAATTAGAAATGAAGCGCTAGTGAGTGAAAAGTGCAAAGTGAAAAGTGAAAGCGCATTTATAATAAATAAAGACAATAAAATGTACCGCAAGGACTAAAGAAAGGAGCGGCCCCAGAACAATCAGCGCAAGTGAGTGGAAAAAAGTGAGTGAAATGCTGCGATCAAATGAGTGCAGAGTAGGGAGTGAAATGAGGCGATAGGGCAGGCAATAATTGTGTGTTAGTGCGCGAGTGATAAACGAAATGACAAATGTAAATCTACAGGCAGCGGAATAATAGCCGTAACGTCACTGAAGGATATTGAAGAGCGGAGGAGCAAAGCTCTGCTTGTTTTTTCACTTGAGCATTAGTAAAATGCAAGGTAATTCTACACTGGACTTTGCACTATATTATAAATTAAATTATACACTGTATTATGCAATATTTTATACATTTTTATTCATAAAATATTTCTACATTTATTTCTAGGCTCTCAGAGCGATTGATCACAGCTCTCGATGATTTCGTGACGGGAAGAGAAGACCGAACGAAATGAAATTTTATTCTCGGTCTTTGTTTTTGCTTTTTAGCATTAGAAAAATTCAAGGTAAGTCTCCACAGACAACACTACATAGTTACATATGATACAAACAACCTTTCTCCATGATATTTTCACCATATATTCTTCCCAAAGATCCCTTAAAAATTCCCTTGCCAATACGCTTTGATTTCAAGACTTTTAAGCTTTGATCTTTAACCTGCTACCATTTTGCATACGATTTCCCAACGATCAAAGCGATAAAAGTCATAAGAAAATCGTGAAAACAGTGGCGAAAAACCTGCCGCCTACGAGCTGGAAAAACGTATTTAAACTGTCTCTTTTTGAAACGTCAAAATCGCTTGGGCAAAATGCCAAAAAGCTGCGGGCGAAAACTTCATTTTTATTCAAATTAATTTCATTTAATTTAATTTTCAAACGGAAAAAGCGAGCGGCAGCAAAAAAAAAGAGGGAGAGAAAGAAAAACTGTTGCCCTAAAGCACAATTGGAAAATCAGTGGCAGGAAAGAGGAACCAGAAGCTGGAAGGTAGGGGGAGAACCAAGAGTAGTAGGAGTAGAAAGAGAAGCAAGAAGAGTAGCAGCAGAGAAAGAGGAGAAAGAAGAGTAGCAGAAGCAGGAGTATCATTCTGAAGCATTAGGACTCTCGGACTCGTTCTGGAATCTGGAACAGAGACCCCGGAACTTTTTCTCTCTCTCGCCCTCTCTCTCTTTGTCTCTCGGAAAAGTGGAAGTATCCCCTCTGTTTGTCTGGATGCCGCGGGGTCACGCGATTTAAAAATGTCGCCAGTGCCTTCGCGTACCCCCACCCAAAAACGCGAAACTGAAATTGAAATGCAAATCTCAAATCGCGTGGACCCTCTGGAAGGATCCAGCAACGCGGCTCATCTCATGCCGGTCACGTCTCTCGATTTGTAATCGAAACGAATCTTATGGTCATGACAGTAGATTCTTTTTTTTTGTTTTTCTTTTTTTGCAAAGAAATGAAAGGAATTTCCAGGGGGGAAAATCCGGAGAGAATGTCAGAGAAAGAAGCAACAGTTTTGGCATGCAGATGAGTGGCAGAGGGGGAGAGAGACTTAGTTGAGTGGAAGTTTAACTAAAGGAAATTTACTTTGGAAAGAAAAAATACTCCACTGCAAGTAAATAAAAAAAAATAGTTTTTTTTTTAAATTTATAAATAAAATAAATAAAAAAATTTTTAAATAATAATTATAAGAAAATACATACATCTGCAAAAAGCATCTTAGCTCCATTCTTAAAGCCATATTTTAACTTATAATATGAGTACCAAACACCCATTAGTCATTCATTCATCGATTAGCGAGTGCCATTTGCTCATTTGCAACTTTTGCTGCTACTTTCTTTCTAATTACAAAATTTCTGCAATTAAGTTTTTGCCCTGCAATGATTTCTAATTATGACTTTTCATCGAAGAAAAGGCCAAAGTTCAAGGCATTTACGTCCCATTGCCATTCCCACACCTCGCCTAGAAGAACTCTTCTATCGTTCGATAACAATTAAAAGTTTCTCGCATTTGTGGAAATTAATTTAAAACAATTCAAGAGCTGAGCAGTAGCAGCAGCAGCAGCCGAGCAGAGGCTGCATTTTGTTGTCATTGATGCCAGGAAATGCTGTAAAAACTTGTCCTTCGGTTGGTGGCCCCCCTTTTATTCCTTTTATTCGCATTAAGGTCCTTCGATTCGCGACCCCCATTGCCACTGGGAGTGCCACATTGCAACTGCAACTTTTTTTTTGTGTGTCAAGTTTCTCCATTGCATTGCTGGGGCGCTCTGTGACCCAATTTTGAGTGGCTGACTCTACATTTTCGCCCGCCTTTCTAGGGGTCGTCCGTGTCATGCCATAAAACCAGGGAATACAAACCAAGAACGCAGCCCAAACCTCCAGCCCCCGCCCCAGCCCCAGCCCCAGGACAATGTCGAATGTTTAATGCTGATGCGGCAGGTTTATCAGAGAGAGAGAGAGAGACAGTCAGAGAGTGCAACATAGTGAAAAATCAGCGTTTTTCCTATCGTTTTGAAAATCAAATCAATTATCGCCAAAATCAATTACAAGCCAAGTGACACACGACGAGGAAAAGGGGAAGCGTAGGATGACAGTGAATTTTCTTTTCTACTTTTGCCATGAAGGGAAATGCGTGGGTGGACGTGGGCGGGGTTCATGGAAGGCAGGGAAATTATTGTTCAAGGCTGAAACGGGTTTTGTTTCATTTGACTGAAATTTTGGGTGGAAAATTTGTTTTCTTTCTGAGTGGGGTTTTAGGTGCTAAAATATATGGAAAGTGGATTTATTAATGATTTAATAAGACTCTTTTAAAGAGAATTTTGGGCTGGGTTTTGTGCTTAAAGAAGGAAATATCTAAGCATTAAGCGGCAGCATAATAAATGGAAGCAGATCACAACTGAAACTTAATTAAATATAGAAATGCAGGATCTAAATACTGCTCCAAGACACTAAGAAAGAATAGAGTTTTGGAATGGAATTCTAATAAAAGTTTTCATTCCATATGTTTCCTCTTTAAACAAAGAAATATCAAAGGATTCAGGTGTACGAAAATATTAGAAATCTTACCTATCCCTGGTCTGTTATTCATACATTTTTTTAAATCCAAAATTCTACCCAAAAGACCTGTACTTTTCCTGTTCCGTACAAAGAACTTTAATCTGTGAAATGCCGAATTTCCTTATGGTTTTCACTGCCTTCTCCCAAATTGAAGTTCTCCCACTTTAACCCGTCCACCTTCTGCTCATTCCCTGCTCAACACTTTTCTCCAGACCCTGGGGGGGGGTTGGCAACTTCTCTTCAATTCCTTTCATTTTGGCTGCTTGGCTACACGAGAAATGCATCCATCACGTGACTTGTTAGGTTTGACATTTGATTTTTGCATGGTGCGGAGCGGTGGGTGTTGGTGATGTGGGGCTGCACGACTCTGCTGGCAAATCACCCAAAACGAGCGTGTCCAACTTAGACCACTTTGTGGGTGGTAGAGATGCCACAGTGCCACACGTGGCAGTGGATGTGCCACAGTACGTACAAGGGGATGGGATGCCGCCAGTTGGTGGGTTGGGAATGCCATTGGAGGTTGCGGGGATGGTGCAAGTGGATGTGTGGGTGGCTGTTGCATGATTTGCAACAAGCCCCAGACAGGCACACACACACACACACACACACACACAGCTTGCTTTTGGGGATTGTCGTTCTCGTCCTCGTGGCGGTGGTGTAATTGAGCTTGCGCCTGTGTGCCAGTGTGTGTGTGCCACAGATGGTGGCAACGTTTTAGGTGGTAAAGGGTTTCCAGGTTGTAGTTTCTTGTTCGCTTTTATTTTTTTGCAGCCCTTGCTGCAGAGACTTTTGGCCAAAAATTGAGTGAACTTTCCATAAATAATTGAAAAGATTAAATGAAGAAATTGAACCCACAAAAGGGGGACCAGGAACATGATCTTTGAGTTCTGTGGTTGGGCGCTAAACAGCTCGCATTCCCTGCCCCCTTATCTCGTACTCCTTCATCACAGAATCTTTCATCAACACAGACCACAACAGGCAATAAAACTGTTGTTGTGTATTCGTATCTCCCGCCCCATCGTATATCTAACAAGGAGTGCCACAAATCTTGCAACTCGTAAAAGACGACTCCGCGAGGCACAAACAAAAGGCACCACAGATCAATGGAAGAAACTCTGAAGTCTGAATGGCTTTCTGGCCTTGTGGCCGACTGTTACGTTAATTTAAAAAAAAGAAAAGAAACCAAAACAGAATTTTTTTGTTAAGGCACTGGGCCATAAAAAATGAACCAAGAATCAACAGGAGGAATGGGCAGGGCATCAAGGAGTTGCACTCGTTTGGGAGAGGAGTGGAGTGAAGTGGAGTTTTATGGATGAGGCCTTGCTCTTCATATGTGTCTGCCAGCCTGCCTGCCTGGCATTCTGTCGGGCATTTTGGAGTGGATTTATTAGCTCATTAGGCTTTATAGTTGTGGCCGATGTTAACATGTTTCTGTGTGCCAGTCACCGGCCCCCAACCCCACTAAATCCCCCTTTTAAATGCACCCTCTATTGCGCTCCTGCTAGAAGTTTTTCCAACTTTAATTTTTTGTTTTTTTTTCTTGTTTGGTCGCCCAACTTCGTGAATTCTCCATTTGCACTTTCACTTAACCCAAATTATTCTCTCCTGCTTTTCGATCCTTTTTTTACTCCTTTTTCTGTGCAGAGCAATGGTTTTATTCAAGTGGTTAGAATAATGCTTAAGCGAAACAAATTTGAAAGTAGGAGAGCAATTTTAAGAGATTTTCACAACGAATTGGAAGTTCTCTTGCTTTGGGAAAAAAAAAATAAAATTTTATGCTAACTGTATTCTAGAACGGTAAATAATTTTTCAGCAGAAGATTTGAGTCTGATTTTATAAAATCTTCAATTAATGATTTCATGTTTATAAATATTTGAAATTTAAAATATTTTTGTACGTCCGTCTGGAATTATAATTGATCATATTTTATATTTATTTATATTTATTTTATATTATCCATATTTATATTATATTATATTTATTTTATTAATTCTATTTTACGCAAATTTTGTCCATTGATTTCTGATCACACCAAACTTTACCAATTATTGGCTCTGTTTTTCCTAGATTTTCATCTGTCTTAAGGTGAATAATAAATATATCCCTTCATCTGCTTCATAACTATTCAATCCTCTCTACAGAGTAAAATATTATAGCAAAATACACCCACACTTAAATTAAATATTCGTGGTTTTATTGATAAACATATTGCAATTATTAAAGTTTATTTATTGAAATTAAATGAAACATTTTAAAATTTATAAAAATAGCAAAGTTTTCTAAAACTAGACATAAGATAGTTAAGTATTGTGAAAAAAGAAGCGCTACCTCTAAAAAAAGCTTAAAGGAAAAATGCCAGTTTTCAGAAATTCTTAAAAAAAAAGTTCTGCCATAAAAAAGAAGAAAAAATTTCATCAGACAATTTCTAAGCCCCAAATCTTTCAGAAAAAGTTGTTTTTGTTCCTTGAGCAAAAATTGTGTCGGGTAGTGTAATCACCATACCCCTTTTCTCTATCAAAGAGTATCTCTTCAAAATTGTGGGTGGGTGGGGAAAACTTTCAACATCTCGTCCAAAAAATTGCCCAGGCAAATCAAGTAAATTTTCAGCATTTTCATTTCTTTTTCATGGCTCTTCCATGGCTACCCAGCTACGGTTCTGCTCCTTCTCCTATTTCAGCCCCATCTACTGGGCTACCACGTCTGGCTGTAGCTTCTGCGACTGCTACTCCTCCCTCTAAAGCTGCTGCTCCTGCCCTCTTCACTCTTAAGCTTCTGCTGCTGCTGCTTATGCCCCTCCCACCTCCAATGCTCCTGCTCCTGCTGTAGATCCTCCAACGTTGGTCCTCACCATCTTCATTAAAAGTTGTTCCTGCGCTGCTTGGCGCAGTTTTCAATTAAGCCAAAAATCGCCTCGGGCTACGCAATGCATTGATTTCATTTCAGTTTTCGTTTGGCCTAATTGCAAATTAGCTTGCCGATTCTCTACACAGCTGCCTAGCTGCTACCTCTCTGGTGCTTCCTCTCCTCCTTTGATTCTCTCTCTCTATATCTGTGCACTTCTCCCTCTAGATACTCTCACCATACCCCCTCTGGAATACACTCTATCTGAGTAAACTTCAGCTTTTCCCTCTCCGTCTCCAGCAAAGTCCTGACTCTATTTTCTTGATGGACAGGAAATCGCTTGGCCAGAAGCAATTAGAAAAACTGTCAAAAAATAAACCCCCCCGACCAAACGTAAATCGAAAAACTCTTTAACAAATGAACAATTTTCCATGTCAATTTGCCATCAAATGTCAAATCTAACCCGGAATGAAGGGGGATATGTAGATATGGTAGAAGTGCATGAAGGGGGTCTTTGTAGGTGGAGGAGGTGTACACCCATGTCTGCTGACAGCTTAGCGCATAATTTAATAACAATAACACCTTCAATTCTTCCTCTCTCTCTCTCACTCAGTCGTACTTCTCTCTCCTTTTCCTTACCCCTGCTCTATCCCTTACGTTGTTGATCTTTTGACATTTTTGCTGCCTTGTTTTAAATGTCAAATGCAAGAGCAAATGGTTTTTAAATCGATTTAAAAGTTTGTTGTTATTTTTGTTCTTTGCTCGAAAAGTATCGACTTACAAATGAGGCGGAAGCAGAGCAGGGGGAGAAACAGAGTATTAAGTATCGTCAAGCAGATGTGTGAGAAAGGGGGATATGTATTGCATTCAGAGCGGCATTCAAATTACATTCAAAGTAAACTTAACCCTTGGATGAATCATACATCATCAGTGGTGGGGGGGTATACAAAATAATGGAAAAAATTAATGAATGAATTTTATATAAAAATAATCGTAAAGAATTGCCGAAGAAAACTTCTTTGAGTGGCTTTTCCTCCCACGCACCTTTTACCACAGAAGATAAATGGCAGCAGGGCACTTGTGACATTTTCTGTCTGTTGCCCTGCCACAGCCAATTTTGCGCTAGCAATCTTTATGCCATCGAAAAGTCCATCCAATGAACCATTAAATAATTGCTAATGTTTTCGCATCACACAATTTATGACCAGAAAGAAGATGCTCCTGTAGCTCCTCTGTGGCGGCTTGTCCACATCCAAAAAATGTCATAATCTGCGACACATGTCGCAGGCCAAAAAGGAAAAGCCGAAAAAAGGAAAACCTGTGGCGTGAGAGGGCTAACAAATGAAAGGCGGAAGGAAGCTGACAATTGACGGCCAAAAAGTCGTTGGAACAATAAAATACAAAAAAACACGACCCGCACCACAGCAGAAGGACACTGACACAATGCCTTTTGAGAAATGACAGAACAACGACGACTTGAGCGCCGACGACTGACGGACTGTGATGATGGCGCCCCAAGGCGACCTTCGAGAGGATTCCCCCTACACTACCCCTGCAGTTGCCACAAAAGTCAATTACATAATTACTTTCAAGCAATTTCCCAAGAAAAAGAATAAGAAAGAAAAAATAAAATAAAAAGGAAGCATCAGGTAGGGAACTGCCTGCTGGTGTCCTTTTTTCACATGTGCCGCCACCCTGACCCTTGACCCTCGAACGGAACCCTGTGCTGTGCTGTGTGTGGGCCTAAGGCTACCGCTTGGCTTGTCCCTGCCCCTTCCAGTGGCTCAACCGCACCTCAACCGCACCACAACCGCACACCACACAATCTTCTGCTCTCACAGCTAATGATGCCTAATGTGGAACCTTTTTCCTACTCCTCTCTCAATGGGAAAAATGGAAAAAATTTATGCGGCCAAAAACACATTGGAGGAGAATTTGTCTCGTTTGAAAATTACGGCCTAGACCGTTGTCGTTTTTTTTTTTAGTTCTAACAAAAGCGGTACGGGAAGGAGGATTCCTAAAGATGGGATGGGAATAGAAAAGACCACAGGTGCGGCCTGCTGTTCTGTTGCCCTGGGAAACAGCAGCAGCTACAACATTTGGTAGGGAGAATGAGAATGTTCTCTCACAGAAGGGTATTCCGATGTACTTCGATGACTTTGGGAGATTGCTTCGTGAAGATTGTCTGAGAGATGATAGAATATCTCATGATATGAATCTTTGTCGTGTAATGGAGTCATTTTTAAGTGCCTATAGATTGTGCCTGTTCATATGGGTAGATTCTAAAAGAGAGATTTCCCTTTAATGGAGGCGATTTATGGTCGTTAGATTAAAAATTATGTGTTAATTTATAGAAATTGTGTAAGATTTTAATCATTGACGATCATATTAAGATGAGAAAGTATTGACAGAAGAGATGATTATTTACATAAAAAGAATATCATTTAATTGTTTGGTTTCTATGAATGCTTATTTCGTTTAATTTAACTTTAATTTATAGAATTAATTTTGTACACATAAAGAATATTATGTTAATGGGTTTCCAAAAGATTTATACTTCTTTTTAATTTATTTTCAATACACGGCTTAATTTATTAGAGATATTTAGAGATATAAACTTGCATCTACGGCATTTTCTGATTCTAAAACTTAAATTCTTGGATGTACTTCTATGTATATCTAAGAAATGAATACCGGCGCTAGGGGACACACAAAAACCTTTTTATATTCATAAATTTTTCCATTGTCAGAGCATCCCACAGTCGCTTTATGCTTCATATACATATACCTCCCCCCCCCCCCCCATATACACGTATGATTGTATCTGTCCCTCCCTCTTTCCTCTTCCTTATTTTTTTTACAATCAATTTTTTATTCTTCTCGTTTTTTTTTAATGTTCATTTTGTTTGGCCACAAAACTTTCAACTTTTAGCGCCACAAGTTGTCACCATTTGGTTTTTTGGAAAAGTCATAAAATCATTTGAATAAACAAACCCCATGCATGGTGCATGGGGTGGAGGCGGGGATGGTGGGAAAGTCCTCTCTCTGAATGTCCGACTACTGGGGTCCTGAATCCAGACTTAAGCGGCAGTTTTTCCCGCGACCCTTTTTGGCTTTTTCGCTGGCCCTCGGCTTTGGTCTGTTTTTTTTTTATGTTGGGTACCCTTTGAAGGGGTGTATCGATTTTTAAAGTCTTTTACGTGGATATTAAGGTGTTACTTCTGGCAGAAATTAGGCAAAAATCTTTCCCTATCTGGAATTGACTACTTGTATAATTCGGAATGGCATAAATCGAAGCATTAATCATCTGTTTTTCACAGGAAATAGTTCCAAAACAACGTCTTTGATGGAAAAACTAAATTATTTCTTAGGAAATTCCAAGCCAAACGCAATAATCAATTAATTTTGTGTGTTAGTTAGTAGCTTCAAATCAGATTTATTATAAAAATCACATACTAAAAATCATTCATTTAGGGTATCTGGTCTCTTCAAACTATTTTCCCCCATCCTGTTTTTTGCATATTTATTTACAGCTTTTACTGTTATTGGCCGGCTCTTAATCGATGGGCGTTGACACGCCCCCTGCTACGTTGCAACCTCCTACGTGCAGTAACATATAAAATTTGCATTAAAATTACTTTGATTACAAATTGGTCGACGTCGGGCCCACCCGTCGATTCTGCTGCCGCTCGCCATTCGAAGTGCGCAGCGCAGCGCGGGGGGCGATAAAAAACGCACTGTACGCAAATCCCTGGCGCGCTTTTTGTCGCGCTCAATGCATTTGCAGTCGCAGTAGCTGTCAATGCAAAAAAAAATTCGTATTTATGCGCAAAATATTGTATTTTTAAGGATTATTGATTTTATTTGAGCAACACGGAAGTGCAGCCAGCAGATTGCCCAGCCATTTTCATCTGTTTTTGGTGCGAAGTGGTGGAAAAACAAAACAGAAAAACATGGGAAAATAGCATTTGGGGAAAAGTGTTGGCGAAACACACAGACAACACACACACAAACGCACACAGAAAATGTGCATTTTGTGCATTGTTTAATTATGCAAAATGTCGACAAATTCTTGTCACAACAAAAGCTTAGTGAAGTGAATCTGAAGTTAAGGTAAAAAGTGCGCAACAGAATAAATATGCAATGCCAAAAAGTCTATGAAAAGTTTATGGAAAATAGTTGGAAAATATTTAATTGAAATTCGACTAGGCTTTAAATCGATGTTTGATTGAGAGAAATTAATGATTGTTCTGATTCTGATATAAAATATATGATGCTAATGGAGAGCTTCTCTAGAGAGTGATAAATGGGAGAATAATGAAAAATGAAGGGCGAAAATGCAAGATTTATTCATAATTCATTGTATTTTGTTTATTTCTTTTTTTATTTATATAAATAATAATAAAATTACAAGCTAGCAAGTTTACCGGAACATTGGCGGCATAAGGCCTAAATAACTTAAATATGAGAAAATATATAGAATGAATTATATAGAACTTATAATTGAAAACATTTATTTTTTAAGAGAAATGTAGGAAAAGTTAAAAATTTTCTTTTATCTAATATTTGATAACCCTACCCTACATGATTTTTTCTCAAGGAAAAAAAGATTTGGGGCTTAAAAATCGATTGATGATATTTTTTTTTTGCTATGGCATAATTTTTTTAAAGAATTTTAAAAAATGTATTTTTTTAAATCTTTTTTCAGAGGTAGCGCCTTTTCCATAGAAAAAAACCATAGTAAAACCAATTTTAAAGCCCTATATCTATCCGAAAATGTCGGTTTGGAGGAAAAAAAAGTTTGATTTTGTCGAGTAGTGTAATTTGTTTGATGCCGTTGCTCTCTGGGATTTCACCTACAAAAAACTTTTCAAAGATATTTTCTCCAGGAAAAAACTCTTGCTAACAAGAACCATTGCAATGAATACTCGATGATAATTATCATTATTATATTTATCAATATCACTCAAAAGAGAAGTATAAATAGTAGCAGAAATAAAAGTAGTAATAGTCTAGAGGAATTCGCGTAGGAGTATGTATTTTAGGGAATGCCTCAACCGCACTCGATAATACATTCAGATGCAAAAATTAATATCATAATTTCGAATAAATTACTCATCAATATACCGCACTCCCACACCCCTGCAAGCCACAGCCCACACACAGAGAATGTGCTGCATATTTGTGCTTTAACTTAACCCCCAATACCCCACTTCCACTCCCCATCCCATCCATCCCACACAACCACCCACACAGCCCCCATTCTGCAACCGAAAACGATGCAATTTTCAATGCATAATTCATTTGCCGAAACAAATTGATTGGAATGTGTTTATGCGCTTTCCCCCTTTCCCTTACCCTGTGCACATTTCAATTTTCGTACAGCCAACGAACCCAAAACAAATTTGTGTATTACCTATAGGGCTTCCACCGCCTACCTACCACCCCTACCACCAACCAACAACCACAGGCAAAAACAAAACAAAATGAAAAGCAATGGAAAAACAATGCGAAAATTGAAAATTCTCCATAAAACCCCGAAGGAGAATGCACTTAGGCGGGTGTGGGGTGCAGGGGGCTGTGCACACGTCGCGTTGCGTTTGTCGCCATAATTCACCGCAAATGCCGCAGCGTTCAAAAGTAATTGAAAATCGTAGGAATAGAAGAACGGAACACTCCGCAGTAAAAAAAAAAAGACCAGTACATTTCTGACCACGCCCACAGACCATACGCACAGATCAAAGAGGGGGCAGAGAGTGGGCGAAATTGAGAGATGAAAGAGTGGGATAGGCCGTTACGCTGCGAGGCAGTAGCAGTGTCCCTTCCTGAAGGACACAACCAACAAAAATTAAAAACCGCAACCGATTTTCCCACGCAACGCATAGAAAAACTTTGATGAGCAGCGCTCATTGAAATTGCATTTCCTCTCTCTTCCAAGTGTTTTCCCATCGTTAAATTTTTCGTGTCGTGTCCTGAGGATAATTGCAGGAGGCACGTGCTGTGAGCAAATTGCAGGGAATGGCAGAACAACAGGCAGAACCCTAGAGAACAGGCAACTGATTGAGACATATCCATTGCAAAGGACATTCTTACCTACCAGATATAGGGTAGGTTATGAAACAGGAATCGAATTCTGTACTGACTGTCCTGTGTGTATGAATGTCTCCCCTGCGGCTTTATGAATTATGCGACTTCAACTACGGCGTAGAAAATGTTTTCCCCTTTCCACAAGAAATGGAGTTTTTTTTTCTTCTGTATTTTCTGTATTGTCAGGCACTTGAAAATGTGAATGGAGTTTCCAGGGATCTGCTGTTTACAGAGGATCGTATCTCTCTTTTTGTTATTCCAAATTTAATTAAACAAAACTGACAACAATAGAGCGCAGAATGGGAGTACATAAATGCTGTTCCCGTTTTGAGGGTTCAGCTAAAAAAATAAAAACTGGTTCGTTTGAGAGCAGAAAATTAGTTTGAATACGGATTCCGATTCCACGTACGCTTGAGGTGCCACTCAAGTGCTGCATTATGCAATTAAATCAGCTAAAAGTAGATAAATATTTGAACAAAAGCCAAAAGGAACCCTTGAGCTTGAGTGCTGCCATGACATATGAAAGGAGACCAGTTTAGGCAGCTAGAAAGGAGATTTTGAAAGCAGAAGAGGGCATAGAACATGAGGAGAAGGGCATAGAACATGGGGAGAAGGCAAACAAAAAATTCGATTAAGAGTTGCTCAGGTAATATTACGATTAAAAACACACAAAATATTTACCCATCATCCTTTAAAATTTTATGGAGATTTTTCCAAAATTTCATTAAATCATTGGACACTCAAAAACACCTACGACAACCCACCTACCTTTGCCACACTCTCCCCCCGGATCACCTAGTTGTTGTACATTTTTTAACATTATTTGAGCACAGGATGCTGGCCAAAAAATTTCATTAAATGTGGAAAAATGTTGATACAATTTTTGTGCAATTTTCTTGATTTTATTTTGGCAGCACACGTAAGCAAATCCCTCATGAAACATATTTGCAAAGTAATAAATATTTTAGATATGTGCAAAAAACTAGCAACAATTTTCTTGCCTTTTTTTTTTGTGTGGTGTGTGTGTGTGTGTGAGGGGATTTGGATAAAATGTACAACACTCTATCCAATTTGTAAACCGTCACTGTGTAAACTGCGCTACGGTTGTTGTTTACCTGCAAAAACAATATTAATTAATGAAATACTTGACGCGCGTTTTCCAGCTTCCAGCTAGTTGTATATGTATATTTTTTTGTTGTTGTTTTTTGGTAAGAAAATACCAACTCTCTTTACTCTCTTTTTCTCAGTTATTTGTTTCCATTGGCATTTCCATATATCCATCCATCTACACTCTATACCCGTCCCAAAAAAAGAGAGAAACAAAACAATTGCAGAGATTTCTGAAATACTTTTTCGTTGCTGGATGGATGTACAGCAGACCCACACCACGTTATGTATGGGATGTAGGAAGGGCAGGGCTGGGCAGGGCAGAGCTTGGCTGTGCTGCTCTCCCATGCTTTACGTCTGAATGCCTTTTCCGTTTGCTATTTCAATTGAAATTTGCTTATTGCAAAATGTTCTCCATGTTGTTATCCCCCACACACAACACAACACAACACACCACAACACAACCTTCGCCCCCCAAAACATTCAACTCTAAAGAATTTCTAGTGCATTGCAAATTGGCATTGAAGTGCAAAAACCATCCGTAGAGACTACTACAATGAGACGGCGATGCGCTCAAGTATTCTGCGAATTTTTGTAATAAAGTTGCCAAAACAGAAAGTTTTCCCCCTCCCCGCAGTGGACAGGGGAGTTGAGCTATTGTGTGGGTAGGGATGGGGAAGCAACAACAACAGCTTTGGGGTAACCAAAGTTGCACAGAAATCAACATCAACAGAAAGGTGGTTAAGCAGTCTATCAAGGCATCAGGGCATCAACCGCGAGAAAACGGAAATAAACTTGCGCAAAAGTTGTATTCAAATCGATTTGTAAGGGTGGAATATGCAACAGAATTTTACGATTTTGGAAGGTTTTAAATAGGAAGAAATATTAAAAACATAAACTAAAAAATAAGCACAGTAAATAGTATTATTTGACCCCTTAGATGTGGTTGATTCCCACATTATTGATGATCCAAAAAGTTTGATTTCGAACGTCCATGCTAGTTTCGATTTAGCGCTAGCCGATTATTTCTTTGATTATGTTGACATTTGACTCATATTTGTTGCACCTCTCTGATGCCCTGTATAAAATATAAATCTCTGACATTTCTCTAGAATTTAGAACTAATTTAATAAGTTCAGGAAAATGTACCTTAATTTCCCATAGAAATTCTCTTTAATAAGTGGATCGTTGAGGAAAAAAATAAATGTTGTTTTGGCTTCTAAAAAAGTTGTCGAATATGTAAGCCTTTAAATAAATATTTGTCATTTATTTTTAGGAATTATCTACACAAAAACCTATCAAACTTGTTTTACTTCTATTCCTGAAATTCTCATATTTTGATATGATACATTTATAAATACGAATTCTGATATCATATTTCAATTGTGTAAAAAATTATCTCCTGCTCCCCGCAGTAGTTTTATAATCTCCCACCTTTCAGACACCTTTCAGGGCTACTGATCAGTGCCCCAACAACAGGGCAAAAATGTTTCACCTCACAATTACTATTATAATCATTCACATGGCCTTTGCTGATTAGAATCCCACCCAAAAACCACTTGAAATCCCCCAAATGTCTAGCCAAACTATTTAGTCACAGCAGATAAAATATATATGTCAATTTCTTATCAAAACTTACGATTGCTGAATGACTTTATTGTTTTTTTGCTTTTTGCTTTTGTCTTTTAAATGACTCTTCGATTTTTTCGAGCAAAGTTTTCTACAAATGGCACTAAGCAAACGTTTGCTTATCCAATAAATAATGAATAGTAAGACCAAAATGATGGCATAAATATCCAAATTATGGGCTGCTATCAGGCTCATGTGCACCACGGGACTCTGCAGATGTGGGGCACCATGATGGCGGATGACATAGTCCACCCAATAGAGCAGAGTTTGACGAGCGCTCAGAGGACGATCGCGGTAGAGGGAGGAAAAGGCCTTCACTGCTTCATTGTACTTGGGATTCTCCAGAATTTCGTGTATAGTGTCGCTGAAGGACTGCTCCTCGAGGGTCAGAAGGCTAAGAGACTGACCAAAACCCTGACTGACCATGGCATCAGCATTTCCTGGCTGATCACCAAACACGGGAAGGGCTAGCATGGGTTTGCCATGATACTGTGCCTCGGTGACGCCGCCCTTGCCCGCGTGGGTGATGAACAGCTTGATTTTGGGATGTGCCAGGATATCGTCCTGTGGCAGCCACTTGGCATAGAGAATATTCTCCGACTTTCCTGGTGTATTCTCCAAATCATCCCACTTCCAGATGACTTTTTGCTTTAGTTTCGAGATGACATTGAACATCTTTTGCACGGTGTCGGGTTTGATGTGTTCCGCCTTCACATTGGAGCCGAGACTGAGGAGAATGGCGCCCTGTTCCTCTGTGGCGCTATTGAGAAACTCTTCTATATCCTTGGGCAGAGGATCTGGTTGATCCTTGACCTGTATGCCACCCACTTCGATCACAGCGGGCACATTGGGTCGTATGGGACCCTCACTGATGCCATGTGAGGCAAAGAATATGAGGGAAATGTTTTTATACAGATCCTCATAGCGTGGCATCGAGGGATCATCGCCATAAAGGTCCCTGTAGAGAATGGAATTTCATGAGTATTTATTTTGGTTTTCTTTTTGGACTTTTACTCACTTGTAAACTTTATCATTATTATGCTCAATCGCCAGCATAAATATCCAGTGTCCTACGGTGGCCAATATGTTTGCCAAACGCTGGAAAATGCTCATCGGTTGACCCTTTTCCACGACGACATTCATGGACGGCACATAGGAGATTTCACTGGGATTGCCCAGGACAGGGCCGAGCAGTGCGGGCGGATTTGAGAGTGCCACTATTTGTGGCACCTTCAACTTGTGCGCCACCGACAGCTGCAGGCTGTTCATAAAGTAACCCAAGATGACCAAATCAAAGTGATTGTCGGGCTGTTCGTAGAGATCGGTGACCTTTCGGTGCCTCAAGACATCCTTCATTTTGGCAAAGAGCGACAGCATGGAGCCCATGGCCAAGAGCATGGAAATTACCGGATTGCTGGTGTCCCTCTTGGCCATGCCCGCGACAAGGGCGCCAAAGGATTTCCCATCCGACTCATTGAGTGGCACTTGAATATGATTGATGGACTGATGCAGAAACGGCGGCTTCAGGGCCGTGACGACAGTCACATTGTGTCCACTCTCGGCCAGTATCTTGGCCATTGACATCTGAATGACCAAATGCGAGGGACTCAAACTGGTGAAGAGTCCCAGAATATTGGCAGCCTGACTGCCGCCGCCAGCCAACAAGGCCAGCAGGAGCAAGGGAATGTTCAATTTACCGGCCATCTGATCACGCGAGCAACTGAAAGCCAACTGATCTTGGGAGCTAGCCACAGGTGCTGGTACTGGCTGAGAGCAGAGCCCTCTGATAAGCGTTATCAGCTCTAGCAGCTATCAGGCTGTCGGCTACTACGACTTTTAATAGTTTCTTAATCTTTCTAATGCTTTAAACATCTCTTGCTGCTGCTGGGCAGTAGAATTACCAAACAAATTGAACTCACAATGATAAGCATTATCTGTCATTGACTTGGGCAAAAATTTCGCTCTCCTCGAAATTCTCACGCTCTCAGAATTGAACTGTAAACAGAATAAAATGAATATTATTTCATAATGAGAGGCGAAGAGGTTTTAATTCGTCGCCACAATTATAATCATACTCGTATTTGAGACAGCCTTTTGATAAGCCAATCTTTGATGCTATCATACGGGTCGTAGTCGTAGTCAAGGTGTTCCAAATTATTTACAATCTTTCAGACTTTACCTATAATAATCACATTGATAACATAATCAATGGACAGCCAAACATGTGGCACCCTGAAGAGGTAGTTTGATTATTTTTATACCAGAGAACAGCCTAATCATTATAACATTGCAACTATGAGGAACTATTAGAATTACATATACGTCAAGAGTATTGTATTGATTTTTCTGTGCATTTTAGCTGCGAAACAAAATTTAATTGGATTGCTGATTTGGTTTTTTTTGTTCTTTGACAAAGACCTCTTTTGGTTGTATTTTATTTGGGGATATTCCACATGTTTTTTCCTCATTGCTACTCATTATAGAATTTTTAAAGTGAAGAGGGTGAATCAGCATTGATTTTGCGGTCACAGGAATTTCATTAATTCATAAATTCATGAAACGAATTCATGGGCACAGGCAGAGATAAGAAGAACCCAAGAGATAAATCTGAATGGGGGGCCATCGATCATGTTTGATCTTGGCGAAATTTTTGTTTGTTTTGAAATCAGCTCAAACTCGAACACGAACATGAAAACATTGCTGTAGATTTTACAGGGCCGCAGCAAAATTAAAAAAAAAAAAAATGCAGCTCTGTGCACTAGAATTTCAAACAAATGAAAATCAAGATTCTGTATAAGAAATGTCCAGAAAAAGTGTGGAGGGAAAAGGAGTTTGATCAAACATAATTACTACCTCGCAATTATTTCTATTTGCAATTACACATGTTGAATCATAAAGTTAGTTTGCTATCGATTGTCATGAACAAAAGCTATGCCGAATTTAGTAAAATGGAATTTTGATTGCAGTGAGCTCGAGACCTGTTTGATCGAACCCAATGCTTTAAGCTTCTATTATTATTAGTTGTTTTCTAATCTCTTGTTTGTTATTTTCCTCTTCAAAATCTATTTATATTTCAACTCTAAAAAAAATATATTTTGGTATTTATTTAATCAATATACATATTTGCTTATGTGATCTTAAATTTATTAGTATAACGACACTCAAGGTACTGATGGAGTAGTATTATTAGAAGTTTGGGAATGGAATGTCGAATGACACTTCTACTCCTCACATTTTACTGCTTTTTGACCTTCTTTGACTTCGCGGAGAGCTTTCTGCAGATGAATTTAATGACAGCCTTCGTCAGCAGCAGGAAAACAACTAAAATGATGGCCAAAAGAGCGAAGATATCCAAGTTGTTGGCTGCTATGAAACTCATGTGAATCAAAGGGCTCTGCAGATGGGCAGCTCCATGATGACGGATGACGTACTCGGACCAGTAGATGACCGTCTCCCGGGCAGTGAGTGGACGATCGCGGTAGAGCTTGGAGAACGTGGAAACCGTCTGGAGGTACTTGGGGTTCGAGAGGATCTCCTCGATGCCCTCGCGGAAGGGCTGCTCCTCGAGGCTTAGGAGACTGAGAGTGAGGCCAAAGCCCTTCTTGACCATCGCATCGGCATTGGCGGGCTGATCCCCAAAGACGGGAAGGGAGAGCATTGGTTTGCCGTGGTACTGGGCCTCGGTGAGGCCGCCCTTTCCCGCGTGATTGATGAACAGCTTGATCTTGGGGTGGGCCAGGATGTCGTCCTGTGGCAGCCACTTGGAGTATAGGATGTTGTCCGACTTGCCAGGGGTCTTGTCCAGATCCTCCCACTTCCAGATGACTCTCTGCTTCAGCTTCGAGAGGACATTGAACATCTTCTGGACGGTGTCGGGGCTGAGATGCTTTCCCTGTACATTGGAGCCGAGACTGAGGAGGATTCCTCCGTCCGTGGCATTGCCTAGGAACTCCTCCATATTCGTGGGGAGTGGAGCGGGCGTATCCTTGATCTGAATGCCACCAATCTCAATCACACCGGGAACATTGGGTCGCACGGGCCCCTCGCTCAATGCGTGGGAGGCAAAGAACACGAGGGAGGCGTTTTTCACCATCTCCGAGTACTCGGGCATGTTGGGATCATCGCCAAAGAGTTCTCTGTGAAGAGTGAAGAGAGTGATGAGTACCCTTGCTGGGTGTTTTCTGTTTATTTACTCACTTGTATGTATTTCTGTTGCGGTGTTCTGTTATTTTGCCAAAAACCCCAAAGCCCGCGCTCATGAGGAAGCATTTGATGCGCTGCTGGAACGACATTACCTTGCCCTTTTCCACAGCAACATTTATACTCGGAACATACGCGAGTTCATTTGGGTTTCCAATCAGGGGATTCAGCAACAGATTTGGTGGCATGGTAGCCAGCACGATCAGGGGGGCATTCACCTTTCTGGCAAAGCCCATTTGGTAGTCGTTCATGAAGAAACCCGAGAGAACGAGATCGAATTTATTGTCCTTGTTCAGATAGAGATCCTTCACTCGCGGATCCCTAAAGGCATCCGTCATTTTGCGATAGAAAAAGCCCATCTGTCCGATCATACGGAACAGGGAATATAGCATATTTGTGTTGTCATTCTTTGACATTTTCTCTATAACGGCGCTCATCTCTGCTGCATCCTCCGTGCTCAGGGGCACTCGTATGACATTGATGTCCTTGTGGCTGACAGCTGGCTTCAGTACAGTCACCACTGTGACGTTGTGCCCATTCTCGGCGAGCGCCTTGACAGCCGACATTTGTATTATCAAATGGGAGGGACTTAAACTGGGAAATAAACCCAGAATATTTGCACCCTGACTGCCACCGATAAGCGCGACGGCGGCAACGGCCAGCAGAAAAGTTCGCGTAGTGTTCAGCTCCATATCGACATCGACTTTTGTTTTGTACGGCAACCGGCGGACTGTTGCTGGAACTACGGTCTGGCGCTGCTTTATATTGAAAACAATTTTGTCGCTGACATTGGATGACTAATCAGGTTTGGCTTGCCCCGCCCCCCCCCGATAAGGGGTCCGTTCCTCTGTGTGCGCCAATGTTGTGCTAGGTAATGATAAACCATTTCGCAATATTTTTTGGCCATTTCGTGCGTGAAATGCACTCGAAAATGTTTGATAAGGAAAATGTGGCTCTTATCAGCTTAAACATTTTTGTTTATCTATGGATTTTGTTTGTGTAAAGCGAGGAGTAATTATTTAATCTCCCTGCGTGCCGATTGTGCGCCTCTCAATGGGGTAACAATTTGATAGCAGGCAAAAACTAAATTTAAATGAAATTTTAAACACGAAATAGACAAATTTTATGGCGAAATGGTATCAGAACGAAATGCGAGACACCTTATCGCGGCAAAGCTCAAGTCAGCTACAAAAATTCATTCAATAAATGTTCCGAACTGCCAGTCGTCTAGCCAGAAGTACGCCGGCTGCCCCCCACACACACACAGGGCGAAATGGTGCGAATTTTGTTGCTAGCGGTAGCTGCTGTCGCCGCACTTATCGATGGCAGTCAGGGAGCCAACATTTTGGGACTCTTTACCAGTTTGAGTCCCTCCCATTTGATTATACAAATGTCGGCGGCACAGGCGCTCGCAGAGAGCGGACATAATGTCACCGTGGTGACTGTACTGAAGTCAGCTGTCAGCCACAAGGACATCCGTGTGATTCAGGTGCCGCTGAGCGAGGAGGAGAGCAAATACTTGAGCGATCTCTTTGCGGAAATATCAAAAAACAACAACAAAAATATGCTCGTTTCCATGTTCAGCATGTTCGGACGGATGGGATTTATGTCACAGAAAATGGCAGATGCACTGAAGGATCCACGAGTGCGGGATCTCTATGAGAACAAGGACAACAAATTCGATTTGGTTCTCTCGGGCTTTGCCCTGAACGACTATCAAATGGGTTTTGCCCAGAAGGTGCAGGCCCCCTTGATCGTTGTGGCCACCATGCCGCCGGGCCTGTTGCTCAACTACTTGGTTGGCAATCCGGAAGAGCTGTCATATGTGCCCGGTATGAATGATTCGGTGGAAAAGGGTAAGGGCATGACCTTTAAGCAGCGCCTCATTGGCTACGTAATGGGCCTCGGCTATAAGGTATTTTCAAAAATGATTGAGAGACGCAGCAAAAAGTCTTACAAGTGAGTAGATCAACAGCAAACCACCAGCAAGGGTACTCATTTCACTCTTAACTCATCACAGAGAACTCTTTGGCGATGATCCGAATATGCCAGAGTACTCGGATATGGTGAAAAACGCCTCCCTCGTGTTCTTTGCCTCCCACGCACTGAGCGAGGGACCCGTGCGACCCAATGTTCCCGGTGTGATTGAGATTGGTGGCATTCAGATCAAGGATACGCCCGCCCCACTCCCCACGAATATGGAGGAGTTCCTGGGCAACGCCACTGATGGAGGAATCCTCCTCAGTCTCGGCTCCAACGTGCAGGGAAAGCATCTCAGCCCCGACACCGTCCAGAAGATGTTCAATGTCCTCTCGAAGCTGAAGCAGAGGGTCATCTGGAAGTGGGAGGATCTGGACAAGACCCCTGGCAAGTCGGACAACATCCTATACTCAAAGTGGCTGCCACAGGACGACATCCTGGCCCACCCCAAGATCAAGCTGTTCATCAATCACGCGGGAAAGGGCGGCCTCACCGAGGCCCAGTACCACGGCAAACCAATGCTCTCCCTTCCCGTCTTTGGGGATCAGCCCGCCAATGCCGATGGGATGGTCAAGAAGGGCTTTGGCCTCACTCTCAGTCTCCTAAGCCTCGAGGAGCAGCCCTTCCGCGAGGGCATCGAGGAGATCCTCTCGAACCCCAAGTACCTCCAGACGGTTTCCACGTTCTCCAAGCTCTACCGCGATCGTCCACTCACTGCCCGGGAGACGGTCATCTACTGGTCCGAGTACGTCATCCGTCATCATGGAGCTGCCCATCTGCAGAGCCCTTTGATTCACATGAGTTTCATAGCAGCCAACAACTTGGATATCTTCGCTCTGTTGGCCATCATTTTAGTTGTTTTCCTGCTGCTGACGAAGGCTGTCATTAAATTCATCTGCAGAAAGCTCTCCGCGAAGTCAAAGAAGGTCAAAAAGCAGTAAAATGTGAAGAACGGGAAGAGTCATTCCACATTCCGTTGTCAAACTTCTAATAAAGTTAAGTACACATAAGCAAATAAATTGATTAAATAAATACAAAAATATTTCTTTTAGTGGTGAAATAAAAATTAGTAATGAAAAGTAAAACAAAAGATTAAGAAAATCATTAAAATATTATATAAAATATTTTTTTATGAATCGCCGTGAATACTTTTCTATTATCAAAATATGTCTTCACAGTCTTGCAGCATTATTACCCCGATTACCACTGACCATTGTAGGTGGTTCCTATCGAAACGCTCTCAAGAACTCTCTTATTTTACCCGTACCCCACAATGTTTATTTTTCCCCCTACGCCCAAAACGATGTAAACAGATTTATCAGCATGAATCAATATATATTTCATTTGGGCGCATACCATTAATTTATTCGATTATCTGCCGCTTAAAACCCTTTACGTACCCCATTCTCCCCCTCTGCACCACATTATCATCATCATATATGTATGTACCATCCCTTGCCAACGTTTTTCCTTCAGAACTAATGGTTTTCCATGTGCGTGACGACCAAGAAGAAGGAAGAGGACGAGGAGCAGCACGGAAGGAGGAGCAGCAGCAAGTAGGGGAGGATGCCCCTGAAGGGCGTGTGCACATTTTCATACACATTTAATCGTCTGTCTGCCCTGCAAATTCTTAATTAACACGCACAGGGCACAACCACACATCCACACATCCACAGGGCACACACATGCAAATAAATATTTATCGGCTCTGTGGCGCGTAACTCACATCACATTCCCGTCGGCAGCGGCCTCGCCCCATTGTCTGTTGGTCACTCAGTTGTTGTCCGAAAGAAGTCCCATCCCATTCCCTAACCATCCACCCCATCCACATGGACTCTGGACTCTCTGTCCGCAGACCATTCATCGTGAATGTCGTCGTCGCTGTAAACCAAAGCCCGCATTCAGCATTTCCGCTGCCAGTGTCCTTTGTCTCTCTCTCTCTCTTCTTTTGGTTTAATTTTTGCCATTGAACCTGGAATATAGCCGCCACATAAGCCCGTACATGTCCCTCTCCCTCATATTCTGTTATTGTTTTGATCTGTGCATCAATTTGGATTTGATCTGTAAAGAGTTTTCCTTTATTCGATTGATTTCAACACAGTTTTACATGGGAGATGGATGTATAAAATGAGATGGGGATATAGAAACAGAAAACTATTGTTGCCTGGCGTTTTTGTTTGAAGTTCTAAAGCGCTGAAAGGTTACATTTAATTTAATTTAATTACATTCGTGTAGGGACTATTTCGGAATGCAAAATAAAAACATAAATATAATAAAAAATATATATATATATTTCTAAAAAATTTTGTATCAACAAAATATTTAATATATTTAATATATTTTTTTCGGATCTTTTTCTATAAATTAAATTAAAATAAAATCATCAAAAATGTTATTTAAAAATGCTTTAATTTATTATATATATTATTTTGTATATTAAATACAAATTTGTAATTATTCTTAATAATCGTTTAAATTTTAAGCATTTTAGTTTATAATATCGATTTTTTTTTATTACTTACATAAAGTGTATCTACATAAGTGCCTTTTTTCCACACACCTTCCATACAAATATTCATAGATTTCTTTGCTTCTGGAAGGTCTTTTGGCTACTTTTGCACTCACTGACCAATTTAAGCAGCTACACCTAAAATACATCAATAATTTAGGGTCTTGAAAATATATGTGGGTATGTAGGTATATATTTTCCATGTAAACAAGTGTCGGAGATCCAATCTAGCCGCACCGCCTGCTACACCGTACGATATATGTATGTATGTGCTAGTGGATGGAATGTTTACAAAATTCCAACAACACTTCAATTTTAATGAAGAAAACGTTGGCAGTACAGCCCAGGACAGCCCCACCAAAAGTAAATGTCAAATATTTGATTAGCCCCATTAGAAGGGTGCCCCCCCGGGAGCGGGAGGGGACGCCACCGCTGACCCACATGCGACGGCGTTGGCAGCAGCGATGGTGCCGTAAGGGTTGTTCTTGTTCTGCTTCTACCTCCCCCCCACACAAGAATACTTCATTATAATTCTCGCTCATTAACCCATGTTTTCCATGTGCGTTTTCCGTCCCCACTTTCCCCACATTTCCAGGACGAGGGACTGACTGGCTAGAAAGAAAAAGAGGAGAAAAACACTTTTCATAATTAACGATTGTAATTTTTGTTTGTTTCGCCTTCAGTTTTTTTTGCGGGTGGGGGGTTCTTTCGCGGTAAAGGCTTCATTTTCACTTTGGTTTTCGATTACAATTTTGCCCTTCCATTCTTTTTTCTCTTTACTGCCACCCTTTCAGCCGTTTTTCTGCTTCTGTTTTTGTCAGAAAAATAAAAGTTTTGCCTGTGATGGACACATGATTGCTGTCGGTCTTGCCGCTATTCATATTTCATTAACATCCAACTCGAAAACTCATTCATATTTACTTACATTTCTTTGGGGGATTTCTCGGGGGTTTCTAAAGAGAGAGAGAGAGAGAGAGAGAGAGAGAGAGGTAAGGCGTTCTGCTCAATCGATTGACATTAATTATTAATCGTGGCATATAATTTAGACGCTGGAAAAATGTTTGAGAAACTTGTCAGCTGTAGGATAGGGCACAAGGATACTAGACTCTACGCCCCACTGTTGGGGAATTTTCAATTAGTGCAACCGAAAAATGTCAACTAAGTTCCTTCCTCCACCCCATACACCCTGTCTAAAAGACAGGAATTTTCATAATTATGCATTGGGTGAGAAATTTGTTGAATTTTACATTCATTTTGCAGTAAATTTAATTAGAAAACAAAAAACTTTTTCTCTACACACACACACACACACACTTATACAAGGAGCTTATGTCATGTACCAGAAATTTACCCCCTCCCCCTGTATACTTATTAAAGGGTAGCAGCAGCTAAATACAAGTTTCACAACAGAGAGAAAATGTCTATAATTTTCCCTGTGTATGTGTACATGGCAACCAAAAGCTGTCGTCCCCACTCTCTCTCTCTCTCTCCCACTGGCTCTGCTGCCTCTCTCTGCTGTGAGCATTAGTTATTACAACCCAACTATAATTTAAAATAAATGCCAAAGTAGCCGAGGTCTAAACCGCAGAACATCGCAGGCCCTGAGCACCAGAGAAAGCTGGCTATTAAGCCCCCACACCCCTCTACAAACAGCCCAAAGGCAGCCGCTTGCAGGAGTCACAGAGCCTCAGAGCTCTAGCTCCCACTTCTGTTGCTGTTGCTGCTGCTGCTGTTGGCTTTATAATAAATTTATAAATGAAAATATGAAAAATGGTCGCTGCGTGTTTTTGCCAAACTAAGCAAAAAAAAAAAAGCGAAGTATTAAAAAAAAACTAAAAAAGAAGCAACGAAAACGCTCTGAAAATTCTCTCTAAGAGTGGAGAAAAGCTGCAATAAAAAACACGGATGACAGAAATGGCTACATTTGAGGTCGAAGTTAAAGATACTCTACAGAAATGATCTCTGCCATGATAAGTGAACTATTTTATAGTGAGAGTTGCAGTAAATAAAGTTAAATTGGGAGAACAAATTACCATAAATATTTATATAGAAATTGAAGCTTTGAAAACCCTTTAAAATTATCTCTGCTGTGATAGTAAGATGATATTATGGTTAGAATAACATTAAATGCATAAAATATAAGAAAATATGGGATTAAAATTTGTAATTTAAAAGATTTTAAACCCAAAATATAACCTACTTACATGTGCTCAGCAAATACTTGTGTGTTCCAACGATTACTACTATTTCACCTCTATTTTATAGTGATTTAATTCCAGCTACTAAAATATAGCATGAGAGATGGATCTACAATTTTGTTCCCGTTTTTCTCTTTATTCCCATCAATAATATATAATACACTTTAGTAGGTCTCAAATCCTTCATTTCATAGTCATAAAACCCTTTTTGCGAGGGCATCAAAAAACTTACCAAAAGTAGTACTAAGAAAAGTGGGTGCATTGGGATTGGCTGCACTGGGGTTAAGGGGTGGCGCTGGGATGGGATGGCGCTAGAGGGCTGGATGTGGATTTTGTGGATAGGTCATCAGTGTCCTGTGGTCGAGTGGCTGAAGTTAACGTTAAAGCAGCGCGGCCAAGCGCTCCAAGTCGGTTGTAAAATGTTTAAGGATTTTTCATTTTATTGCATGGCCAAAAGGCAATCAGAGTTTAAGCATTTCAATTTACATGCAAGACATCAGAGAAAATAATTACGAGCTATAGAAAATTCTATATTAATTCTTTTTTTTATTTTGGGATACTGTATGCTCCATTAACCTCAAATAAAACCCCCATGACATTTCAATTTCAATGTCTGCAACAGGCAACTTTATGATATTCCAAACTGGTAACACAAACTGACCTGTCACCCAGCGAAGCTACACTGTACAGTGTGCACTCTCCCCTCCCATAAATAAAGCAGATATAGCTAAAAAATAATACCAAAAAAATATATGACACATTTTAAACTTTTTGACTTGCGGGCAACAGGCAGAAATGCAGCAGGAAAGGCAGATACAAAGAGAGAGAGCGACAAAAACTTTCACTAGAAAAGTCCCCCAATGTTGCTACCCCAATGCTGGCAAATAGAAGGATGGGCCGGGCAGGGCATGTTGGGGAGTACAAAACTAGAAAAGAGCAAATGGCCAAGAGCATCAGCAGAACAAACAAACAAACGAAACAAACAAAACAAACACATGCTCGCATCCTCATCCGCATCCTGGTTCCACATCCTGTTTAAAGGACACATGGTCCACCATTCTGATTAGTTTTTGGGCTTCATATCGTATCTGTAAATATAAGTTATGGCTTGCACTGGCTGCTTGTTGTGCTGCAGGAAAGTAAAGTATGGGAAAGGTCACTCATCACCTTGGGGAAAAGGAACATCGCCTATCGCTTCAGGAAACGTTCCACAACAGAAAGTTGGTAGCAAAAATGAATTTCAATGCATATGTGCGGGTCATATGTGGGGGGTATCGAATGTACAAATAGTTGGTGAAAATTCTGTGAAAAGTTGCACAGAAAAATGAAAGTGAAAGGGGCACCTAAATGGGAGAACTTTCTGACTTTTAGGCATACGTTCGAATTGAATATTTGTATGGAAATATGGGGAATTATGTGTGTTACATTATGTGGAAATATCAGCAATGGATGTGAGAAATTTTATATATTTTTCTTTATTTTTATGAATGTAATATATTAAAAAACTGTAAAATTAAAAGACTTTCTATGAAAAGTAATTTGAAAATTTCCTCAGGATTATATTTTTAAAATTAAAGACTTTTAAGAGATATTATTTGAGGATTTTCTTAAATATTGAAAATTATTTATAGGTATTTTGGGAATTTTCTAAAAAATATTCCCAAAATTGAAATAAAAATTATTTTAAAAAATTATTAAAAATTATAGAATTTCTGTGAATGAATCGCTGGCAGAAAATTTGGTAGTTGATTGTGAATATATTCTTGTCATAAAATTTTTCTGCAGATTACCCTTGCTCATTCTGCCAATTCCCCCTTCCACTGAAACTCTATACTTATAATTGCATTTCCTTCAAAGAATTTCCCCACTGCCAAATTGATACTTAAACGATCTATTAGAGCATAACTATTTTCCTTCGTTTTCCTTGCATTTTCTGTTGCCTTGGCCATGGGCATTGTCGACTTTTGGCTTTATGCAGTTTCTCCCACCCTTTCTCTTACTCTCTCCGCTCGCTGTCCTATCCACTTAAGGAAGAAGGATATAAAATACAAGAGAGTGTAAAAACTTTCGCCATTTTCTTTGCCAACTTTCTTACTTCGCGTTGCATTTGCAGCAGCAGCAGCAGCAGCAGCAGCACAGGAAAATGTCTTTTTTGTAATGCCAAGTAGTCAGCGGTGCATATAACTCAACAGAGAGACTCAGCGCCCCCCCCCCCACCAGACTCAGACTCAGACCCAGAACCACTCTATATGTATGTATATGTATAGCCAACTATATATCTTGGCAGTCGCCCTCTGGCGGCAACAGCTGCAACTACCGCTGCTGGACGTGAAGCTGAAGCGTGAAAAAGAAACATTTGCATATCCTGTGACCCACTTATAATCATTTTTCATGGCACGGGCATGGCAGTGCTGCAAGGAAGACAACAACAAAAGAGAGCGCCATCTAGCGCACAATATTAGCTAAGAAGGCAGATGTTGAATGAGGTTATGTTTGCTCTTTAGAACAAAACCCCACAGCCCCAGCCCCAGCTCCCACTACAGCAGGCAGCCTCTATGCTGGATCCACAAACCACACTTTAGCATCATTTGCATAAATTGTGTGTGTGTGTTCATGTCAAGGTGGTAGATGGGGGGTGCCCCCACACGCCCCTAAAATAAAGGAAAGTCTGCTACTATATATACTATATATATCTCATTCTCTCTCATACTTTATAGAGAGCCAAATTATGGACATGAGATTCTATTTTGGTGCTCATTAGCGTAGGCACAAAAGTGTCGCTGTAATTAATAATCAAAGCATAAAGACAACGAAAATGAATTGTGAGGCAGTCGAGTGCTAAGTATTTTTATCGCAGCCACATGCCACACGCCACAGCGAGACAGAGAGAGAGACTGGAATTATTTATATGTCTGTAATTAATCAGTGAAAACTAAGAGAGTGAGTGAGTGGAGCGGGGGTAGGGCAGCAGACTAGACCTGAGGCATATCTTTGGTAGTGCATGTGCCAGATTGCATCCGAAAGATGCCCACAGATAAAACAATTGCATTAAATGCTTAAATAATTGTAAAATTAATCAAAAATTGTGCACAAATTTCTATGGCAACACATAAATTGGGTCAACAAATGCCCAAATGCAATGCTCCATGTGCAAAATAATCAGCTTTTGATCAACATTTATTTCATTTTGTGATTTGCACAGACTGCACTTTTGGTTACACATACGAGTTTGTATGATGGCTATTTGCTTTTGGCCTTTATGCAGATTTGCACAAATTTCAATTACAGCCAAAGGGCATGGGAAAGGGAAAGGGAAGGGTTTTGTGCTCAAATGTGTGTTTAAAATAGTTTAATATTATTTCAGATAAATATGTAAATTTAAAAGTATATACCAAAAACGTTTAGAGGATCAAAATTGTAGAAAATATTTAAAAAAATGATTTAAAGCATATAAATTTAAATGAAAAATTTATAAGAAAATTATATGATAAACAGAAATTGTTAATTCCATTTCCCATTTTTAGTGTAAATTTATTTTTTATTTTATTTAATTTTTATTGCATTTTCTTCTTTCATCAATTTTATACGCTCTTGCTCTTAATTTTACTGTATTTTTCTCATTTTTCCGATATCCAAAAATCTGATTAACATTAAAAATGCAAAAATAAATGTCGAGTGAAATTCGAGAAAATAAATTGGTGAAAACTCAATTAATGTGGAAATTTTCTTCTGAATATTAATTGGCCGGGCAATTATTCAAATATTGGCTGGTGCGCCTTCCAAAAGAAACCTTGACCCACAAAAAGCACATCAACGGAAAAGTTTTTTTGCTCTGAGAGAAAATAAAAAAAAACAACAAAAAAAACCAGTTCATTTTATGCAAATTTTCACTTGAAGCCGCTCGACTTTATTGAACTTTTTCGGCCAAAACGAGCTACCATTTGTGGGTCGAGTTCATTTATCTTGTAACCTAAAATACACACACACAGAGGGAAAGAGAGAGAGAGAGAGAGGAAGGATAGAACATCGCATATATCAATCGGTTGTAAGTTTTCGGTTCGCTTGAACCGAACCGTTGAACGTGACATGAATCGGACTTAAGTGATTTTAATAGTTCACGTGCTGCTTTTGACAAAACGCCGCAACCAGGATGCAGTAGGAAGGAGCAGAAGCAGCAGCAGCAGGAAGGAGGAGGAAGAGGCACTTTTAGGCCAGCCAGCAGCAACTCTCTTCGCGCTTCCGGCTTCCTCTATCTCTCTCTCTCTCTAACCCTGTCGAGTTTGAGTTCCAGTTACAGTCCTTTCGGTTCATAGACAATGGGAACCACCGTACCCAGCGACCACAATTTCCGCGCCGCTTGGCCTCGATTTTCGGGCGGTCTAAGCAAATTCAGTTGAATGATTTGATTTGTTTATATGCAAGGCACACCAGGCAAGGCAGGCGGGTAGAAGGCACGCTTCGTGCCTCAAAACTGTCAGTTGAGGCCGTGGAATACGAGACGAGTACGGTAGTACGAGTGTGTGTCCGTTGAGGGTTTTTGTCCTGCAATGATTGGAGATGGGAGTGTGCTTGGATCGTGAGAGTAGAGATCGTACAGTAATGTTTGTTAGCTGCAAGAAAATGAAGGCATAAATAGGAGAAAGAAGTAGTTAAGCTAAGGAAATAATGTTAGAATTTGTCGTAGTAAACATACCCAAAACGAGAACAAAAGCGAAAGTATAGTTAATCTTTTGACAGTTTTACGATCATGAATATTCCATGGCATGGCTCGTGAATGTCTCAAGTGTCTTAAGAACTTTTTAATTCTGATTAACATAAATTTTACCTTGTATTATCATGTGTATCTCCAGACGCCTCTTAGGCATGGATTTTTTATCGCCAACGATCGATTTCTAAGTGCTAAGGGTTGGCCTTTATCTGACACCCTTTCATTACTTTATTTTTAAATTATTTATTTCATGTTAAGAACTCTTTTTACTAAATTGTAGACCCATATTTTTAGAGCCATAATTACCATTATTTATTTTAGTTAGAAAACAATCTCCAACGATTTCTGATCGTAGATTCCCATTGGTTAACACGCTACCATCCCTAATTCCATTATTTTCTTTCTCTCTCTCTCTCTCTTCTATCCATCACCCTCTCTCCGTTTCTGGCTGCAATGCGTGTAATGGACACGCGCCACCTGACTTAATATCAATTTCGACCGCTCTCCCCATCTTCGTCTCATGTTCATTTTGGGGTTTCTTTCTTTATTTTTCTCGGTTACTTCTTGTCTCTGAAAAAAAAGTTTTTCAAGTCAAATTAATTTTTTATGGCACCAGAGAGGCGTGGCGCTCAGGTGGGTTTTTTTTTTTGTTTGGTTAAAGGTTCGATTCGACCTGCCGCCTGCTGCCGTGCCAACTGCCTTACGTGTTTGGAGTTTTAAAATCATTTTTGGAATGGAATAAATGGTTTTAAAATACTTTCCAGCAGCCAACAGCCAGCAGCCAGCAGCGTGGGGGGCAGCAACAATTTGCAAATTGAACGGTGACGGGAGGAATGGAAAAACTCTTTTTTGAGCTTGCTGGGGCAGGTAATGAAAGGTGTTAATGGGATTATGAGGGGAAAGGGAACCTGTAGAGGGAATAGAAGAAGCCACTTGCCAATTACAAAAGACAATCTTTCGACCACAATCTAATTGATTTCGAAAGCTGGCTGACTGGCATTCCCCCATAAGAATTTGGCAATCTACTTAAACGAGGACACACACACACACACACACACACATCATCCTTGCATATGCTTGGCCACAAACCTCAAGATTTATATTGCTAATAATTTCTCAACATAATTGTTGTATCAATAATTCAGTTATAGCACCCCCAAGCACCCCCAGCAACCGAAAGTTATGTCAGTTTATTAAATGTTTCTCGAGGGGCATTAAGCAGAGAGGAGACCACAACTATGGGTTTAACCTGTGGTTAAACGCTCAAACTTAGGCATAGAAATTCAGTAGATTGATTAAAGTTGTAGCCACAGAAATTTATGCATGCCGTTCGATTGGTGTCTCTTTTTGGGTTAAGAGAAAGAGAGAGAGAGAGATGCCAGGCTACACTTAACGCCCCCTCCCTGCAACTAATTGAAACTTTGCCTAATTCTTGTTTATGACACAAAACAGAGTGACGTGGCAGATGGCTTTGGCTCTCTCTCTCTCTCTCTCTCGCTCTCTTTTGGCAGAGATTATAAACTGCAACCTAAGACTTGGCAATAATTTGATAATTTAATTACACTTAACCTCGTTGAACCTACCAGCGGCCCAACCCCCATAGCAGCCGTGGCAATCCTGCTGCCTCCCACCCCCTTTTGCATAATTTATGCAACTACTGCTAATGTGTGTCGGCTCCGGGTAGGGGTCTCGGTGTGTGTGTGTGGGGTTCTTGGCGACATTTTGCCAGTGGGAAACGTATGCATAAATAAGTTGAACATTGAAGCGGCCCTCCCCTAACACCCATACAACTGCCACTGCCACTTCCACTTCGACTTGGACCCTTAACCCACCGCTACCCCCGCCTCTTAGCCAGCCCCTCTTCGATATGTTGCGGCATTGCCACATAATTGTCGGCCATGTATCTTACAAATGCAAATTAGATGCAAATGTTAATAATCTGCGTGGATGAATTTTAATGAGGAACCAAAGTGTTTTGGCGACTTGTCGCCCGACAATGCCTTCTCCCGGAGTCGTCTCCGGTTCCGTCGCACCGACAATGTCTGTGTCCATTTCCCTCCCTGGCCCTCTTGGAGAAAACTAAACGAGACGACACTTTGAATGTGGAAGTGTCTGACATGCTTCAAGGATTAGCCCTGACCAGCTCGCTCGCCCTCTCTCTCTCGCTGACTCCCTTTGGCTGCAGGGTTTTCCATTGAAAGACAGCTGGAAACGCGCCTCATAAATGTTTTTGAAGAAAGCAAAGGGAAGTATCTAACAAAGCAAACCGAATGGGGAATGATCTTGCAAGGAAAGTCTCTAGGGAATCCCCAAAGATGCTCCTCTCTATAGCTAATGTACCCTGTCTCCTCCACTAACCAAAAGGTGTGCGCCATGGCAATCCCTTCACTTCCTTCACTTTAATTTCCATCTTGTTATGTAGACAATTTGAGATGGGGAATTTTTATGATTCCCCTACTGAGGCTGAGGCGAGGCCTGTGGCAAGGCCAACCCTAGCAGCGGCAGCGGCAAACGGCAGCTGTGTACGCGGCCCAGACATCAAGTGGCTGCGGCTAATTAACGCCACTGTAAAGAAGGGCAAAGAAATGTAGAGAAAAAAGGAAAGCAAAGGGAAGGGGGGGCCAAAGCAAGTGGCAAGTGCCCGTTAAACACACACGTGCTCCTGGAGCCTCTCGCGCGCAGACCTATCAAAATTATGTTCCCTGACACTTTTTCAATTCCAAATATAGAAGGACGGGGACGGGGAGCCAAAAGTCGTCTGTATCATTTCCTTTTCAATGCCCTTTTGGGCAGCAAGCAGCAGCAGCACGAGAAAATTCACAAAATGAAAACAGATGTTGAAAATCAGTTGCACATTAAGTGCCGCTCATGTGGAAACTTAATTGTTGCCACAGAATCAAACGGAACACGAACCGAACCGAAAACCGTTCGTCCGATCCATCAACTCGAATGGATGTCGTCTGGTCTGGGAGAGGGTGTTTGATATTTCGCCATAATTTGCCGACTTCTTCTTCGTTTATTTGTTTTGGCCAAAAACTCTGTGGGCAGGGGCACGCTGCGAAATATATATAAATAAATACGAGTATAAGTTTATTTGATGTGTGTATTTTTGGCGACATATGTTCTACTACTTGGGAACCCAAACCCCTGATACGTACGCGGAGTGGTGGTCAATCGATTGATTGAGGCAGTCAGCTGGAGGCAATAAGTGCGGTTCATAATGAGAATAACAGTAAGGGGCGATAGCTTCATAATGCTGCTCATAATTGAGAACACTGTGCATCAAGTATGAATATCAGTGATTGCCAATGAAGTAAACTTTGAAATTAGATATTGGGAGGGTTGAAGAGTTTCGTGGAAAGAGGTGACTGAAAGAGCACTAAATATAAGGGTTCTAAAACTACAGTTTTGGGAATTTATTTAAGCTGAAGAGTAGCTAGAAAGAAGTGTATTTTGGGGCACACACTGATGGACTTTGGGTTATATTTTCATTAATTTTAAAATTTAAAATTTAGAGTGGAATGCTAAAAGTACCCAATAAGATTTCAAAAGGATTTCTTTAGAAAGAAACTTTTTCAGCTCAAGAGATTTGTTAATGGATAATATAATTCGTTGGGAAATTTTTCTCCTCACTGTCAATTTCTCTGCCCTAGGACGTAGAATCTACGTCGTCGATGGGTGCTGACGTCGCTTTCGCTGCCTTTACGAGGTGCTGCCCAAACTTCGTGCTCTATCGCTGCTTGGCTCTCGGCTTAGCTTCGGGACTCCCTTTACCTGCGTAGCTTAGCCGCTTTTTGCTCTAGTGTCTTCGTGTCGGTTTCCTCTGCTGCGCTGTTTGATCCTCTGCCGACTTGGAAGCGTTATCTCTCTCTGCCCACTCTTCGAGTGTTGCTGTTGCTTCTGCATTTGGCTCTGCCGATCCTCTGCCGACTTAACGTGGGAGGGAACCCGAAGGCATCATATAATTCTGCATTGATTAATGTTCAATGTTCTTCTTCTTTTCTTTGCTTATTCCTGTGCAGATTTAGAGATGAAAGCTGCAGCTAGTGATGACCAGATAATTGTTATGCCTTAACTCATTTAAAACCCCTAGAAACTACTCGAAAATAAAACCATTACTACTAACTATAATGCGCTCAAAACCACTCAATTTCTACCCCTAACCTGTCCTCTTGCTTACTCTCTGGACACCCCACCATCCCATTAAATTGCATTACATTAATTTAGCAAATTGCAACAACAAATACGCGGAATAACGCATGAAATTTCAACATACGTCGCACACATGATGCATTCCCAGAGACCCATGGAGGAGTGGTAGGGGGATACAATAAGAATTTTCCTGTGTGCAATAACTGCGCAATATATCAAACAAATTCACCTGGGACGCTGCTCTGCTGCTCTCCCTTACCGCGGGAGTCTTCGAGGAGGGGATGTTTTTGTCCAGGGCGCGTGAAGAACCAAACAGTGAAAATAAAAACACACACACACAGGGAAACACAGGAGGGAAAACAATGGGAAAACCCAAATGGAAATGGAAAGCGAAATGTGAATGTGAAAAAAAAGGAAATTTTTATTTATATGCGATTAAATGCAAAAGGCAATACGGTTAGAGGGGTTGGTGGCGGGGGGAGGGATAATAAAAATAATGGATTGAATCAAATGTTGGGTTGGCGAAGGAAAACCCCGAAAAAAACTTTCAACGATGCAACGTCACGGGAAAAACAACAAATGACAACAGCAAATGGAGAGCAAACAATCGAGAGGGGAGAAGGGATGTGACGGAAGGAAGCAAGGATAAACATTTGGCAAGTGAAAACCAAAACCGTAACACAAAAAAAAAGAAAACCTTGTAAAAAAAAAGTGAATGTCAATGCAGAGGACAACATCAGTCTCGTTTCTCCTTCATCTTCTTGACAGTGGGGAAGGAGGAAGGTCACCCAGAAACCACTTCCGTTTTGTGAACTTTACTGCTGCTGTTCGAATGCTAATCCTGTAACTGAGAACCCAACTTTGAAAAACTCTGAACAGGGGAGGGGGCGGGGAATTATAGCCGCCACACACACACATTAGCCGTGTGCGGCCAGCGGCCTGCGCCCCCGGGATATGGGAAACGGGATATGTATGCCGCTCTGTCTGGGGGGGAATCTCTGTTCTGTTTCGCGCTAAGCCGACATGACCAATGGCTGGCACTTGTTAATTTCTCATACTAATTTCTGCCCCTACCCTGACTGACTGCCTGCCTGTCACACGGGGCATTCCTACATTTCTCTCTCGTGTGTTTTTTAAGGGGTTGCGCCTCTACTCTCTTCATTAATCACACTGATCGGTTTTTGAGCACGCACGAAGAGCAGGCCATATAACGGCACACACTATTTGCCATCATTTTTTAGGATTTGGCGCAGTTTTCCCAGTGGATCTCTCTGGGATGCTGCCTATGCCTCGTGTTTTTTTCTTTTTCTAAGTAATTGAAATTTCTCACTCTCTCTCGCTCGCTGTTGTGCATGGATGGTGTGTGTGATAAATTCGTGGGTTAAGCGCATGATTAGCGCTTTGGCCCTACTCCTACCCTCCTACCCAAAAAAACAAATCTTCGTGCCTCGTCTGCCAACAATGGCTTCTAATTATTTATTACCCAAATGACTTTTCCTTTTAGTCGTTCCTCTTTTTTTTTTTTTTTTCTTTTGGCAAATAGCCGTTTCTGACGACTGTGATTGGCATTTTGGGTTTGGGGACAACAAAACCAGGCAAAAGTCACGAACGGAAAAGTCAAATGAGTGGGCAGAAAATTAACGCGGAATCAGAGGGAAGAATTAGTGGAATATCCAATACAGAGGGTGGATGGAGTTGGCTAGGGATATTTGAGAAGAGGGCAAACCATGGCTGAGAATTTAGATGTTGATGCAGCTTAAAGGGAGAATAGTAGGAGATGTGGAATAATACAAACTGACGGAAAATACCTTAAAAGACAGACTCATCAAATAAATATTTATTACTAGGAAATATGGAATGGCAACAGACAGGCTAAAATGCTCAATTCTATTTTAATAATAGTCCTATGTCTATTTTAACTGATTTTTTTTTCATAAATAAAACTCCTTGTGGAAGTTTTTGACATTTTTGAACATCAATTATCGTCTTAACTTTTTTTTTTCACCAAAAATATATTATTTGAATTTTTTAGATAGTTAATACAACTGTCTAACTATTTAGAATATCAGTTTTAAATAGTCGATTTATATTCCAACTAAAAATAAATATTTTTTATTTCGAATTTTATTGTATTTTATTTTATGTTAATTTTTCTAGCAAATGTTATGAAAATCCATCTCTCATTTGTAGATAGCATAAATCATATAGTTACCATAGAAATAATACCTCAAAGAATTCTTCCCTTTCCTTTGTTTCTTTCAATTCATTCCCATTTCCATCTCCCATCCCCTCGTATTCCGTTTACAGTCTCTTTTTTTGCCTTCTGTCATTCTGGGAAATCTTTTTACTTCGCGCAAATCCACAACATCAGCTGGTACTGTTCTGTTGTGCCATTATCAAAGTATCATCATAAGCATCCTATTAACTAGATACAGGACTTCTCCGCTGTAGTTGTGTAGCCCTCTGCGGGGTGGTGGGGGGCTTCGGTTACTCCTCACTAAGCCGTCTGGACAAATACTTTAATACCCGCCAGGGCCATTTCGGAAGGAAAGCCTGCGACGTAAAAATGCAGAAATATGTTTTTTATGCCGGCGGCGCATTCCTTGTGTCCTGTGCGTCCTTTTGGTCCTTGGAAGCAAAGGCAAAGGCAGAGGCTGAGGCCGAGGCACTCCAACAACTGTGCAAATAAGTAAAAAGTAATCCTAATTACAATTGCAAGTTATAAATAAACATGGACAAGGGAAAAGTAGCTGGGACAATGCCATGGCATGCCCTTCCGTACATCCGAATCTACGAAATGTGAATGCGAATGCGAATGCGACTACTGACGACGACTGCTACTACGATGTCATTGTAATAATGAAAATCCCCAAACAACCCATAAAAGGGATAAACGTAACGAAACGAAATGAATGAATGAATGAATTTTTCGGCAAGCTGCGAATGGTTGCGAATGGTAACAGAGTAGCAGATTTTCCAGACGGAAAGACAGACATTCGCCAGACATTCGACAGTCGGCGACATGTGCGACCTGTGCCTTGTTTGTGATGCCCATTACCTGGGCTATTTGGGGATGGTTAGAGTTGATGGACTGAGCGGAGTGTTGGGCAAACTATAGAATGCAGAGAGATTGATGTCTAATGGAATAAAAGGTTTTTTTACTTATGTTTTAGTAGCGATATATGCCATGGAAGATTCTAAATGGCGAAGTTTTTTCTTTAAAGATGATATCTTTTTATTTCTGAGTGTAAGAGAGTCTTGCCTGCAGTACTTAAAAGTCTTTTAATATCTTTTATAGCATTTTTGTTCGCCAATTTTTATTTTTTATAACAATTCTTGATTCTTGTAGAATCTCTTCTAATATATTTTCTTTTTATTTTCAGAAACGGTTTCTCATTAATTTATAAAAAGAAAAGCAGAAAAAACAGAAAAGTGAGTCACATATTTTTAATCTATTAAATCTCTTTGTCATACAATTTTGAAAAAGTTATGAATATTTTCTGATCATTTTCAGCACTGCAGTGCACTACCCAGATTTATGTTCCTTGAAAAAAAAACCTCCAACATTTTCTTAAAATATTTGGTTTCATATATTATATTATTTATTATTATTTATTATTTATTTATTATTTGCACAGTATCCACCATTCGATTCCCTTGCACCATAAAATTCCCCCAAAAATACTTTCTCTAGCTATGTATGTCCTTCCTCACATCCTGCTAGGGGTTATAATTTTTCGCAAATTTTTTGTTTGCTTTTCTGCTTGTGATTTCGGATAAAGCAAATCGCTTAAATAGCTCAGATCGTTGGATTTTGTTCGGGTTCGCATTTCATAATTACAAACGTCAGGCAGGGCAGACAAATGGAATTGTAAAGCCGAAGAGCAGGCAGCACGAACCCCGGCAACTGAGCCTGTGCCCAATTTTTGACAACCAATGCACCTTCGACAACAAAGCGCGTAAAAACAAATCCGAAAACCCCTTTTTGACTTTTGTAAAGGATCAACTGCATTTCGCTCGAACAAAAATTCAAACAAATGGGAACAATGGGTGCGTACAGAGGGGAGGGGGTTACCTGAAGGTACAAAACAAAAAAAAAAACACCGCATAACCATTGAGTAGAGAGAGAAGTCTGTCATTTTAGGCCAGAAACCATCTACTATCTGTCGGATCTTCTCTCTGTGCTGGAAAAAGTTCTACTTTACTCACTCGTGCACTCCCGAGGGGTAAACGGGTCTTCTATGAAGCGTTAAATTGAAGCAATTTGACAGTTTATCGTTTCAGTCATCGCCACAGCACAATGGGCCCCCGGGAAGAGGATGCTCTGCTCTCCACCCTCTATCTCTCTCTGGCTCTCTGGTCTGCTTTCTCTCTCTATATTTGCATAGGAAAGTTGTTTCCCCACCCCAAAAACAATTCCGATTCGGAACCGCCTAAAAACAAAGTAAAATGTCAAGTTTGTACGGCTGTTTGTCCTTCTGTCGGTCTCCCTGTCCGTCTGTGTCTCTGTGTCTGTCGTTCTGTCTGTGTGTCCTTTCATCTGTTGGCCACTGCAACTAATGCAATTCATGTGTTGACTATTTCCCTGCGCTCTCTACTCTCGCTCCTGGGAACCTCTATGTCTGTCTCCCTTTTGTTGTACTCTTTAAAAAGAGGATATTGCTATTTGTATGGCAGGGAAGATAGTTAAAGCTATAAATGTACAAAGATTCATGAGCAGGCGCAACAGAAGAGTTTCCATCTAACTATTTATCTGTTACTATACTTAAGAGCATCTTTTCTTTGAAAGATATCTGCCTGTAAATTTCCATAGATCTATCTTTATGGTTACATGAAGACTTCAAAGTCGAAACCTTGGGATTACCATACAAATAATCTGCAGAGCTACAAATATTTATATGAATAAATTTATCTGTCTCTAAAGATGCTTGAAATTTTGTTATTTTCTTTAAAGTTTTGCCAAATTTTAACACTTTCAGATCCCTCTAAAATATATCCATCATATAAAGATAATAAATCGAAATAGTGTATGCATCGCTGCGACTTTTATAGCTACTTTTGGCCCAACTTGTTTGTGTTTGCTTATGTCCTGACAAACGTCCTGTCTGTCAATTTGCATGTTACCTTGCATTTCCATCGGCATTGAATTGCATTCTAGCATGGAGAGGTGAAGCAGGAGTTGGGGGCGGGGGGAAATACTATCTGGAGAGCTTATCAGCTGCCTGAGCTTCTTCCTGGGGCACGTCCTTGCCGGCTTCCTTTGTCTATATCCTGTTTAAGGAGTGTGTTGTATGTGTGTGTGTGTGTGTGTGTTTGTTTATCTAACTATCAAAGTGCTGCGTGCTGCTTGCATAACTCTTGGATTCGAGTGTGTTAATTGCTGAAGCTACTCCTTGCTTACTCCTTTCCTCCCCTCTATTCCTTGCCTTGCATTGTACCCCCTTCCAGTGGAGGGGGGGGGTGAGATCCTTTGTTCAGTGTTAATATTTTCATTGCAGTCTTTGGGGTTTTACTAATCCATTATTTAGTTTTACAACTCTGCTAAATGTGCAAAAATCATTGGCCAGAGGCCACAGGACACAGCACCGCACCCAACCCCACCCACATGCATTTATTTAGATACATTTTACAGTTGGTTTGGTTTTACTCTTTGCAGATTAGAGGTTGTTGCATTTGCCCATTGTGGAGACAAATTTACAGAAGATTTTCTTGCTGGTGTATGGGATTTTTGGAATGCGAAAAATAAAGCTGGCTTAAAGCAAGCGTCCTTAATGACTTTTGCTTTATTCTAAGGCTTTTAACTGTCATGAATTATAGAAGAACTTTGCTAAGATTGAAAAGATATTTTTAAAAAATTATTTGATCATATTTCTGGCAAAAAGTTTAGCTACTCGCGGATAGAAAAAGTTTTTGGAGATCTCCTGAAACTTTTTTATAATTTTTCGAAAATGTATTTATAATTTATTATCATTAAAGATTTTTAGGGGAAAACAATGGAAAAAGGGTAAATAATTTCAAATAAGAATAATAATTATAAAAATAATAATAATACTCATTTGATTAAGGCCTTTTGTTTGAGTGACAAATACTCATTTGCATTAATTTCAATTATTGTTAAAGATCTGCCTTTTAGGAGTAAAACCATTTTTAAACCGAATTCAAGGACTTTATTAGAGATGCCTTTTTTTATCGCTCAGTACCGCACCTTTGTCCCCTTTTGAACAATTAAAATCTGTTATATATTCCGTTTATTGTTCATCAAAGTCTCCAGAGAGATGGTATCCATAGAAACAATTCCATCAAAGAGCCGTCAGTTTATGAATTACCCAACAGATGTCTCATTTAACACCATAATAACCCTTGAAATCAATTTCCCTCACACCTTTTCCGACCGTTCAGCCCACCACTTTAGCCCTTTCGATGCGCTTCTTTTGCCAAAATTATCGTTGAAACCCTTTGGGGAATTTCGCCAACAGTTTTGTTAATTTTTATCTATAATTATTTCACGCGTTTTTAGCAACGCTTCACGCCCTCTGAAAATGAGAGAGAACACAGAAGACAGACGAGGGCACAGTTCCATGGCTGGCAGAAGGTTAGGGCACATCCCATAGATGGATGACAGCCAAAAGGTTCCATTAACTGTCCAAAACACACACAGACACATACAATTTCACGCCCAAAGGGTAAAGGGGCAGCGGCGGGTCAAACCCTTTTTTTGGCAAATGTTTTTTTATTCGAATAATGCGATAAATAAAGTCATTCAGTGGGACACAGTAGAACGACAAGAGACAAGCGACAAACGACGAAGAGTGTTACAAATTGAAAGCCGAAAGCCTGCAAAAGTGAACAACAAAGGGGTGGGAGGGGTGTGGACCGGGGGGAGCAGCCATGAAAAGTGCAATGAAAAAGTAAATAAGTGTGGGCGAAAATAAAATCAAATAAAATCGCTTAACACCCGAAAAAATGACAGAGTTGACAGACAATGCGACAGACGAATTGGGACGAACTTTTCACGCATTTTCCCCAGCGAAAGAGCACACATTTTTCTCCTCCCCTCCCCATCCCATTCCATTTGGCTTTCAACTAATTTTCACAGCGAAATGTTTGACAGGCGATGGGAAGGGAAGGGAAGGTATGGGGCTGTCAGTCAGTGCGTCAGGCATTTATCCATTCATTCCATTGAGTCATTCATTCATTTGAAGCAACGACAACGAATGGATGGGGCTGCCAAACAATCGAAAGTGTCAATTAAAAGACTGGCAAAGTATTTGCGCTGTTTCCCCCGTCGCGTCGGGATGGAAAATGTTTTATTATTTTATTTTATTATATTATTTGATTTAAATGTTAACCCAAAAAGCGCTGCCACTGCCACGACCGGACAGACGCCTCTCCATCGATTTGCGGTGTGGAATGTAATCATGTTATTCGTCGATTTTTACTTTCAATTGGGGTAAAATCGAAAATGGAAATTGGCGTGGAATTAAAGCAGATGTCATATGGAACGGTCATTGATCCATGGAAACCATTGAATGCAGCAGCGACTGGGGGGAGAGGCGTGCAAGTGCTCTGATTAATGCCCCACGGGAACGACCTCATGGCCTCTGGCCTGGCTATATAAACAGCAACTTATGTTTAACATCCTCGACAAAAACAGGTCCCAAAGGACGGTGCATTTCGATCTGCAACCCCCTTCCCACCGCTCTCGGATAATGTGTACCCCCGCGGCAGTGGCTTGTTTACTTAGAGGTAGTCTTTGTTTATCTTTGGGCAAGTATTTCTGTTTATCCAGTGGCTTAAAAATATCCACAGCCTTGACAGTGTATTGTATCTTCGATGGCTTTGAAGTATTGAGAGTTCCAGTCCCAGTCCCAGGCGATGAAAACCCCCATTGACATCGAGCACTCCTCGGGCTAAAGAAAATACACAAAAGACATGTCATGGGAAATGTCGGTAGTACTCCTCGTAGTAGTTCCCCTGGTGCCTTTGCCAACTGTAAACAAATTCAAGATGAGCTGCGGAAATGATTGGGCTGTAGGGATCCTGAGATGTGGCGGATTGCTCTTCAAGAATATCAAACAATGGAAAATCACCCAAAGGCTCCAACTAAAACTTGTATCTTCCTTTCGTAGCCCAAACCAAGCCAAAGTACCAATTTTTCATTTCTAAAATTTTTATTAATTTTTGTTTGTTTTTTATATCGTTTTTTGTCAAGAAGTATAACTCATTTTCCAATAAGTTTTACTGCCTTTTTATTTTGCTTAATTATTTTTAGATATTTCAATTAATATTTATTGTTAATTCATTTAGCATTTATTTATAATGTTAAGCCTTTTGTTTTATATAAATTATAACTACATTTTAACCACCCTTCCATCCATCCAACCTTTGTTGGTGGAATCCCGCCCTGCTGGAAAATCTCTGCAAAACAATTGCAAAATATTTTCCCCCGTCTGCTGTTCCATAATTAATGTGTAAGAAAAATACAAAACAAATGCGTGCTGCTGTTGTTGCTGTTTAAATAATTGAATACTATATATTTGCCTTCGAAAAATGTACACATAATAAATGCATTTAAATGTAAATTAATTTAAAAATTAAACTAGAAATCTGGAAATCAGGGGACAAGCTCTCACGCGCACCGCAAAAGAACGAACAATATTCCTGTGTATGAATTACTAGTACGATATAACTTTTTCTTTTGCCATAATTCCCAAACCAAAATTAAAGGATAACACCACTCATTACATTAGTATCTTTTTTTTACAGTGTACTCTTATTAATTTTTACAAAATGTAATTTTAACTTAATCTCTAAATCGTTTAATTTAGCTTTTTACGTTTTTATTATTTATATCCATAATTTATACAAGTCTTGTAGGTAGGTTTCGTGATTTGTTTTTTGCATGATAGTGTGTGTGTGTGTACGTAGGGGGTCGGGGTCGGTCTTTCAGTGTAGCTGCAGTGTTGCACAGTGTCTAACAGTGTTGCACAGTGTGTGTGTGTGTTTTGGGGGTTTGAGTGTGCAAATGGAAATTCGTTTGGAAAGTCAAAGAAGTTGTGCAGAAAGTCATTTGAGGAATAGACAATTATTTTTCAGAGCCTAATTTTATTTTTTAAATATCTTTAAATATTGTTGTTTTGCTTAACTTTTAGCTTGGGTAATGTATTTTTTTGTTGTTTACTTTTTAAAAACTCTCTCTCGAAAAATGTTGCACAAACATTTTGAATACTTTTTTTTGCTGTTGCTGCTGCTGCTGTGTGGAGTGTCGTTCTCTTTGAGTGTTTTTTTGTGTGTTTGCTACTTTTTTTACTACTATTTTTTTTTTTTTTTTTTTTGTTACTGTTTGTTGCAGTGTGATGTTATGTTGCCTGTGTGTGTTTTTTGTGTGTGTTTTTATTTTTAAATGCTATTTTCCAACACTTTCTATGTTATGTTGCCTGTAATTTCTTTTACTGCTGCTGCTGCTGCTACTACGAAGCTACTATTCTTATTAACTCTTAGTACGTTTCTTTTTCCTTGGTGAATACTTATACGAGTATGCGCATTAAACTAAAAAGGAACATATACATGATTATTCATTAATATTTAATTATAATATATACGATTTGTATGTGTGTGTGTGTGTGTGTTTGAGTGTGTTTTCGTTTTTCTTTTGTTTTTAAATATTTAAATAGTGCTTTCGTTTTTGTTTTTGTTTTTATAGTCAGAGTCATTTGTTGTTGTTTGTTTTTATTTGCGGGTTAGAATAAATTAAATGTTAGCATTTAGAACTGAATATTCCATCGTTTCAATCGTATCCGTATCAATCGTTTCTATAAGTAGTTTGAATATATTCTTCTTGAATCACAAATCATTGATGAAAACTTCATTTTACTTGGGTTTTTGGGCAACGTCGCTCTGCACACGCTCTGCTCTCTTGGTCCGTTAAATTCCGTTACAATTTTTTTATCATCATCCATACATCATACATCATCCTATCATCATCATACATCATATATCCCATCTGCATCTCTCGACCTCTTTTTGCTCACTAAATATTTTTGTTTCGACGACATATTCCTCTCTCTCGCTCTCTCTCTACATAAGTTTTATACACAGAAATTTACAGTGGGGTTTGAGTGGGGCGGGACTTAAGGGGTATATATGTATAGATAGTTACAGTCAGAGGGTTAAGGTTTACAGGTTTGACAGTGTTGTTGTGGTATTTTTGCAGTGTTTTCTTTCAGTGTTTTGTGTTTTATTTTTCTTCTTTTTTTTTTGGTTGCTTTCGAAAAGGTACTAAAAATCAGTTGAACTTTTTTATTTATTTATTTATACGCTAGTTTTTTTTCTTAGTCATTTTTAATCATTATTAATCCATTACAATACAATATTTTCTTTTCTGCTGCTTTTCGTTTTATAAACAAATTAATTAATGTCGCTAAATGCTAGACCTTAAATTCGTTTTTATATATTCATTATTCATGTATATTTTTCATTCATCATTCGAGTGATTTTTTCTTCTTGATTTTTATTTGTTTTTTTTTTCTGTCCTACGATGCGCATTTTGTTGTTTTAAAATTCAGCTCTATGCAATGTGGGGGGCGGGGGATTTTGCTCACTACCGTTTCCTATTTATATTTACAGGGTATTTATTTTTACCATACCATTGCTTTACCTATTTCGTTGGCATTGCTCCTCGACTTGACAACTTGACTCTACTCTATGATTTTTGTAGGTAGGCCTTGATGATTAACGTGTTCGCTTCGTTTTGCTTACGTTTCGGTTTCTGTTTTTCGTTTCTCGTTTGCTCAGTGGGTTTAATTGTTTTCGACGCTTTGTGCTGGGCCATCAGCCCCCCTGTATGTGGGATGCGCGCTGCATTTTTCTGTACTTGACTTTGTAACGTTTACTTGCTGGTTGCTGGATTTTCGTGTAGAGTTTCAGCGCTATAAATGGAAAACAAAAGAAGAGTAAGGGTTGAGATTAGTCTTGAGAATGCCAAAAAGCGTATTATTTATTTGTGTATAATAATGAAAGTAAGCAGAATAATTCTTAATTGTATTAGCTATTTATATACTAAAAATCAAAACGATCGAACAATTTTTTATGACAGAATAATGGAAAGTTACAAGTTAAAAAATATAAAATTAAATGAAAATACTTTTATAATTTTTTTCTTACATTTTGAGAGTACTTTTTGCTAGATCTAATTTATTTTTTTTAACCCTAAACAAAATCTTTGTGTTATTTATTCTTCTGAACTCACCTCAAATCCATTTAATATGGGGTTTTCATCAATGATACCACAGCCTGTTGTTTTGTGTTCTCTCAACACCATTCGCCATTCCATTTCCATTCCCCATCCCCATCCCTATACCCATGCCTGTTCCCATCGATTTTGTTAGATTAGTTGAAGCTTCTCCATTGACAGCCGCCAAAGCCAAGGGCTTCATGGTAGCCAGTGTCCTGTTCTGATGGACACCTACCAAATCCTCGCCGGGCGACAGACCCGTCAGCCCCGTCATGGTCGGTCGCTTATAGTCCGCATCCCCGCCAGGTGCTGCATCTCCCCGTGTCAGCCGCAATGCCTTGAGGTGTTGCCTCTGATGATGATTGTCGCGCAGTGTTGTCGTTGTTGTTGTTGCTGCTGTTGCCATTGCCAGTGGGTTATTCTTGTTGCCTGTGGCATATTTGCTATTGCTGCTATTGTGCAGGGTCAAACTGTACTTGGGCTTGCTGCTGTTGCTGCTGTTGCTGCTGTTGGCCGTGCTGCTGGATAGACTCAAATGTTGCGGCTTTTTCGGCATGGTGCTGGTGGCGACGGCGGCTGGTGCCACATTCGAGCGGATGCCAGGCCCTGCTCCTGCTCCAGCTCCTGCTGCCCCACCAACGGCTGCCAACTTCAAGGAGGCTTCGAACTAGAGATTATCGGGATAGCTGCGAAAATTGTAGGTTCTGGCACGCTGAAACTCTGCAGCAGCGGCGGCAGCAGCGGCCGCCGAACTCTGCCCACTGCTGTACGGATTGATCATCGGTGCCGTCGACTGGGAGTTCATGGTGCCCATGCCATCGTCGTAGATGCCATTATTATGCTCCTGCTGCTGCTGCTGCTGGTTGGCGCTGCTGCTGCTGTGGCTGTGGCTGCTCTTGCCACCGCCGCTGCTCACAGTGTTTGTGTTGCTGGTGTTGCCACCGCTGCTCAGGCCAGAGCCAGCGCCCTTGATGGGCTTAAAAATGGCCGTGGTGGCATAATACTTCTCCATGGGCGGCGGCGGCACAGTTGGCGGCCTGGGGAATATGCTGCTCAACGGTGGCGGCGGTGTTCTCCGCACATTCACATAACCACCGCCCATGCCCACGCCGACGCCGGAGTTGGCCATTTTTGTCGAGGGCATATAGTCCTGCATGTGGGGCACCGCGTAGCCACCTTCCGGCACATCTAGCAAGAGAGGGAGAGAGAGCGAGAAAAAAGTTGCCTTTAGTCGTTGGGGAAATTGCCACAAAAATGTATTTGCATTAGTTCCGGCAGGTCACCCAAGCAGGCGAGGATTTAGCGCGGTTTCTGCTGTCTGAGAGGGGTAGGTACACACCTGTATAGTCTGGCGTCATGTTACATTGTAAATCATTAACAGCTGCGTAGCCATTCACACCGCTCGTGTACATGTTGACATTGAAGGGCTCGTGGTAGAGGCTGTTCTTGCCAATGGAATCATTGTCATCAACGCTGGCCTGAAATTGAACGAAGAAGACAAAAAAAAGATGCTCTTAAAGATAGTTCTTAAGGGAAGAGAAACAGCCCAAGAAACCCAAACCAATCGATATATAACCCTTCAATTAATTGCTAGATTTACAGCGAAACAAATCCTGTGTTATCCTGTTTGCTTTTTTCAAATCTTTCTACTTGGATAGATTTTCTCTTTTCGTGTTACATGCAAGTTTTTCCACACAACTGCCTCCAGTTTGAAGCGGAAAACTTCTTTAATCCAATTTTCTTGCCACCTTCTGTTTTGTGCGAAACTTTAAAGTTTTATTTTAGCTGTGCTCAAGCACTTACGCGCTGACCCCCACAAATCAAGAGCAGAGATCCAGAGTCCACTGCTGGCCTGCCTGCCTGCCTGCCAGCCCATTGAAAAGTTCTATTAAATAAATGCCGGAAGCAGCAGGGGCACGTAGAAGCGTAAGCAATGTGGAAACTCCACGCTACATTGAACAATTATGTGGAATTTTCGATGCAAGGCAAGGAATTTGCCAATGATCCCATACAGGACGCCCCACTTGCACACTCCTACACCTACTCCTGCCTGCTCACTCACCTTAATGCTATTGCCATTCGGTCGATGCTTGTCCACATTGCCGCCGAGGGTATTCGGATTGAAGCTGTATTGGAATGCATCGAGTACGTTGCTGCCGCGGGCGCGTTTAGTGCGCGATACGATGAACAGGATGATGGCCACCAAAAGGATAATTATCGTTGTTAGGACAACAATGACAACGCCAATGAAATTCGCATCGTTCGGCTCCTGATCAATGGGCCGTGGTGCAATTACTGCAATGGAGACAAAGAGAGAGAAAGAGAAAAGGTAAAAAGAGAAAGAGAAAATTGAAATTTTAAATGAACAAACTGCGCGACACGAAATGAAATTAAATGTAAATATTGTTCAACTAAATAATTAGCAAAAAGGCTTTTTGCTTCTGCTTCTGCATTTCCTTTTTTTTATCTTAAATTGAATTTGACGCTGACACTTACATTGCGGTCCATTGCTGTACTTGGAGTCGGATGTGGATATGCCACCAGCGCCAGTGTTGCCGTTGCCACCACCTGTGCCAGCACCAGTGGCGCCGACATTCATTTTATTTGTGCCATGATTGTGCTGATAGTCGTTGCTCTGCAATGGATATTCGCGTGTATCCTGCGCCTGGCTGGGCGAATTACTGTTGCGCTGCTCCTGTTCGTCTGTGAAATTTCCCATGGCGGGCACTGCAAAAATACAAAAGGGAAATGGAAAAGGGAAAATGAGACACAGACACAGAAACAGAACGAGTTACGAGTAGATTGGGTTGGAAGTTCATTTCATTTCCATCTTTAGAAGTTTTGCCGCCACCGCGCACAGCTGCGCTTCAATGATTAGTTTTTCTTCGCTCTCTCTCTCTCCCACTGTCTTCTTCCCTTCGCAGAGTCCCTTTCTTTACACCTTTCGTTCTGCTTTAAATTGTTTCGCTTTCGACACGCTTTTCTTTTCGTTTTCGTACAATATATGACCTCTAACGTGTTCATTTCCTGTCAACTTTTGGGTCTCTGGACAAGAAAAAGGTCTTGTGTGCAGATGTTTGATTTGATTTGTTTTTTTAAGGGGCGTCACTCTCGCTCGTTCTCTCTCTTTCTCTCTCTCTCTAGTGTCTTATGAATATTTATTTTGGTTTTGTTTTTCCTAATGATTTTGGAATGGTTTAATATATGCGAGAGGAAACCCTACAATATATCTTGCTAGTTCATTATGAATGCTATGCTTGGAGTGCGTTTTGATTGGCGTTACACTGGGCAGGAACCTGCACATATATCATATGATATCTTGCGTTGTATCAACTTTTATTCATGCCTCACTTTAGTAAACAGTTGAGCAAAACTAACTAAAACTCCCCTATATCATGAGTTACTATGGGCTATAATAGGTTGGAGTATGCTTTGAACATTTTTTACCATATATTTATGCTTACATTTTCTCAACTTATTTTCCACAAGAAAACCAAAGTCGTAGCTGCCATATATCATTAGTTACGATGGGCTATATTAGTATGGAGAACTCCTAACTTATCTCTCACTATAAAATTCCGCATATATTTTTACAACTTTCCAGCCACATTAACAGCAAAATCGCATCTCCCTTATATCATGAGTTACCATAGGTTATAATAGCTTAGAGCACCCGTAGAACATTTCTCACTGCATATTCCAACTTTTATTTCTTCTACTTCCCTCCCCCACAAACATCAAAGTTGTATCTCTTTTATATCTCGAGTTCTTTGAGTCTCTATCAACCTTCTAATTGCCCGCACACCATACTTCCTTTTCTTAATTATTTCTAATCCATCATATCTATCCATACCATCAATTTTCATTGCTCCATCAACCCCCGAAGGCTCAGTTATCTTTCACAAACCTTAGCGTGGGTTAATAACTCCCGGGGTTCCATAATTCCTAAGGCTTAGGCCTGATTATTAGCTTAGACCCTGCGGACGTAGCACCTGTTCAGGAGTTTCCTTTGATCTCTAAATAATACCATTGCCCAGGCTTATGTTTTCGCTGTGGAATCTCGCCATGGAATTGCCTCTTCGCTCTTTCCAACTACTAACAGAATACAGCATATGGCAATGATGATGATGATGATGGTGCTGCTGCTGTGGCCCCAGAAGTGTTGTCATTTATCTCGCCAACATCTTGAGGGCATAACAAAGCAGAAATGTTTCATCTTCTCTCTCTCTCTGTTGCTCTCTTCGAAGAATGCGAGGGCGAGAGGTTTGTTTTTTGTACGCCCCCAGGGCTGGGCTGTGTGTACTGCTGCTGCTGCCCAAAAAAAAAGCGTTTCCTTGAGTGGGTGACCCCGTTTTCTACAGGACAGTAAATGGCGTAATTACTGTGTGAAGTTCTCGTCCTCGTCCCATGGCTGACTGAGTGGAAAAGTGTACAGCGGAGTACAGAAGGAGGAGGAGTATAGGGAGAGGAGTACAGCAGGAGTACCAGAATCAGTACACGAGGAGTAGTAAGGGGCTCTGGCTGCTTTTTGAGTTATGTCGCTTGGGCTCCTTAGACGCGGGGCAGTCTACTCTCAAGGCATCCCATGCCCATCCCCCATTCTCATGCCCATCCCCTGTGTGAAGTTTCGCTGTGTGGTTTCTGCTGGGCTTTTGTTTCGACATTGCCATTGTCCTTCTTGTCGCTTGTGTTTTTTCCTGTGCGCTCTTCCCTACTTATATTTATAAAAGGGGGAATATCTCTAGCATCTCTTTGCCTCGCTCTCCCTCTCCCGCTCCCGCTCCCTCTGTGGTTGTCATAAAACGTTTAAAATAATTAAAATATTTCGTGCCACATTTATCACACACACAGAGGGAGGCAGGCAGGCAGGCAGGACTAAGAAGTAATGGCAAATATGCCGCATATCCCTTTCTTCGCATGCCTTCTCTTTCTTTTATAACTAATTCTCTTTGTGTGTCCCCAGGGTATCTCTCTCTCTCTCTTGTAGTCTTGCTCTTTGTTTTCATGGTTTTCTTTTGTATTTTTAGAGCCAAAACCTTTAAATATACTAACTCCAGCGACAGCAAATCACCGCAAGCAAAATCTTCACAAATTGGGGTTAAATCTCTCGGCTGTATACAGTGCCTGATAAAAATATACGCATGCGAAGGAAACACTCGAAAGAAACGTGCGTTTCGCTCTTTTGTTTACATCCCACCCCACCCTACCCCCCTTACGCTAGTTCTTTGAGGCCTTTCCTTGAGTGGCATATAAAAAAAAAAAACAGCTGGCTGCCACTGCCCCTCTGGGAGGGGGTTACGTACCATCCCATAGAGATCACATACCATCTCACGCGGCTCTCTCGCGTCTGTCGTTTTTTGTGTGCGTGACAAATGCTGTTTCTGGTACGTCATGTAATTGCTGCCCCTGCCCCCTGCCACACAGAACGCGCAGCATGGAAGTTTTTTTTGGTATTGTGGTTTTTGCTTTTTTTTTGGTTATCCTTGGCATCGAATTATGCTGCGTAATGCTGTACAGGATTACGGATCTTCAAGTGATTTTTTCTCAGAAAATTTTGGCTCAAGGGGAACGAATATCGTTTTTTTTGCTTGTGGCTGAAAAGGATGATTGTTGGAATGATCTTTCAATTTCTGAATTAAGTTTGCTTCCCCTCAATAAATCCGTAGGGCATAATGTCTCTATATAAAACCCATACATCATTCCACGTAGCTCTGCCTCTCCTCTGTTGCTTTATTTACTTTCAAAAGATCCTCTTATGGGATTTATGGAATTTCAAAAGATCTGCTTTCAGATCACTTCCCCTTCATAAAGAAGCTTCTCCAGGTATGACATGTCTTTCGTTCTGTTCCCGTTTTCAATCTCAGCCTCTCTCTCTCTCTCTCTCTCTCTCTCATTCTGTTCCTAATTGAACTATAAAAATCTCACTAGCATTCGATTTATGGGTCAACTTCCTTTATACATTAAAACTATTAGAAAATTTCCACCCCTCTGCCGAGCGGCGGCGCAGGGCCTTAAATCCCCTAAAACCATCTGGCCGGAAAAAAAAAAGTAATATGCAGCACACGAGCAACGGAAATCCCTATTCATGCGGCACGCTCTATTTTACTCATCAATCAAACTCCCATGGACTGGATCGAGACTATCCATGGAAATCTATACCCTAGTCGGATTTTCACACCTACTGCCGCTGCACATGGGTTTGGGATTTCCCTAGATTTACGCTTCGATTTGGCTGCGTTTTGGGGGTGGTTAAAACCCCGAAAACACTAGAATGAATATAAATGATCTGCTGGCCTGGCCTGGCCTGCTTCGGACTGGCAGTTCAGTGACCGCTGTCAAAAACCGAGGATCTGTAGCCGGATCGTCGCCCTCTTTAGAGCAATTTGTGCTTCGGGGGGTTGCATTGGCATGAAAATATTGTCTAAACATGTCGCCTGGGATTGAGCCTTGCACTTGGTACAATTTAATCAGGACATGCCAGGAAAAATGCCAGGCATGCACTGGCACTGCACCCTCCAGAGGGCACTGTGCCAGAGGGCTGGGCAGAGGGTGGGGCGGTGTATGCGCTACCCCTAAGCCAGCAGCCCAAAACGGAGGGACAGACTCTCCATTGAGAGGGATTTTCTTTTCACTGCTTCACTTATCTCTCGACTGTTGTATCCCCCTTGCAGCCAGCCTGCCTGCTGTCTCTCCCTGGCCTTTGCTGTCTCTTCCTCTGCCCTCTGCTGTCTCCCCCCCCTTGCCAACTGCTGCTGCCCATTGTTGTTAGCCAAAATGTTGGAAAAATGTTTTATCCTCCCGTCTGTTAAGTGTAATGCATTGCATTTCCTCCACTCGAATGTGAAATGAAGCTGAAAAATGCATTCAGATTCAGGTCCCTTGTCCCCTGAACCATCTCTCCTGCTCCTGCTTGGCAATTTTCTGGCAATTTTTATTCATTTTCATTCGAGTACATCACGTACGAGTGTGTGTGAGTGTGAGTGTGTGCGAGAGTTGTACTTACCGGATATAAAACTGATCTCCGATAGCATTATCCATTTGACGGCAAAATACAAATTGATTTTCAAATATTTGCCCACACGATGATGCAGCTTAATGGTCACATCTCTGGCATGATCCATAATCGTATCGGGCATATAGGAGAACTGCACAGGTTCGCCAGAGAAGTAACGTCCACCGATGCTAAAGAAGACTTTGGCATGAACAAAGACCTGAAGAGATAGAGAGAGAGAGAGACAGAAGGGTTAAAGCAAAGGGAATAAATAATTTCAGGCAAAGGATTTTTCGTGGGTTCACTAAGCTCAGTTCATCGATTTGAACATTCAAGGAAAATGTAGAGTCGCTTCTTGCGCTCACTGAACCGTGCCACAAAATCGCTTAAATCACTTAAAAAAATCCCCACCCTTAATGCGCCACTTGCACACCACCTTTTTGGGCATTCTTTTTTTGTGTGTATGGTTATGCGACACTCACCTGAACATCCTTGGTGAACATATTGTTTGTGTGCAGGACGATGGCACTGAAATTGCGTACCGTATCGAATTCAAAGACAATTTCAACCGGTTTGCCCATCAGACCGGGCGTATCATTCCGCCAGCCAATCCATTCATAACCTGTAAAACGAAACGAATAAAAAAACCATCAGAAATGTAGAAAATCAATAGACCAAACCCCCAAAAAAAAAGGACTGACATGTAAAGCTATTTAAGCTTTTCTGTGGCTCACATTGTTAGGGGGGTGAAGTTCTCGGGTGGGCTCCACCCACCACAAAAAGCAAATAAATGCTCACGAAGGTCTAGCAGGGGGGGTTCGAGTTGGTCTCCCGCCCCCACATAACTAGAAATTATGGCCAATGCGACATTTAAGCCATTTTTTTTCTCTGTGTGTGCTGGCTGCTGTTGCCTTTGTTTGCATGGCCCTAATTTCAGTCGTAGAGACCTACGTGGGGGGCTTAGAGAGAGGGGTTCTCCTCTATGCATAAGTCATGCAATATTAACTGCTGCCCCTGCCCCCTGCCACTGCCACTACGAATGGTTATATGGTTATAGTAAGGCTACCCAGCAAACAAGCTGTAACCAGAAATTATACGACAAGCAGCAGGAGGAGGAGAAGGAGGAAAAGGATGTTTGTGTGTGTCTGGGGGAGGGGGGGGGGGGCAATCAATTCGTAGGGGGGGGGGGTAGGGAAAAAACTACCATTCAAATTCTCGTATTGATTTCCACTTACAATGCAAATAAGCAAGAAAGCAAAAAAAAAAACAAAAAAAAAACAACAAATAAAACGAGCAAATAATTTCCGAAAAATAAAGGGAAAACTTTTGTCATGATGCAATGCGAACTCTCATTTTATGGGGGCTACTGTCTCGACGATGTCTCGAATGCCAGCGAGAGACTCCGCGGAGGGATTCCAACTACCAGGGTGGGGCAGACTACGGGGTACACCAAATACCAAGGGGTGGACTTGCATGGGGATTTGCCGGGTGTACAGCGACTGCATGTCTAATTGTCTGACCGAAACTTTACTCCTGCGTAAAGTTTTCAATAATTTTCGATTATTGGCCATTTGCCAAAACTATGGCACACAGAGGGAGGAGGAGGTGCCGGGGTGCCACCAGCGACGACGACGACGACAGTGCCCGGCAGTGAAAATGTGCGAAATGGCAAAAAATAAACTTGCGGAGCATTGCGAAAATTCCTCGGCAATTTTTTTTTGCAGGCGGCGGCAGCAGCAGCGCAGCCGTTGGGGCGGAAATGAATGCCAGTGTTGCCATAAATTATCAAATATGCATAATGTTTACATTTTTACAGTCAGGAAAATTCGGGGAGAGAGCAGGCACCAGCAGCAGGGAAATAACCAGAGAGAGCAGACTGTGGAGGCTCTCTCTCGGGGTGGAATATCCGTGCAAGTTTTTGCTACCAAATCGTAGTTCAAGTCCGAATAACTTACGGCTACCCAGAGTATTATTTATTTCTCGTTTATTGTGTGTTGTGTGTGTGGCAGGCAAATTATTTGCGAAAAGCCAAAAAGTTTTCCACGAATTCATGCCCCACTGCCACCCAGCCGCCACCCGCTGTTCAATGAAGTGAGCTTACAGGATGGGGCGGAGCGTAGGGCCAGTCTTTGCCTTATGCTTTTTCTGTCGGTGCAACTTTTGTAATTATTTGATGTTAATCAGTTTTTTCTATTGCCATAAATCTTTTTGGCGGTGCAGCAGGAGGGGACTGGCTTTGGCTTTACCATGAGTTAGGAGCTGTGGACTTGGTATATGGTGAAAGTTATTGCCTTTTAGGGCGCGGGCGCCAGAGGGAAACCTTTTAGGCGCCAAAAGTAAAGTTTGGCTTAATGCAGGAAGCTGCAGAATGCAGAGGAAAATCTAGAGAGCGGATTACTACTAGAAAGCTTGAGGGAAAACTATTTAGCGACTTGTAAATCTAAAAAAATAAAAAAAGGATAGGATATTGTATTTTATGCATAGAGTGATGCCTTAAGAGGCGATCTGGGATTGAAGTAGTATTTAAGGGTCTTAAAAATTGAATAAGAATTTGTAAAAAAAAATTTTTAAATAAAGAGAGGATCATTTTGGAAGGATTTATGCGACTAAAATATTTGTCTTAGGGAGTAAAAATCTCGGGAAGAGCTCTACCAAAGAATATATATTTCCGAGTACTTAATAAAAATAAATCCTGTTTTTTTTTAAGAGTTTAACAGCGCTAATTTTATGAAAAGGAGACTCTGTTTTTAGCATTTGCATCCATCAATGGTTTATGTGCCCCAATTGACCACTTAATGAGGGGAACACCTACTCTCAGGGTCATTGCAACTCCTTCCCGCTTAAATATAAAATCACCAAAATAATCTTTTGATTACTTACCCTTGCCAAATCCATGTATATCCGTGCGGAAGTTATCCTTGCCCTTCTGTCCATCCACCAGCTGGCCCAGACCATCCACATACCGATCGCCTTGCTCATTGCCATCGTATGTCTTATCCGAGAGATCCACTTCCATGCCACGTTGCACGCCCTTTGGAATGCTGTACGAGACGATGCCCTCTGCAAACGAAAAAGAAAAGGAAATTTTAAATACTCGAACAGGCAAAAGCGATTCGTGGAATGGATACCAAAAACCAAACGTAAAACCCCAAAAATAGCGTAACATGAGTAGCAAGGAGGGGTTAGCTGGAGGGGGGTGGGACATGCACACACGTCATGTCACGTCACGTAGCGTGTCACGTGATGCAGACAAACGACTGACAATGTGTGCAGTCCCCTGCTTAGGTGGTTGGTGAGGGGAATGGATGGTTTGGTTTTTAAACTGCGGTAAAAATTTAAAGTTTTCAATGCTCTTCCCCTAAGCCAAAAGCGGAACTCAACAGCGTGGGAGGGAGAAATAGAGTGGGAGAGCGAGAGAGGGTGTAACAGAGAGAGAGCCGGCAGACAGGAGCAGGATATTGAGTTACTTTTGAAACATAATTTCGTTTTGTGGCCACTCTGCTGTTCTCCTCCGCTTCGCTCTGTCTGCCATTTGGTTTTTGTGGTTTATTTTTAGCACAAAATTTTAGGAGTGTGGGATAAAGGGGCGAAATCGGGTTTGGGGGTTGTGCATTTTCGTGGTGTATAGTTTTTCAATGTCAAAGTCAAATGTTTTAAGCGTGCAAAGGAAAAAGCAGCCGAAAAAGTACTGAGTCACAGCCAGAAACAAATTGTTTTGAATGGTTTTTTTTTTGGGGGCAACTGTTTTGGAGTGCTTAAAGGAGAAAACCACTGGGGTTAGCAATCTGTGTGGACAGGGTGTGGGGCGTAAAGAACAAACACCTGACACTAATTAGCTACGTGGAGTGGACTTTCATATGCCCCCCGACTGCAAAAACAATTACATTTGGTATGGAAAAAACCAGAAAACACAGAAAACAACATTTAGGGGTTGCCAGGGCACTCAATATAATTAAAGCAAGGAAAAGCAAGCAGCAGCAGCAGCAGCAGGAAGGAAAATGGGTATACGTTTAACTAATTTCACTTGAATTTCTATTTACACAATCCAGGCACGTGGCAGACACACAGACAGGACAACAAATGGTGGAAGAAATTTTCCAATAATTACCAAAAAATCACATAATTACACATAATTATAGGTAGCAATAGATAATGATGATGATGTTGTTCGTTCAGGTAGGAAATGACAGTTATCGATCATATGTGAGGGTGGGTGGTGGTACAATAAAAATATTAATTATTATTCAAGGCATTCATTTAATTACAAGAATTATATAGAGGAACACTGGACTGTGGACACGCCATGAAACACACACACACACACACACACACACACACAGAAATTGTATATTTAATTAACTGCAAAGACATTTAAGGCAACGCGCGGCGGTTCACAGTCGTTGCCGCCGCGACATTCACGCAATGTCCACATATGAGTCGAAAGACAGCAGAAGGGGCAGAGGGCACATGGAAGGGGGAAGTATGCACTGCTGCGCCTCCTTAAGCTGGGGCTGCCCCTCCTTTGACTGGAGTTTACCCCTCCTCCTGCCGTCTGTCTGTCTGTGCCTGTGTCTGCCTCTGCCTTGTTATTCGCGTGCTTGCATGCGATTCTTATTTGCGTGTCGCCCCAGCAGCAGCAGCAGAAGGCAGCAGATTGTTGGTTGGTTGGTTGGTGGAGGGTTAACAGGAGGATAATACTGCCGAAAAAATGAGCAAAAAATAAAAAAAAACAGCAACAACAAGAAGTAAGGAACAAGTCCTTGTTTAAGTGCGTGGAAGATGGCAAATGGCGGGGGCGGATACACTGAAACTGCAATATATAAAATGTAATTTTCCTTCCTTCATTTTGGGGGCAACGTCACGCAACCCAACGACAACTACAACTACAACGACGACAACGACAACGTTGATGAGTCAAATTGAGGATATAAGATGGATGGATGAGTGGGTCTCTCAGTGAACTGCAGAGAGAGAGCGATAGGGAGAGAGAGGGGGAGATGGGGAAGAGTGGGTAAGGAAAGAGCTTTACCCTTTAGACAGAAAGAAAGTTGCTGGCTTCCGGTGGGTTTTGGTATTTCAGCAAGAAATTCCCCAAAAAAAATATTAAATAAACTTTAAGAGGAAGGAAGGAAATTTAAAGGAAATTTTGCAGAACTATAGTTTTTACGTGCAAGACTTTATAAATTATGTTTTAAATATTTTTTATAAATTTGCATGCTATTTCTTTTCCCATAAATATTTAAAACGTTTTAGTCTGCAATTTTGAAGCTATAAAGCTTTTACTTGTTGATTAGTTATGGATAACTATTGGCTACTTATATACCAAAAATCATTATAATCGGAACATTTCTACTATAAGTTGTTGAGTAAGGAAAAATGTTGTGGTGTCTGCAATTTTTAAGCTTTTAAGCTGAAACTTGCTTTATTTATAAAAATGATCAATGATCTATTTATCTGCCAAAATTCATCAAAATCGGTTCATGATTACACACAGAATAATAAAGAAATTCATTTAGGCATATATTTGGGGGCCTTATCTTTTTTAATTTTTAAATAATTTAAATAGCTTTCGCCTAGTATGCTAGTAATGAAATATAATATCTCAAACACTCTTGAAAACTCATCTCCCACTTGAGAGTCGCATAATCTTTAGCTACACCCACTTGTCGTTCCCCCCACACACAAACACACACAAACACACACACACACAACTTTCAAACCCCAGACCCTACCCTCAGCAACTTCTTCAGTGAGCTTCAAATTTCAACAGCCACCACAAAATAGCAGAAACCATCTCAAACCTAATGCCCTTTAAAAGATCCATAAATTATATAGCCATGAATGGGTAATGGGTTATGGGTGGCCCATAAATCCCCAGCTTAACGCTAATCAGTTGTTGCATTTATAATGCACTACAGAAAACCCAAGCTCCAAGTTCCAAACCCAATTCTGATTCCAATTTCATTTCGATGAATGCTAAGCGAAGGGCTAAGCTTTGTAACAAATTTGTGTTTAGTGTCGCCTTTTTTTTCGGTTTTTGTGGGGGGGGGGGGAATCAAAGTTTCAAGATAATCTCTGGGCCATGACGTGACCAAGCTGGAGGGGGGCCCGACTACTCCCTATTTTGTTTATGTGATTTTTGTGTGGCGCTTCCAGGCAGCCACAAAATCTGGGTGCGGCTGGTCGAATCGTAGGTGCGGCAGCGATTTGCATTTAAAATGTTGCTACCACAAATTTATGGCCACAATTTATAAACAATTATGATGCATCTTTGGGCATATAAAATATCGAAATGAAATCGACACAGATATCAAATGAAGGAAAATTTATTGATTTTCCAGCCACCCTTTTCTTGGTTTCCCCCCAACCACCGCTAAATGTCTGGCACTTGTCTAGACCCTCCTTGTGGCTACACTCCACTCTGGTAATCTGTGTTCTGTTTCTCTGTTTGCAGACCCATTTCCACCCCCTCCCACCCATCTTATCTTGTTTAATTTGCATATGAAATGTGCCTGCCCCCCCTCCGCACCCACCCAGTCTTGCCCTCTCTCATGGGGCAAGCAGCAAATCAAATGACATGGCCGCAAAATGTGTGTATGGAGCGGTCGGTCAGAGGCTATTCGGTTGGGTCTTGCAGTCTGGCAACCTCAAATTCTCATGCCACCAAAAGTGGGCGGGGGTGGGGGTGGGTCGTATGCATAGTTTTTTGTAGCCAAATGGCGCCACTTATCAGCGGAGAGTTGCCTCAATCGCCCCATGGAAACGTTGCGTTAATTTACAGAATAATTTTCAACCTCCGCGCCTTGTCCCTAGGGTTACCAGACAGCAAGTACAAATTGTCATTAGGCTCTGTTGGCTGCTCCACTCCTCTGGGGGCTTTCTGCAATACCTTTGGAAATTATAGAAAAAATTTATTTGTCCAGACTTTGTGTACTGTCGACTCCCGTGCACTACTTGACAATTGCGTGCAAACATCGACAAGACCAGGTTTTTGTTCTGCTTTTTTGCTGGCTGCCTTTTTGGACTTGTCGTCGTCTGGGATTTCGATTTTGCGGCTATGTTTTTCCAATGTCTGCACGCGATATTTTTCAAGTACACATTCAGTCCACTCTACTCCACACACACTCCCCACACACACGCCACACACACATGGCCTGCTAAAAAGAAAACCCAACAAAAGTCAAGAAGAGAGAGAGAGAGAGAAAAATGCGCTACAGTTTGGTTCCGCCAATGTGGCAAGGAGAGAGGTTCTCTCTAAATATAGGCGCAGTTCTGGATTGGATTATGCCCGACACTGCACTGGGCACTGGGCGCTGTGGGGTGGGGGTAAATTCCTGCTAAACTGGGGAGCAGCAAGTAGAATTTTCAAGGAAATAACTTTATGATTGTAAGAGCAGCAGCAGGAGAGGAGTATTTACACCCACTTTTTGCTTAGCTTTAGGATGTGGTATGCCTTGAATTTCAGTTATTTAGAGTACCCCCAAAGCACAGACCATATAAAGCGCTTCAGCTACACATGCCACAAGCCACATGCCATACTGTCGCACAGCCATACCCGTACATAGAAGAGGCTTCAATCTCTCTCTTACTCTATCGCCTGCAAATGCCAATGCTAATGTGAAGACAGACACACAGACAAACCGAAGAACACTTAAGCCGCTTTTGGCCGTTCTACGCCGCTCCTTCTGCCCGCCGCCTGTCGCTTGATAAATTAGCAACTGACACTAAAACTCTGTTAGCCTCTCTCCACACACACCTATCCATTGCTCATGTCGTATTTTTATCGCACTCGTTTTGAATTCTCTCTTACCTTCCCAGGGACAGCCAACGATCTCGGCACGCAGACAGACAGTACGATCGTACTGGCCATACGGATAGATGCGTATCTTTGAGGCAAATATAATCGGCTGCAGGGCATTCTCCACCTCGCTATAAGTGTTGATGTTGCCCGGTAAAATCTGTATATGGATAAGGGAAAAGTGCGTGTATTAGCTTAGCTCTCTGTGTAAGATCTGTGGCTGGCGGTTTTCACTTACCTCTTTGCCTTGGGAGTTCTTCCAACGTTGCCATTTGTCAAAGCCCGGACGCCAATACTCCAGGACATAGGCCTCAGTGTACTCCTGGCCCTGACCCTTGCCAAATCTCCCCTGGGTGCGTACTGCGGTTATCACATGCGTCTGCAGCAGATCGATTTGCAGATACTCCTTGAGCGCATTCGATACCATATGCTTGGGGCACCAGGCACCGCCATTATTATCGGTTTTCAGTCTGCCAAACAGAGAGAGAAACAAAGAGAAGACTTTATTAATTAGGCTCCACTTGAACGGTAGCGAAAACCAGTTGCATGCCGCCGCCGCCGCCGCCACGACAAGCAACCCAACCTTGAGGGGGAAATTTTTTGTCTTATAAATTAATTGACATTAAGCGTTTCGGCACCACACGACGAGGAGAGAGACGCAGCACAGGCATTTTGTGGTGCTGTGGGGGGACAGCCAACGTCTGGCAGCTCGTCTACGTTCGTTAAGCTGCTTGCGGTTTTAGACACACACACACACACGCACAGCAGGATGTTGTCTATGTAATTAAGGATTAATTTAAGTTATATCCCAGACCCATACCCAGTCCAAGTCCAAGTCCCCATCCCCAGCCCAAAACCCATCCCATTGCCAGGCTAAAACTTTAATCAATTTCTAGCTGTTAGCCGCATTGATATGTTAACCACAGCTACAAATGCCTGTATGGGGCTCTCTTTTTTTTTGGTTTATATTTCAATTAAGTTTTACATGCTTGATTGCATTTTGGGGTCTGCTGTTGCCTGCCTGACTGCCAGACTGGCTGCCTGGTTGCCGCTTGCCTTAATGCCTGGCCATTATTCATGGGCCGCTCTCTAGGCCTAGGCCTAGACATGGACTCCTGGCTCCTGCCATAGCTCCTGGCTACTGGCAGGCCTCCCTCCTGTCGTCACAAATTGCTTCATTTGGTTGCTGCTGCCCCCCTGCCAGCGGGTTTATTGAATTCGAATCTACGTTGTAGATTTTTCTTTTTCTTCTTCCTTGTTTCTTTTTTCTGAGCTAAAATTTAGTTATTAATTTTGCATGTCCCTGCATGCCATGTGTGTGCCACGAGAGGCGTGCAATTAGTTGGAGACTTGCGCCAAAATGGATTGAGACATTATTGAAACAGCGGGGGGCTATGGGCTTAAATCTTTGACTATTAATTGGCCAACTTTATGGCTAAAGATGCGGCAGCTACTTCCTACTTCAGCTACAGCCTGCACCCACTTGTAATAACTGAAATATCTTCGCATCTTCATTACCAAACTGCAATTATTTTCAAGCGCATGGATCAAAGTTGAGTTGGGGGGGAACAAGCAGGCAAAAAGGTCAATTTAATCTTCATAAAATTGCTGCAGCTTCAATCTGTTTTAGTAGCAAATATCCTCCAGGCAGAGGGCAGACGCGCCGTGCAGGGCAGCCTGGCATAAACATCATTTAAAATGCTAATATCCTCAGTTATGTGCATTTCAACTTGACTTTAATTATTGTTATTGCCAAAGTTAACAATCTGCTGCTGGGATGGCCATGCTCTGGTCAGCCGGTTTGCTGCCTGCCGCTCTGATGGACTGACTAACTGCTGCCGCCTCTTGGCGCATCTAATCAGGAGAAGCAGGAGCCAGCACAGCCCCTCTGCCTGCGCTCAGTGTTTTTTTTTTTTAATATGTAAAAGGTTGTAAATTTAATGGGGCAATGAAGGAGCAGCGTCTGGGCTGGGCTGGGCTGGGCTGAGCCATGAGGTAAATGAAAATCAAAACAGCGCCAACTGTCATTAAACTAATCTTTGTAATTCAATAGCTTCGCGTACATGCCCAGACTCTTGGGCTATGCTATGGCTTTTATTTTTAGGGTTTTATTTTTATTTTTTGTGAGGGATAAGTAGATGTTGTGTCTCTCTCCCACTGCCCCTGTCTATTCCCGTAATGAATTACTTCATGGAGTAGTTTTTTTTTTCTTCTTTTGCTCGCCTCAAGTCTCTTCTCACTGGCTCTGAGTCTCTCTTTTTGGTTTAGGTAAGTGCACGGCAGCGCTTCACAAATTATAATGCTGCCTGCCTGCACTTTTGAACTTTCCTCTGGTTAGCCCTCGCCCTGGAAGTTTTTCGGGGAGGCTAAGCAAATTGCAGTTCGCCTGATTGGACGGACGCTGAGTTTGAAGGGAAAGACAAAGGAAACTTTCAAGTTGAGTTTTCTGTGGCGCCTCTCTCTTTCTGCTTTCTCTCTCTCTCTCCCTGCTGTGTGGTTTAGGGGAACTTTCAATAGAGCGGTAAGCAAAACTTGCACTGCATTACTCGGGCAAAGTATCTTTAATTAGTTTGCCTTAAAGGAGATGCCGAAGAAGACAAGAAGACTTGATTTAAAAGCCTAAAACATAATGAATATATTCCCCCCGCCATTGACCATTAACTCTGCAGTCACTTAGCCTCGCGCTGGCAGGAATCGCAACCAGCAGGCCACAGCGCACACCTTGCCATGGCCTGTCAATCTGCCACACAATAAGCAAAAGCAGCAGCAGCAGAGACAGCAGCAGAAGCAGTAGAGGCAACAGCAGAGTCTTTCCAGCATTCATTCGAAGATACAGACAGACAGACAGACAGACAGACGGAGAGACAGACACAGATCCAACCTGAGACCCATCCAGATCCACGACAAAAACCACCTCTCTGATTTCCGCCAGGTGATTCAGTTCAATGCCATTGGCTAAACAACAACAACAATAAGAAAAAAATCAGAGACTTCTTTCTTGTGGGCCCGCATCTTGGGGCACATCAAATGCCCATGCCCATGCCCGTGCTGCCCCCCGTCTACCCAAATTTTTGATGATGCCTGCCTCCCTTTTGTCTTTAGGTTGCAAGCTGCAGAGAGTGTTCCACACAGATCTTTTTAGTACAAATTCCAGTTAATCTCAGCAGACAGCACAGCACAGCCAAGCAGAGACAGACACAGCAAATGTATTTTGTTTATCTGCAACGTGCTCATCACGCGTCGTTTTTGTGGCTTTACTTTAGTGCAGCCCTCTCCCCATCCCACTCCACTCCGCTGCCTTGCCATAAAGGGTTAATGATGCCTCCAGCTACAGCTCCACCTACTCCACTCTCGTTTCTCTCTCGCTCTCTCTCTCTCTCTCTGTCGATTTGTGGTGCGCTTGTGTGGTTCTTTGTGTGATTCTGTCAGTCAAAGCCCCCCCCCCCCACCCCCTTACACTTGAGTGTTTTTTAAGTGCTGCATGTCCATAAACTCAGACAGCAGACCACAAAAAATTATTACAAACCAAAGCGAAAAAAAGAATAAAACGGATGGAAATGCGAAAGCAACTTGCAGGTTTGATTTCTGCCACATAACTCAATGGCGAGAAATTGACATGTTTATGTGCTTGTGTGCTGCATCTCTGTCTGATATTTTATACTAATTACAGGGCCAAAAAGCCCCTCTGTGCCCCTCTCCACCTTCCTGTATTGGCTTGCAAAACTTCCGTTTCAATTCCATTACCACACACACACATTTCTCACCCAATCGAGGCAACATACTTCCTGCCCTGCCAGCAAAAAAAACCCCACTAAAAACTCATAAACAAAAGCTAGCAAGAAATTCAAATAAAACTAAACTAAAACCAGTTTTGTGCATTTCTGAAATTGCATTTAATTAGGGCCAAGCAAGGGCCGCTGCTGTCGCTTGCTGCAGTCAAAGATATCATCATCATCATCTCATTCATCTGACTGTCAAAACCATTAAACGGTTGCCAGAGACCATTCCATGCCACTCCACACACCCCACTCCCCATTTTGTTGCTTGCTGCCATCAGCTAAAGATCTTTTATCAGCTTAAAAGGCGCTAGCCAAACACCAAAATATTTTCTACGCTGCTCACAAGATATGCAAAATACTCGTCTCGTCTCGTATTTGTTTTGTTTGTCTTTTGTTTTTTTTTCTGGCATTTTTGTTGTGTATTTGTTGATGAACCAACTGTTTGTGTCATAACATAAATTTCCCTGTCTATGGAGACAGTCTCGGGGGGGCTGGGGTGGCCAAAAAAAAAGTTTTTCGATTTTATTGACTACCCGTCTTATCGGCCTCTAATGAAGTTGTCTATAAAATTAGCAATTAAATGAACACGCCGCCAGAGAGAGAGAGAAGCGGCAGCCATTGTAGATAAGCCTCGTCGTGGGGCAGCTTTGGGTTAAATGGATAATGAGCTGGAAGCTGTAGCAGGGGAAGGGGAAGTGGGCAGGGCAGAGGGATGCCTAAGCGGTGTAATCTACAAGGCAGATCTTTAGCTGATATCAATATGCAGCAAGCAGCGGTTTTTATATGCTTTCTGGTTTCATTTTTGCTTCGAAAAGGGTTTCTATATCGGATTTTGGGTTGGTTTTTCTTACAAAAAAATGTTTTGGAGCCTTCAAATTTTAGATTTAAGAAACTGAATCGTTGTGGAATTGTTTATGGGTGTATTATTTAGCTATGTGCCCAAAATCATTAAGATTAAATGATTATTAAAACCAATAAAGCTACTAAAAAAAACACTAAAAGTTTGGCAGAATAAAAGTTGAGCCAAATTTTTATTTAAAATCATTAAGATTTTAATATTAAAATAGCCAAAATTAATATAAAAAAAATTAATGTTTAAATTGAATTTTTAATTTAATTTTATTTTTTTTAATATTTATTTATTACAAATGTGCAAAAAATTAATTTATCCAATTTTTTTAGACATTATTCAGTACATTCTTTTTTCATTAAATCATCCATTGAGACTCTCTTCAGCTTTCGGTTGAATCTTCAAACCCAAAACCCACTTTCCATGGCCCACACTCTGTTTTTTTTGTAGCTTTTTATTATGCAGTTCTCAGCCTCAAGAAAATCATTTTCCCTTAACCCGAACAACCTCTTTAACCTCTCAACCGACTTCCAATCTTGAAACCCATTTCACCCCTTTCACCTCTCACTGCCATGGGGGGGACTCTCTGGGGGGACTGAAACTTACCTTGCATGTTGAGGACCAACAAAGCCCGTGTCATGGGCCGAGCTTGCCGTGATTTGAGCATCTGTTATGGCTCCCGACTCCATGCCCAAAGGCACATTGCATGTGGCTGAAAGAAAAAAAAACGAGGGAGAGATATTTTTAAAATTTAAATTTTTATGAAAAATAAACCAGAAAAACAAAAACTTTAATTAATGATGATGTTTGGGCGGAGGCATCAACCATCCATCCATCCATATAAATATAGAATGCACTTGGCAGTCAGCTCCAATCTGCATCGCCGATGCCACACAACGCCCATTGAATCTATCAAAATAAGTCGAGCGTCAATTTGACTTTTTGACATTTGCTTTTCTGGCTCTGGGCCGGAGGCTGTGGATGTGGAGATGGAGGCGTATTTCAGAGGCCCTATCGCTTTCCCAGTCAGATCTCTGGGGGCTCTCTCTCTCTCTCTCTCTCTCTCTGCGACTTATGAATGCATCTCCTGTACTCATTTTGAATAAACCAAACACTTAATCATTGCCAAAGTCAACTCCTGGTCCAGGGATCTGGACCTGTACTGGCAGAACGTCAACTACTTTACTTAATTTATTGCCTACCAATTGCATTTGGCAGAGAGTGAGGCATCCTGCTTTCTGCATCTGCATCTGCCTTCTGCCTTTGAAGATATACCCAGTCCCCGGATCCCCAGACCCATCTCCTCTCCCATCTCTCGTGCTTACGTCTGACAGTCGCCTGCTGACATTTTCGCCAGAATCAACACTGATTTGACATGACTTTTGTTGCCCCGGCCCAGCGGGCGCATGGACCAATCCCACTTTTTGATCTCCTACCCAGCATCAGGCCAGCAGCCAGTCAGAGGTGCGTGCATTCGTTTAGAAGTTTATAAATAAACACATGGCACAAGGTGAGCAAAGGGGTTTGACTCAGGGGCAGGTGAAGGTGTAGGTACTGAAGCGTAGCAGGAGGGGGCCATGGAATCAAGCATCCAACAAACTCGATTGCAGCTTGTGGAGGAGGTTCTTCCATGAGAGAAATCTAGTTCGTCGTTGAGTTGGTATTTTGGATATTATTTTTTGAAAAATATAGAGTATTTTCTGGTATTTCTGTTAGTTTTAATATTTAAATTAAAAAATGCCTTTTTTAACTTTTTATTGAAAACTTTAATATATATATTTTTTTTAGTATTTTTGGTATTTAATTTTTTGTTTGCTAGAAATAAAATATTTTTATGACGCACATTTTTTTTTTAATAAAGAACTGTTTCTTTTTTTTATTTTTTTTTTTTAGAATTATTTAAAGAAAAACTTTTATTTTTTGCTAATTAGAAATAATAGAAATTTATATGGCAAGCACTTGGTTTTGGTATTTTATGGCATTTTGCAATATTTTTGTTCTCATCTCTGCTGGTGCATTTCTAGTGCCCAGCATCTGGTGCATTGCACTTGATTGGATTTGATAGCTGGCAATGCTAATGTGTGGCGAAGTGCCTGCCTGCCTGCCTGCCTGGGTCGGTTCCCAGGTTGGTTAGGGAGGTCAGAAGCCACACTCCCGCCTGGGAGAAGGTTCTCCACATACTGAGAGACTTCGACTCTGATATGCTGACTCTGACTTTGGGGCTGTGTGACTCTGTGACTCTGGACTGCATATTGCAAGTGCATTCATTTGGAAAATTGTTGCATGTTTTGCTAACTCAACTCTCGCTTCGAGATGTGTCTAGCCCCAGCAGCAACAACAGCAGCCAAGCAAAAAGCCAGAATAAGGAGCCCAGCCCAGAGTTCTGCTAGGGGATTGTGTTTGCTTTACGAACAGGGGAATGAGGGAAGAGTAAATATTGCAAAAGGCAACAAAAGTCTAGGGTTTTATATGTAGTTTAGGGGGGTGGAAAAAGAACATGTTTATAAATTTGTATTTATGTATTTGTGTTGCTTGATTAACTATAAATATTATGGCAGAAAAGATGTTTCATGTTCGTACAAAAAGTAAAGAAGAGAAAGAAGAAATTGTCCATTGTGACAACAGATGCCCCATGAACAGATGAAAATGGAAGTTGGGAATGGCTTTTTATATGTGACAGGAAGTTTATTTGCCACAGTTAAAGGGAGAAATAAAAGCAAGGGTAGGAAATACACTTCCTTAACTTTGCCTACGTTTTCTCCCATTTTATTGTCATTTCTAGCATAATTATTCTAATTGAATTTGGCTGCAGAAATCAATAATCTGCGACTAACATACAAAGTATACTTCCAGTTGAATGCCCCCACTGTTTATGCATGCCCCATTCTAATTCCAAAACCTCCAACCGCCTCTTGTTATGAGCCAAAGTTTTGCGACGTCTGCGCTGGGGCTTTTGTGCCGTCCATTCGATGTCGATGTTGCCAGTGGAGTAAAGGAAAGGAAAGGAAGCAAAGCCTTGAAGCCTCTCGACCATATCATATCGAAAATTTATGAACCGCTGACATGCCATGGCCATTGAAATTGGCCATAATCCTAAGCCACATGTCCACGCTATGGCTTCATTAAAGCCCACTCTCCCGAGAGACTGGTACTGGTACTACTGTGTACTGAAGGAAGAAGCGAAGCTTTTTTCCCCTCTTTCCCCTCTTTTCCTTTTACTTTAAAGACGACATAAAAATGTCAATATGCCTATTAATGAGCAGGAGATGGGAGCAAGTAGATGCTAGGCAGGCAATCCATGACTCCTTATGGGGTATGAATGGATGATGCGGCTGCTGCTGGTTGCTGGCTGCCTTGCAACATGTCCAGTTTTGTGTGAGAGGCACCCCATGGCGCGCAGGGGCCTCCAACTGTGCCGCCTGTCCGCTGGCGGTAGGAAAATGATGAGCCACATAAAAATTGGCTTTCAATGTCAATTAAAATAAATTTTAAGCAAAAGCCAAGCAAGAGTCGTGCACGACCCTCAGAGGGCACCAGAGATAACTCATTTGATTGATTCGTATGAGTGGTGAATGAATGAATGAATATATAAAAAAACTAGTGGTACTCACCAATATCGAATGCCTGAATGGTTGGCGTATTGAGCAGTAAGCAGAAGCAACAGCCAATGGCAATCATTAGGGCCAAGGGGCATCTGCTGGCATTGACTCTGGCGACTGTTGTGGGGCAGGTTGATGATGATGATGATAATGTTGAGGGTTTGGTGGGGGAAAGGCACTGGCGGGAGAACATTTTACTGCTATGCTTCATTTTTTTGAGTGAGTAGAGAGAGATCTGTAAAGGTAGCAAAAAAAAAAAGAAATATAAGAAAAAATGTTAGTTGAATTCATTTAATTATTGACTCAAATTTTGTAACCTTTAAACCTGTCTGTTAACCTTCAACCTTCTCTCTGTCTTTCTGTCTTTCTGTCTATCTGTCAGCTGTCATTCCTTCAATCTCTCAATCTTTGACTGTTGTCTCTTCAATTAGAAAGCATCACTCGAGTGCTGCTGCTGTTGTTGCAACTCTGAATGAATCGGAAACTCAATTGATGGCCAAGCAAAAAAAAATACGAAGAAGAAGAAAAAGCCAGCAAAAATCTCTGCTCGTCGTCTCCCATTGACTTTTTCTTGGCTCTTCTACGATTTTGACTTGAATGAATGCAAAGTGAATGTGCGTGACGACGACGAGAGCAGGCAGCCAACAGCCACGCCAGCGGCAGCACAATGTGGCAGCATGGCCCCTGCCCCAACCGCTCTCCCTCTGGCTTGTAGGATGACTTTGTGCTTTTCATTTAACATTATTTTGCAACAATTTTTGCTGCAAGAGTCAGACATGTGGAGAGCCCAGAGAGAGAGAGAGAGAGAGAGAGATGAGAGATGCCATAGAAAGCGGGCAAAAGCAAACATGTTCTGCCTGCCCCCTGTCCATGCCACACGCTGCCGTTGCCGTTGCCGTTGCTGCTGCTTGCCACTGCTGGTTATCCCATTCACCGATGTCTAAGCCAGTTTCCGCTTTAATTTAACGCTGGCTGGGCGAAAAAAGGAAAAACCAGAACACTCAGAGACACCCAGAGACACCCAGAGACCCACCCTGCCCCCTGCCCACTGGCCCACTGCTCCCTGCCCCATTGCCGCCAGCTGTTGTAGCAATTTAAGAGCAAAAGCTGCTGCAGGCAAGCAGGCAGGCTCCACCCTGCCCACCGAAGAAATGTATTTAGTTTATGTAAAGCGTGCGGCACAGAAAACAAAATAAAAAGGGCAAAAGGTAGCGCCAGATGATGAACGTGAGTGTCGCAGGACACCCAGTGCCGTGCCCAGCCCCCAGCCCCAGCCCCTGCCACTGCCCAGTGAGCCGGCAAAAAGGACATCATCCCGAGGACCCTACGTTTCTGTTTAGTTTGCAAATTTCTTTTGATGTCTTTTAATTTTAATGAGTTGCAGGCGGCGGCAGGCGGCGTCGTCTGTGGCAGAGGCGAAGCCAGAGGCTACCCTTAAGTAAAACTAATTAGAAGCGAAAAAGGGAGCGTAGGAGTCACCACCAAAAGGGATAGAGAGAGCATAGAGAGAGGGAGAGAGTGGGGTGTGGGCACTCTACTGCCATATCCACACTTTGGATCAGCGCACACTCCATTTGCCCATTGTACATTTTGCCAGGTGCCAGTGCCAGTGCCCCATTCCTCTGTAATGGAAACCACTCGTATTACAAGATGCATGCAACACAGCCGCCCTCACTCCCTCCCTGTGTGTGCCTGATTCGTATCTAATAAATGTGGTTCCAGGTTCTTGAATGTATCTGCCTTTGCTTTATCCTTTTCCCTTTTGTGGCTTGTACTGGACATGCAAAAAAATTGTCTACGTCATGAGGCAATTTGTCACGCAGCTGCTGCTGCTGCTGCTTCTGCTGCAGTTGAGATAAGGATACGGAACTCCCCCTCATGTGTGCTCTCTCCCTGTGGGAGTGCAGAGTCTTGTCAATAACTCAGCGCTTAATTGCTCATCTCTCAACGTCCAGGGATCCAGTACAAGCCCAGCCCTATCGAGTGGACTCCGGATCTGGTACGGCAGGCAGGCCAACAAATTAGAAAATACCAGAGAAATGCTGGCTGTCATAGTTTCAAGTTGCTGCTGCTGCTGCTGCTGCAACCTGCCACACAATCTAGGTTAAATTAATAGTGACACTCGGCTCGGACTCGCCTCGCCACATGCCTAGCTGCTGCACCTGGCGGTGATGCTTTGATAACCCCGCCCCTAGCCTCTGGCGGTTTTCCTGCTTCTTGGGGGCAACTTCTACTGCCTCCGCCACTGCCTGTGTCTCTGCCTCTTTCGCTGTTCCTCTGTTTGTTTGGCTGCATTTTTCGTACGCGAATATTTCATAAATTGAAATGTACAGTTAGTTAATTACACGCTCAATTGGCTCTAAAAGAGTGGCATTAGCCAAGCGTCCGTGACGTCCAGACTCTGCAATTTCTTCCTTGCTTTGCTTCTTTGGCCCCACAATTTTTAATGGTTGTCATAAAGAGATTTATCGCCTAATGGCCGAGTACGAGTAGTGCTAATGCTCGAGTGGATCGGTGTGAGGCATGGGAGCATGCGGCACTGGGGCGGAGTTTTAGTGTAGTTTTCGATGCAATTCCCAGTGATCATTGAACGCAACAGCGCCAAAGTTGTGTACGATTGTGAATTGTGATATAATGGTTGGCTTGGATGAGCATTTGGGGAGGTGGTTTTTGCAATTGAAAGACATGACTAATGAAATGGTGGGAGAATAATAATTATTCATGGGGAAAGAATTTTATTGCTTTCATATTGGAATTTTCACAGAAAAAAAACCAATTTATCGATGGAAAATGCTATAAAAATAGTCGATGCTTGTCGATAATTGTGCTGAAGTTCGATTAAATATTGGTTTGATCTGCGCATTTTTCGATAGCACATTAATTGGTAGAACTTTTAAATTTTAATCGATTTTTATTTAAGTTTTCGATTATTATTGATAGATTGTTTTGATATGAAAACGGTGAAAAGTTTTAAAAATCACCGACTTTTCATATTCGTATATCGATAAGTGTGTATTTTATCGATTAAATATCGATAATTCAATGAAAATCGATAATTATCGATACCTAATTTTCGATAAAATATCCAAAATTTATACCAAAAAAAATATATTCAAATTTGTTTAGATACAAATACCGATAAGCCAGCTATTAAAGAAGATTTCTCGCATCGCCACTAAAATCTCACTTAATCACTTCCATACCTACTCGTACTCATACGCACTGCACACTCTTAAATGTAAATTAAATCTTTAATTTGCCCTCCCGAAAATCCCTCACACACACACACACGCACACCCACAAATCTGACGACCAATTTAGCTAACTGGCGCTGTGGACGCGCCATCAACCAGTGGCAGCCATCAATCAAAAAAGTTTCCCATTTTAAATGTCAACACATTCACACACACACGGAACCGCCACGCCACAGAACCCTACCATCATGAACCCCATGCCCCATGCACCACCCTTCTGTAGAGTGGGAGAGAGAGAGAACTTTCCTATGGTTAAAACCCGTAATTTGGGGAACTCTCTCTCTCTCTCTTTCGAAAAACTAAAACAAATTGCAGCCTGTGCGCCGCTTTGAAAATTTTAACTCTGTGTGTTTGGGGGAGGCGGACGCACTTCCTGATTAACTCGAAAGAAACAAAACAACAAACTACAAAAAAAATCCAAGAGGAATAACAACAAAAATTCCAGCCAGCCATGCAACAAAATTGATTAATTGATGAGGCACACAATTTTCAATGGAATCTGGGAATCTGGAGCAAGCAGATCCAAAGCAGAGCAACAGACAAACATATAGATATACTATATAGTATATATATAGTAGGCCACATGGCCCAAGCCGAGACACAATTTGCATAAATCGAAATACAAAAAGCGAGTTGACTGCCGCGCTGTGGAAAATCGGGAGCAAAAGATATTTATCTTGTATACAGTGGCAGGCAGGCAGGCAGGCAGGCAGGCAGTCAGCCTCTGGGCACTGGCAACGCGTCGAGTGTTTGAATGAGTGTCAAATTAAATTGATCAATTAAGCAATTGACGTGGCTCGACATCGACATCAACATCAACAGCAGCAGCAGCATCAGCAGCTAGAGGGATTCGCTTGGATTCGGATTCGGATTCACATACAGAATCGTATTTGGATTGGGAGTGGAGTGCAAGCCATGGAAGGGAATGCATGTTGTTGGGGGGGTGGCAACATCTGCATGCAACACAAAACAAGTGACGCAAATTGTGGAGGGGTAAAGACTCGACTCTACACTCCACCCACTCCACCCCATTCCACTCCACTTTCTAGTGACAATTTCTGTCAATTCAGCGGCGCTAATCAAGCAAGAGGCAGCCAAGCCAAGCCAAAGCATTTAAATAGGGTTGGAGCTGCTGCTACCCTTGGTTGGGAACGAACTACTAGACAAATTGGCTGCGATTGCAGTTAGTTAGAGTGGGAGAGAGTAAGGGGGGTAGGGGCGAGTTGTAAGCTTAAAGCCAAACGAACATGCGGGTAGGTGCCTCAGACTCAGAGCAGCAGCAGCCCCCACAGTCGACAGACGACAGGCAACGTCATATAATCCATCAACTGCTGCAGACAGACAGCTGCAGCTCCAACTACAGCTACAGAGCTACAGCTACAGTGACGACTCGAATTTCCCCCTCAGTTGTAATCAAATCAAATGACAACGCCAGACAGGAGGAGCAGCAGCAGCAGCGGCACCACCATCATTGCAGGAGGCAACTTTGTTGGCAAAAACGGAAGGGGCAACACACAGAAGCAACAACTGCAAAGAGCGAAGAGAGAGGAGAGCACCAAAGCTGCAACCCACAGCATGTAGAAGGAGCCACCCATAGCCTGTAGGAGGAGGAGCAACCCATAGCCTGAAGTAGGGGCAACCCCATAGCTGCAACACAGACCCAACTTTTGCGGGTGGAAAGGAAGGGCTGGCTGACTGCCCTGTCTGTTCCAACTCCATTGTCACATTTGATGGCCAACACTTTTGATGATTTAATAATGGCTTGCTGTCCAGCAGCAAGACAGAAAAAAGAACACGGGATTTAGTTGCGCGGTATAATGGAATACAATAGAGATTTCCTAATGAAAGAGAAGAGACACAGACACAGACAGAGCGGCAGACAGACAGCCAGAAACCTTGACTTTCAATTCTCTACCGGCGAACAATGGTTAACCAGAAATCATCATCGATATTGAGTCATGCATGGGGTGGGGTAGGGGCAGCAGCATTCCTTTTCCCTTTCTTTAAAGTTTCTATGGAAAAAAAATTTGCATAGCATTCAGCAGCTGACAACTTTTTACTGTCTGGTGGTGGCATAAAAAGCAGGACCACACCCACACCCTCAATGTATTTGTCTAGTATTTGTGACAGGCCTCGGAGACACTGGGAGGAAAAACTCTTCGACTCTGTCGCTGTCTGTCCGCGTTAGTACATGATGGCTGTACCCCAAGTGCTGGAAAAGGGCATGGGGCAAAAGTGGCTCCTGACTGTCTCCTGGCTGTGGGCAGTACTTAAAGCCCAGTTAAAGCCGCTACATATTGATTTTCGACAGGAGCGGAGACCGAACCCAAGTTCATTAAAGTCACATCAGTGGAGTAGGACTTGGAGCGCCCCTCGACCCCCCCCACACACACACACAAAACCACAAATAGACACGAGACGAAGAGGAAACAAACAAACAAACGAAGCGCCCACAAATCAACGCCTAACCACAGGGACGGCAGGGTTAGGGGTGCGCTGCCCCCGAAAAAAAAAAAATTCCAAATGCCGCCATTTTGTCTGTCCTTGCGACCGATTGGGTAGAGAGCGCGCGCAAGGAGGGGCGAGGCGAGACCATTAAATATGCAAAAAGCAACATGCGAAAAAAAAGAGTGTTGCATACTTTTAGTTGCTGCGTCAAACCGCAAAAAAGGGCAGCAAAAAAAGGACGAAAAAGTGGACACAAAGTGCCCAAAAATAGAACGAAACTTTGGATACCTAAAGATAAATTAAATATGTTTATGCTACGCTACTAATCAATATCCAATATGCTCAATTTAGGGATTTGCTTGCTGATTAGTTTAGGCTGCAAATCATTGAAATTCGAAATTAAATGGGAGAAAAATGCAAAACGAAGCAGAATATCTGTTAATCTATAAAATATATTTAAAATACTCGCTTAAATATTTCTATAGAATTTTGTGGCTACATTTTGATGCAATTCAACTAACGAAAATTCAGCTGCCTTCGTGTGAAATTTTCGCACAACAAAAACTCTCTCTGATCTCTCTGTGTGGCTATCTCTCTCTCTCTCTTCGAAGATTAACCTGTAAACTGGCTTGCAATATCTAATTAAAAACAAAAACAATCAAATCTAAGTCCGTTGAGTGAGAGAGCGTGGGTGGCCTGTGAGAGTGCGAGTGGCAGCTTCTCTGCCGAGTGTTGTTGTTGGAAGAGAAAATATATTGAAGGATAGGTCCTCTCTCCACTCTCTTCTGCAAACACCTTCAAAAATCGTTTAGGCACTTTTTTTTTGTAGGGTATCGAAAAACATTTGAAAGCCAAAAAGAGACAGAAGAGCTCCCAAACAGGAAGCCGGAAAAATAAATAAAAGCAGCGCAAAAGAGAAGACCCTGGTAGAAACCCCCTCTCTCACTGTCACTCTCCTTCTAGCAGTGAGTGTCTTCCTTTTTACTACCGCTCTCTAGTCCTATTTCTCTCTCTCTCTCTCTCTCCCTTCTTCTGCTGGTGGCTCTCCTTGGCGAGCCATTCATTAGCATAGACATAGAGAAGCAATATTGAATTTCTATGTGGGAGCAGGAGAGGGGACAGGGGACGGGGGACTAGCGCGTCTGAGATAGAATGAGGGTGGGAGGCGTGTGAGGTCGCAAGGTTGCGAAAAAATGTTTCACGCTTTGGTAAGCTGAGGAAATCACAGCGAGGCACTGGAGTGGAAAGCAGTATGGAAAACTGGGGACGCAGTAAAGAGCAGAGAGAGTCCCGTGTCCTGGGGACAGGCTCAAGCAGCGCCTGGGGATCAAATTAGTCGAGTTTTTTGTGAAAAGAATGCGGCAAATTCTAGACTTTTATGCATGATAAGTGGTGGGGCTCTCCAGAAAGGGGTTCTCGGGCCTAACGAGTGTGTGTGTGTGTGCTAGGGGGGGGGGGGGGGCGGGACGAAAGGTTGTGGGAGTCAAAATGCTAGAAATATGAGAGGATAAAGTGCGCGAGCAGAGAGTGGGGACAGCCTCTGAAGTGGCAGAATGACAGTCGTCACATGTCTGATAGACAAACAGGAAGTGGGGAAACGAGCAAGCGCAAGGATATTGACAGCCACAAGTCCAAGGGGGGGAAGGGAGATCCAAGAGGATGAAGTATAGAAGAATGATATAGCGCAAGGGAATGTAAGGGGATAGAGAGGAGAAAGCCAAAGAGTTGAAGCAGAAAGCTTTTGAAAGAGTTTTCCATGATATTTTGAAGAATTTTCAAAGAAATATTTGGAAAATATCAAGAGAAATAAATTAAAAGTGGAAATGGAACCAGAAACTTGCAAATCTTTCAACGAAAATATCGATTATATTAAGGGAAATGTGTTGTATGAATCAAGTTTCCATAAATCCATAAACGATACTCCGGAACACAGGAAGTGGGCAATACTTTCCTATGAAATTCATTGAAATTTGAGGATTTAATACGGCGAAACTACTACAATATCGAATTTAGTTATAGTTCCTATGAATTTATGGTTTTAATTGGTAAACAAATCTCAGAATAAACCCACTTAAAACTGCTTTGTATTTGTACTTTTATTCTTTATTGTTCTGCAATTTATACGAAAGAATTCGAGACAAAGATTCGCATACAAAAGATTTTTAAATTGCTGAAGAAATAAATCAGAATATATTTCTTTAAAAAATAAAACTCTTCTTATAACAAAAATTTAAAATCTCCAAAAAAAAATACCAAAAATCTGAAACGAAAGCAACGAAAAACGCGAACCCCCAGCCTCCAGTTGAAACCCCAAAAAAAAGTTGAAAGGAGATCCCCCAGGGGCTTTGTGTGTGTGTGTGTGTGTGTGTGTGGGGGGGCAAGGGCAAGGGCAGTGTGTAGCATCAAAGTGGATCTGCTCCCTCATCACCTACTGTCTCCTGCTGCCTGGCCACTCATCTCCAACGTCAATTGAAGGAACTGCCACACGGCAGGAACATCCTGTTGCCCGCTTTGTCATCATCCATGTGGCATCCACAATATTCTGCGTCGTCGTCGTGTGTGGGCCTTCTGCATTGGAATTTTTATGAATTATAAGCGAGCCGAGTGGCTTGGCTTGGCTTGGCTTGTGGCTTCTTCTTTGCCAAACAAAATATGTAAAATGTTTTCGAAAAAAACACACAGAATATTTTTTTCGGTATAGGAATGAGGAGGGAGCATGACAGCCCAGCGACATTGACAATGAGGCAGAGGCGGTAGTAAGTGGCTGCCACAACTCGGGGCAACAACAAAGCGCTGATTGACAGGAAGGCAGCAGCAGCAGCGGCGGCACACACACAAAAGAAAGGGTGGAAGGGGGCATGCCAGCACACAGATGGAACTTTCAAGAGTGGGGGGACAGACAGAGAGGACAGTCGTTAGGCCGATCAGCGGAGCGTAGCGGCCCAGGACATCGCATCACATGTTGTGTGGGGACGGGGACGGGTAGTCGTCTCTCTCAAGCTCGCTCTCTCCACCTTCTCCACCTCTCTCCCTCTCTCTCCCTCTCTCTATTGATTTTTGGGCATTAAAAAAGGGTTTGGGGCTGCAATTGCAGCTGCGACTGCGACTTGGACGCGGGTTCATTGTTTTTATGGCATTTCATGGCATTCTCTCGTTCTTTCTCTCCCTCTCTCTCTTGCAGCAGCAGCAGCAGCAGACAAATTAGCAACGCTTGATTAATTTTTATGACGCGCACTGTAAGTGAAAGAAACAACAAAGACAGAGGAGATGGAAAGCAACTGCAGGTGAGTGAAGGCTGGCTGCCCCCCTGCAGACTCTTCCATCATTTCTTGTTGTGTTTTTTTTTTTGGCTGGTGCCAAACATTTAAACAAATGACGCTGCCATCACTCACAAATTACAGTTAATAGTAATAGCTTGAAGATTTATAGTTGAAGAGACTAAAGAGAGAGAGACAGACACGAAACTCGCTTGCAACAATGTTGCACGTGTGCGTCATTTGTTTGCTTATTGAAAATGCTTGCATGTTTCTGTTACTACTTGCAACCCAAACAATTGTGTCATACGTTGCCCCATTTGGTGGAGCGGTTCTTTTAATGGCACCCGGAACAAGCCAGGCGGCCTGATGAAAAAAAAAACGTTTCGTTTTGGCTGCGCTTTTGCGGGTTGTGTGGTCATAAAACGCTGGAAAACGCTTGTTTTTTTGGGGCTGCTGTTTTGTGCCGCCCACTGTCCCCCTGCTCCAGCTACTGCTGTTGTTGCTGCTGCTGCTGCTGTTGCAGGAAGTCCACAAAAGCTTTTTATTAGCTTCAGGGCTTAAACCGAAAGAGACTTCAATGGAGATAATGGACATTAAACGAATGAGTTGCCAAAGTCATTTACAGCGGGGCAAGGGGTTAACTTGGATTTGAAGTACGAGTAAAACGGAGTTTTGATTGTAGGGAATTAAGGGAGAACAAGAATTGATAGGGGAATGGATTATTCGAGGGATTATTACATGTTTAGGGGAAAGACAGGAAGGAATATTAGTATTTCTAGTTACCTACACCCAAAAAGACAGCTGGTAGTTTCTAAAGATGCTTTTCATATCTTTTATTTTAGTTTTTAATTTTAAAATTTGAGAAAATTGCAGAAGAAAAATCTTTGAATTATGGAAAACTATCAGAAATTATTTTATTAGGGCTTTTGATTTATTAGAGTGTATTTTGAGTCTCTAAAGTTACTTTTCGTAACTAAAAATTAAATCTTTGCAAAGCAGAATCCATTTTTAATAAAGTAAAACTATCAAAGAATAATTTGTTATGCTTTTAAATGCATTAAAATCTAAAATTATAATGATTTCAGCTCTTTCTTCTACTCAAAAAAATTTCAGGAAGTATCTTAAAAAACTTTTTTGTACAGCAAACTGAAACTACGTGAGGGAGAATCATGTTATGGTCTTGGAAAACTATCAGGGAATGTAATATTCAAAGTTTTTATTCATTAGCGTATCAATTCAGCCCTCTCTTTTATGCAAAAACATTGCCTGGAGTATCGTTTAACCTTTCCAACAACTTCCCTGAGTGGTTCTTCCTTTAAAAACCCATTTTCCAGCTCGTTTGCTACTCGAATTTCTGTCTTAACCACTTTCAACTCGCTGCACAACATTCGGCACTTAACCCGCTCTCAAAAAAAAAAACAACAACTACAGCCAGTTCAGCCGAAGCATCAGATGCTCTAATTACGCAAACATGTTGTCCATTTGGAGGGCAAGCAGCAACCCTTGCCAGGGAACAGGCGAACATATATCCTTGCCGCAGTGGGAATCATTCTTGCAGCAGTCGAAATCGTCCTTGCAGCAGTGGAAATCGTCCTGGCAGCAATGGAAACCCTAATTCACGCTGTTGAAACCCTCTCTATCTATTTGGGAAACCCTCCTTCACGCTGTGGAAACGGACTCCCCAGCGTATGACATACATTTTCGACACCTGGCGTGTGTCTGGCTGTGTGTGTGTGTGGCATGCCCCAGGGAATCAAACAGGGAATGGGAATAAGTTTATTCGAGTGACTAAATGGGAACACATTTTGTTTTTTTGTATGTTTTTCTTATCCCAATCCCATCGAATAAACGAAACGTGTTGACTGCTGAAGAATTACATTGCATGTATGACAGAACTTTGTCAGCCGCAGAAGGGGAGTGGAGGAGTGGAGTTCGACCTTTGATTAATGATTTGAGGCAAATGCATATGTGGCATGGCATGCAGCCCCCGTCTTTTCCTTTGCAGTTTGGCAACTTAGAACTTAATTACCAAACCAAATTTGATATGCAACAAAAAATCTTCCCGCATTTTTGATGGATTTGCTGGGTAGGGCTTTTTGTTGGGTCTGTGCCTCGGTCTGCGCCTCGGTCTATGCCTGGGGGCTTGGCTCACCGACCCTGAGCGTTCAGATCGGGGCTAATGATGCCCCATTGTCTTGTGATGCGTAAAAATGCCTCAAAGTCCACTAATTTTCGGGCTGTAAGCAGCAGCGACTTGCTTGAATGCATTCTGTGTGTGTGGATCAGACAAAAGAGAGCAGAGCAGGCAAATGCGGGAAGTCGTCATCATTGCGGCGGCGGCGACGATTCATTTCCGTTCTGAGGGGGGCATGCAGCAAATTTAATATGCTCTCTGGACGAGTCTCGGGAGTTTTGTTTTTCTTTCTTTATTTCCCTGATCGCAATTTTGCGCAGTGAACTGTAACCGGGAGTTAATTAGCTCAACGAAATCGTCACCATAATAGGTCGTATCTAGGGGCCACTCCAAGGGGCACACACACACACACACACATTTGCATACAGAGAGTATCTTGTGGCAGGGAGGAAGAAGGCTGCGATGAGGGTCAAGGAAGCCAAGCAGGAAATCTTAATGTGTTTTTTTGTGTGGTCTTTGCCCTTGGGAATAAAAAGGGTTCCATGGGTTTTGCGGTTGCGAGAGAGATCTGAGATTGTGGCAGGGATAAGATATGTGAAAGATAGGGATACGGAAGCGTAGATAGATTTATTGGAAATCACATTTCATTGTAAATTGTTTTCGGGTATTTTTCCTGCATTTAATTTTAAATGATTTTTTCCTCCCGCTACTTTTTTTGGATTTTTCTTCTTCTGCTTTTTTTCTACTCATTTTTTTTTGTTTCATTCGAACTTCTTGACAGCTTGAAATATTTGAGATACTTTAACACACAGCTTTTCACCGCATTTCTACACTTTTTCCGACGCTTTTGCCCGCTTTTCCTGGCGCTTTTCTTTCTTCAAACTAATTAAGCGCCTTGGTGGCAGCGACAGCGGGGGGAAAATGGAATGAAAACGTACAGAAGAAAAACCGTTGAAAGCCTCAACGCTTCTAAGCATGTTGTTGCCACCATATAAAAATGTTGGGGTCTGGCGCCAAGTCATTACATGAGAAAATATAAAAAAAAGTTCTCAGCCACATGCCAAGTGGCAGATACAGATACATTTTGGGCTACTTTTAAAGGGAATAGCACACACAGATACACACATAGATACATTTCAGGCAACAGTTTTCAGGGGCGCCACCACTTGAGGCACATCGTTGTTTTGTTTTTTTTCACAAGTACAAAAGCAGCCGCACGGCTCAAAAATTATTTTACAATTTAACACAAAAATAAAAAAACAGCAACAAAATACCAGAAAAAACCCAAAGAAGACAATAAAAAACACGAACTAAAAAAAAAAACAGAGGAAAATGTGTAGACGGAAAAACTAAAGGCAGAGGAAGGCAGCAGCAGGCAAACGTCCAAAAAATTATTTCACCTTGTGGCACATGGCATTCGAGTGCCGGCCGAGAAGGTCTTTGAGGAAAATTGTGGCACCTGTGCGTGCGGTTTTGTGTGCCGCCTGTGTATCTTTGGATGTATCTGTAGCTGTGGCTGTGGCTTTGCCACTGTATCTTTTGCTTGTGCCCCGCTTTGCCACTGTATCTTTTGCTTGTGCCCCCTCTGTGACACAGAGTCTGTGTGTTGCCGCTCTCTCTCTGTCTTTTTTTGAGGCAAACAAATAAACTTGCGGCCAAGTTATGACAGTCGACTCCTGCCGCTGCCACAACGAAGGAGGGAGCTGGGGCCACAGGAAACATTATTCTTAGTTAGATGCTAATTAATTAGAAGACGTGGAGGAGTAGGAAGGTGCCCCAGCCAGGGGCCAACAATTCGGTGGCAGCAACACTGCCAGCAGCCACTGCTGCTGCTGCTGCGGCATGTGGGAGGCGACACAAGGCAATGTTGTCGAACCAGTAGTCGCACCACTGCCCCTGCCACCACACTGCCACACCATGCTGTGAATGCAGTCGAGAATGACACTTTTTTTTTTTCGGGTGGAAAGAGTGTGGAACATTTCTTGACAGGTATAAATTTTGTTGATTGTGGTTTTCGTCAGCGCCAGACACTGAGAAAAAATGGAGCCACAGAAATGAGGTTACAAATGGAGGAGGAGCAATTCATAATGCAGGAGAAATTAAAAGAATTCAGACCAGAAAATGTATGGGAAATGTTTATTTTTATAGCTTAAACTGTTTTTAAATTTGTTCAGCAAAAGGCATTTCAAACAAGTATTTTTTTAGCACAAACTACAAATTTAATAAAATTAAATTCATTTATAAAATTATTAAATTATTTATAAAATACTTTTGGCAACACATTTAATCAATTTAATATTTGTTTCTTCTTTATTCCTCTCTTTCAATTTCAAATAAATTATTCAAACATAAGAAAAAACCCATTTAAAGCAAAGCTAAAAATCTGGCATTGTTTCATTTGGAAACTATTCTTCTAATCAAAATCCTCTTTGCAAAATTGAATTGTTTTGTAGCTACAATTTTTGGCTAAAGAATTTGTTGTATGGAAGTATAATTAAATAAATCAAACATCATCAATCATCAGGCAAATGAAATATTCATGAATACACTCGTACACAGATTCCGCATCATGAATAAGCCACAAATTAAAGCTTAACTGGCCTGCCACACAAACGACCCACAACTTGGACTCTTAAGAATGGAGTTGTTGGTTGTTGGTTTTTTTCAAGATATTATAATAATGATTGGGGGCGCCCCAAATGCCGCTCGAAGCAGAGAGCTGACTTCCCCCCTTTTGGCAGCTTCGCCAACTTTTTACACAAAATTTTAATTGGTGTAATTATGATTTTTACACGAAATTAATTATGCATGCGCGGCTCGCGCGATTGCGGCACTGCATCTTTGCAGATGAACGAACAAGTATCTGGCGGATGCCTCATGCCACATGCCGCACGCCTCAATCTCTCAATTCAGTTTCTAAACAATTTTCAAAGTGAGTGAAGCAAAATGTGTGGGGCGCTCATTAAAGTTATTTACAACAGCAGAGAAGAATAAAGAATGATATCTGGGTGGAATTTTAATTACCTCTCGAATCGCGCAAGAACCAACAACTTTGGAAATTATGAAATACTTCGGTACAGAGGGAGATAGAGCGAGCGAGAGAGAGAGAGAAACCACAAAACTGTGAAGTTGCCAAAGAACTGCATCTGGCAGATAACAATCTCATATCTTTCGGGCGAAAGATCTTTCTCCACTCCACACACAAGAGAAATGCTCAAAGCGATTCTCTTTCTTTATTTTCTTTTCTTTCTTTTTCTAACATTTTTATGACCTGCTCTGCTGATGAGGCGCAGGCTGCCGCTTTGTATCGCGTATCTATAAGATACAGCAGGTTATTTTGATTAGCCCGAGATGTTGACAGTTTGACTTTTTCTTAATTTGTGTTTAATTAATGTTTTGTTGTGGGTGGGGGGAGAGAGGAAAACATAGGGAAAAATGGGTTAGCTATGCGGGGAATGTGGGGAATGCCATGCGATAAGATTTAACCTTTGTGGTGCATGCACCCGCTGTAGATATAGTCTGTTGTGGGGCACAAACATCCTATGTTTACATATTTTTTAAACGTGTAAAGACATTTTTTTCACTTTGGGGTATTCCCTGTACATCTTTTCTTTTATTTTCCTATTTATCTTGAGAAATTTCAGGCCAGAGACCTTTGCGTAATTTTATTTGCTATTATTTTTATGATAATTCAATAAAATTTGGTTGCTGAATGAAGTTTCTATCTGTTCTCTTTTGTTATAACTATTTTTTTTATTATTCGACAGTTGTGCTAATTTTTGCGCAATTTCTATGACTCTTTCGCATAAGCTCCACAAAAGTGTTTCACTGAATTCTGTTTAATTTATTTTTTAAAGCAGAACCTTTAACTTTCTTACTTTCTGCTCAAAAGAAAATGTTTCACCACATATTTATACCACTTTGGCTTTTCTTTTGCTAGAATACCACAAATACCTCCCAACTTTATGTGGCAAAAACATTTGGAAGTTGAGTTCTTAACCGAAAGATATTTGCAGTAGAAACCTCATTACTTCCCCACCTTTTCATGCTGTTTTTTCCATCTGGTTTCTTTCAGCAAAAATATGACTCAAAGTTCTGTTTCAGTTTTAAAAGCCAGCAGCAAAAGCCATCTTTCTGTTGCTGGTTTTAATTCGCAATCTTTGCTTAATAAATTTAAGCCAATTTGATAAAGAAACTTGTTTCCGTTGCGTCGTTTTGCCGTTTGCTAATTGATTATTTGCTTGCCTTATTTATATGCACCCGATGCTCGCTTTTATTTATGCAATTGTTTATTTATCTTTTTGCAATTTGTGATTTCTTTCTGGTTTATTTACATAATTGGGTGCGTTTTGGGTTTTGATTTCTACACAAAGAAACAATTGTTTTTAATTGATTGCTGCAGAGATTGATTGAGATGTAATGAGAGGGTAATTTGAGGCTGACTTTTTTTCTAACTGCCACAAAGTGCAGTAGTTTTCACCCATTTTTTCTTTGCTTCTGCAACTCACCTTTGTATTATATTTTTATTTCTGTTGCAAGATAAATGTATATCTTTTATTTATTCGTAAGAATATCTGCTGATTGTAATCCTTAGTTTTGTTTGCACAATTTTGTGTTGGGATTTGAATTTTCCTTTTCGCACTAAAACACTCAAAAATTTCAAAATGCAAAATAAATGCAATTCACTGCGCACAATGCACTACACTTGAAAGATGTTGTATCTTTTTTTTGGATCTCTGGGTTTAGGTGTTTTGCATATGGTTAGGGCTACTTGTGGCCTTCTATGTGGCACATTTCACACACACTTTGCCCCGCATTGTTGGCGACGCCAAAAGCACAGTTGCCGCATTTTAAACACTTATTTTGTTTCGATTTCGATATTCTTGCCACCGGATTCGTGTTGCAATTTGTGTCGCCGCGATACGCGCGCGAACTTCGCCGTTTTTACCGAAACTACGATGCGATGTGATGTGAACCCCCGAGATATATTTATTCGTATATCGTACGCGACACTGCAAAAAGCGTTGTTGTTGCCACGGGCGCTGGGATGAGTCTGAAATGCCGCGCAACACTAGACCGCGGCCCGTTCGTTCTTCGCTGCTTGCCTCAGCGACGTCGACGTCGATGTTGATGTCGACTGAGCGCTCTCTGGGCCTGCTGAGGATTGTGTTCGGTCGGTCGGTCGGTGGCTTTCGATTCTTGTAACGCGCCGAGCGAAGGTTGACGAGCGATTGAATGGAACGAGCGATGTAAACCCGCTAAGGAGTCCCCGTATCCACGACGACGACGACGAATATTAGCGGCAGCGGCACGACCAGGCAGTGTGGCATGTGGCATGTAAAAACCGAACGAACGGCAATTGCTGTGTGTGTGTGTATTGGTGCTGTAAGTGTGGAACGTAAGAGAGAACGTAAATGGTGAGGGTAGAAGAGTGGAAATGGGCAACAAGAGAGGAATAGAGAGAGAGAGAGCATGAAAGAGCGGCGTTTCGTTGAGTTTTGATATCATGCTCGCTCTCTTGGAGTTGCTGCGTTCTCTTTTGTGGGTTCTATTTTGGCATTGAAGTTCTCTTTTTGGAGTTTCAGGTACCAAAGTGCGTTGTACATTTTTTTAATTTTTATTTTTATATTTAATGTATTTTTAGGCATACTAATGAATATTTTTATTTCATCAAAATATTTTTATTTATTTTATTTCCTCGCCTTCGACTTCCGCCCTGCCTTTCTGCCCTTTGTAATTCCTGTTGGCAGCACTCCAAAAAGAGTCGCAAAATTACCTGCCCCATCACGTACACCTGTGCCACACTTTCGTGCAACTCCAAATTAACAAACCTTTTGCAACTCCATTATCTCTTTCCCTAATGCGTTCTCTTCCAGCACAAATTCTCTTTCAAAATTTTGTATAAGACTTTTTCATTTCCCCTTACCGTCTGTTGACGGAACAATCGAAATTTAAGCGAAACAAAACAAAAGAGAAAACTGTTGTAACTGTTGATTTTGTTTTTACTTTCCTTGAGTTACGTTTTCCACAAGTAAATACATTTTATAACAAAATTTTGTTCGTTGATTTTGTCCGCCTGGCGGCGGCACACGCTCGTTGCTGATGCTGATGAATTTCCAATAATTGCCGCTCGCATTAATCAAGATATTCACACTCACGACACATGGGAGATGCGAGCTCTGAGATACTCGTACAAGATGCAAGCGTGGAAGATGGAGATACATTCGCCTTGTGCGTAACACGCTGCAACTTGTCATAATGTGGCATTATGGTTGGCCCGAAGAGAGCGCTGATCTTGTCGATGATTTATGGTACGCTTCACTTCGGTTTGTTTGCGCGATATAAAATTCTCCTCTACGATAGAGTCTGCAACGGGCTAGTGGCAGGGGGTGGCAGGGGTAGTGTGAGTGTGGAGGCGGGGGCGGCACTTGTAGATGGTATCGGTTTATGGTCTCTCGCCTGCCTCGCTTTTTGATTGATTGGTCGAAGCGCACTTTGTGGTTGGCAAGGGGGTGGGGTGGTCTGTTTGCCTCCAGGGGGGCAGGGCGGCAGCCGTGTGTCGCGTTACTTTCGAATGTTTTCTGACTTGGTGACACAGTTTTCAATAGAGCTGCCATGAATATTTCGAGTGTTTCCACAGCTAATCTGCTTAATCCACAAAGCGTTTCCAATGTGCGTGACCTCATAAGGTGTGGATCGGCAAGGGTTTTATTCCATCCATAGATGTGAGCGGAGTTTGGATCTATTGAAAGTGACTTTTATTTATTGAAGACAGCAGCTACTGAGAGGGTAAATATGGATTTAGTTTAAAGCCTTTTTTATGGCCATGGGTTATGATTACCAAAGGCTTTACGCGAATAAATATGCACATGGGCGTGGGACGCATGATCTGTTTGTCATGGAGCGGGTACATGAAGAGGTAAAGCTGAGGTTTGGGTTGACTAAAGAACAACAACAACTTGTGAGTACATACATATATCCGTTTGCTGCGTTTTAAATTATAGATAAGAGGCTGAGAATCTAGGCTCTAAATATTCTAGTTGGAATACATATGCGTCTATCTGCATTGGTATTTATTTTTCTACTTTAAACAGCCACGCAATTGTTTCCCTCTCTGTCGATCGTGGTCTTTTTTGCCTGCACAAGCTTTGGTCTCTCGCACGCAATACAAACTCCCGCAATTTCTTATCCACAAGCAACAACAATGCACACACTCGGCAGAAGCTGCGACTGAGACGCGCTCTCGCACTCTCAGGCCACCCACGCTCTCTCTCTCTCTCACAGCAAAAACACAAAACACATGAGCGAAGTTCAAGCAGTGAAACACATGAGCGAAGCTCAAGCAGTAACCAACGGTACTTAGATTTTGCTGCGTAGATTATTTGTTTTTGTTTTGCAATGCTTATTGCAAGCGAGTTTCAAGGTTAAACACTGAAAGACACTGAAAGACACCGAGAGAGAGAGGGACACAGAGATCAGAGTTTTTTGTTTGCTGTGCATTTACTCCCTGGATCATTCAACACGGGCGCGAGTGAAAAAAGTCTTTGTAATATAAAGTGAAATCGAAAAGTGTATTCTTACTGCAGATAATCCAACCAAACGCAACAAAATAAGCAAAGCAAAGGGAATTCCAGAAGAAAAATAATTCCTAGTTCCGCATAATAATAAAAAGAATTAAAGGTAATTAAAGTTTCCGCTTTTACTTTCACTTTGGCATACATTTTGCGACAAAACTTTCATGAATTCCAATGTACAGATTTAATCCTTGAAAATTGTGAATCCTCTAGTAAACAACGATCGATTTGATGTTGTTCAAACAATTCCACATTTTACGAACCAATTCCTCATCCTACATACAAACAAATAGCTTCTTTCCTGAACAAACAAACGATCCCATGGCCATGCCGCGACACAATCTTGTCTTGTCTTGTCTCGTCCCATGGGTCGGGGGGAAGGCAAACAACTCAACTGAAACTGACAGCTAAATATGAAGTTCAAACAAATGCTGTGCTAATCGCATATCAGGCTGATAAATTTATCGAATTCTCCTGCTTCGAACGTCGCTGGCTGTGTAAATATTCATTCATGATAAGACGACAGACGGTCTTCTGCAGTCGCCCCGGACTCTGGGCACGACAATTTGTATATTTATCTGCTTGCAGGCTGATTGCATTTTTGTGTAAATTCCCTTGGCCATAACCATTTGTGGACTCTCCTCTCTACCCGCTCTACCCGCTCTACCCGCTCTCTCGCTGACAGGCAAACATTCCGACAGACAGGCAGCAGCGCGCAGGCGCAACAGTTTTGTTCCGCGAAGAGTTATTGAATGAAGTCGGCTGTCGGCTGTTGGTTGTCGGTTGTGTTCGGCTGTTTGTTTGCATAAATGATAAATTGCTAATTGATAAGAATAGACATGGCCAAGAGAAAGAAAAAAAGAGAGAGACATTTTCCCATTTCCTGTACAATGTGCGTGGAGTTTCCTTTACTGCTGTAAGCTCTTCTTTTTTTAGCACTAAAATGAATGTAGGGATTGGAACAGTGAACATTCTTCTCCCCCATCTTTTAGCAATTATATTTCTTCCACTTTTAACTCTTAATCCAGCTCATAATTCGCGCCTTTCCTATCACCTCTCTGTCTCTCTCTCTCTACCTTTAATTCTAACTCAAAACTAACAAAGTTTTATCCGCATCCCAGCCCACTGATACACTTTAACAACAACATCTCTGGGAGAGAGCTGACTTTAACGCGTGCCAACTTCTGAAGTTTCCAGAAGTTTGCCCCCGCACCCGAACTGTTGCTACCTTCCGCTTACATCAAATCAATTGCCTCCTCGAATGATGGTGTGTGCCCCTGCAGCATTCGCCATTCGGCTCACGTACACGCATATCAATTGTTACTGCTTCGAGGGCTCTGGCAAATGATGGGCCCAGCCAGGCACAGACCGCAGAGAGAGAGAAAGAGAGCCACTGAATGAATGAAATGAATGGCTGGAATGGATGGGATGAATGTGAATGAGTGACGGGTTGCCAGCTTTGGCTGTAAGGTTGTCTTAACTTTGGCATCGACAGGCAACTGCTGCCTGTCTGTGTATGATATGGATTCTATATATGAATATTGACTGTATTGCCTGCCTGCCTACCATTGGGGGTATCTGTTGCATGGTGAGGGCAAAAAGTTTTCGCCACAGAAGAACAAATGAGTGGGAAATCCATTAAGTAACTTCTCTCTCTCTCTCTCTGGTTAGAACTGGAGCTAAACTCTGGACTAAACTTACCTTTTTTTGTTGCTTGCTAATCCTAAACCAATTTGAGACTCAACACACATAACTGACTGACAGGCATAGTTGCCACAGCAAAAACACTCTACTCTCCTCTCCAATGAATGAACTTTGCTGCAGATCAGATTTTTAAAAGCAATTTTCTACTCATCAAGTGGGGGTTGCCAGCTTCAGCCTTCATCCTTTTGGGGCAGACAGACATCTCTTGGCCACACAGCTACATTCTACATAGCCACATAGCCCATCTTTTGCCATCTTGCAACTTCAACTCGGAACTCAGTTTCTCCCTTTTATAGCCAATGCTCGTTTCTGACTACTTGCTAATCCCTCAAGCGCATCAGCAGCAGAAACAGAAACAGAACAGAAACAGCAGCAAAATGTTCCAGAAAGTAAGTCAAAATTCTCTTCCCTTCTCCCTTTCCTCTCCCCTTTCCGTTTCTGGTTTTTTTTTGTGTGCTGTCTATTCGACTGGGGTTCTGGCTCTGTTCTGGGCTTCTGTTCCTAAGCTCGTTGATGTGTTAATTGACCAAAATTTCGTACACACTAGTAGCTGGAGGGGCGACATGACTGTTGCTGTGGAGCGGTTGCCGTGGAGGAGGGAGCAGGAGGCAGAAGGCTAACTGTAATGGAAACTGCAGCAGAGATGGTCGATATTAAATCCCTGTAAAACTTAATTAGAAATTCCATTTTTGGCTTTTGAGAGCATTACACGTGACGCGTTACCAATTATCGACTAGACTGCACTCCGGCTCTGGCTCGGGCACGGGCAAGGGCATGGGCTCTCTGGTTTTTGGCTTTTGGATTTCGGTTCGCTTCGATTCTGTTGCTGATGCGAAAACTGTTGCATCTACTGAACGAACGGGTAAGGTCGTCTGTTGCTGAATACGGCTGGCACTGCTAGCCATCCGGCTATCCGGCTGCTATCCGTAGAGCGTTAAGCTGCTGTACACATCGCCAATTAAAAATGCCTTTTGAATGGGGCCAGGCCAGTCCGGCCCCAGTCGCAAAAATGATGATGGTAGGAGGCAAAAACAAAAAAAAAAAAAACAGAAAAAGAGGAGGAAAAATAGAGCAGCTATAACATTTACCTGGCCTTAACAGGATAACTGCCGGAAAACAGTTATTGTGCAAATGAATGGAGATGGGCAAGTGAGTCACGAGGAAGTGCCTGTGGCTGTTGACCGGTTATAGATAAATTTTACTTATATTTCATGGTGACATCAGTGGAACTTCGTGCCCCATTTTATAAGTCTATAATTTGCGAGCTTATCAACAGCTATCAATGATTTTATTGATAATTTTTCGATATTTTGAGTAAAAGATCTAAGTTGAATGTTGGTAGCAAACATATTTAATTTTATTATTTTGAGTTTTGCTGTAATAAGCGATAATTTACTTGATATCGATTATAAATCGATAATTGTTTTACGTTAAAAAGGCTTTATAGGCTTCACCCATCAAGATTTAAAAGTTCGATTTATATACCGATTTCTTAGCATCGTTTTTCAAGCGATATCCATCCTTAGATATCTCTTTGATTCGCCCAGTCACGCTCTCATCTCTCTCGTTTGGGCCACTAACGGTAAACGTTGCACGACTGCACGTACAGCTGCAGCGGAAATGCGTTTGCAAAATGGCGCCGACGTGCGTGCTAATGAACGTTCTATGGGAACGTTTGCACGTCAGATCCTACGACCAGGCTCCGGCATCCAGGCAAGCAGCCAGCCAGCCAGCCAGCCAACCAACCAACCAGTCATCCAGTCAGCAGGAGAGAGCCGGCCAACAAACAAAATGATGGCTCGGCCAGGCACGGCATCAATGTTAATTCGCCAAAGCAGATGCCAGTTTCCCCCAATCCAATTCCCCACCCATAGCAAAACCCTCATCCAGTTGTCTATTGAAAAATCACAGGCCTGAAATTGAACACATTTTGTCCATTTTGTGGTTTTGTTGCAACAGCAACAGCAGCAACAGCAAAAGCAGAGATGTGGCATCAGGAGGCAACAGGCAACAATTGAAGCCAGTCCACCCAGTCCACTTTTTTGGGGCACCATTTTGGAGGATTTGTTTAGTATGCAAGGCGGCGAAATGTTAACGTAAAACGCAAACGCATTGCAAAATTTGACTGAGCAGGCGGTGATGAGGCGGTTACGTGGAGCTGTGACTTGGACTGGGTTATCTAGGGGTGTATGGAATAATGACAGTCAACTGACAAAACTTCAAATGCCATGAGCGGCATGATGAACAGCAGCCGCTCAACATCAGAAGCCATTAGGTGAAAGCCAACCAAAAATTTGCGGTAAACTGTTGGTGGAGAATTTCGGTTGGGAAATTTCAAAGGAAATTAGTAGAAACAAAAGCAGAGAGATTATACCGGCTTAGGAGTTTTATTTGGTCAGGGAAATATTAATTAAAAATTGGAAAAATAGGATAGAAGATTATGATTTACCCATACAACCTTCCCAAGTTATTAATCAGCGAACAAACGTTCGCCCACTTCCGTTTGCCTGTGGAAGACTGTGGAAGTTCTCAAAAATGTAAATATTATTACATTAAAGCTTGTAATGTAATGACTTGGCCAACACTTTAGGGGCAAGCATAGGCAAGCGATGCGATGCGATGCGTCGCTCTAAATGGTCGACAGCTGTCGTAAAATGTCGATGGCATTTAATGCTTATATTTTTTTTGCAATTAAATAAAAATGTCGTAAAACGATGCGCCTCAACGGGCCTTGGGCTTTACGACTTTTCCGTGGTCTTAACCCGTTCGAGACAGAAGACAGAAGAGGTGTCAGAAATGTGCGTTGGAAATTGTCTAATTAGAAATTCATAAAAAGCAACCAGAAGGAAAAGTTGTATCTCTCTCTCTCCCTCTCTGCCCTCCCCCTCTGGAAATCGCTTTTCGAACGTGACGCTGTAAAAATCGTATAAAATTATTAAAATATTTCTTGAAGCTGTCGATGACTATCGTGTCGCATCGTTTCAGATTGGCTTCTATTGCACAATGGCCCATAAATTCGATGAACAAATTGTCACTGCACGTTTCGATAATAACAGAAAATAGAATAGTACAATAACAAATACAAAAACAAAAATATGCTACACGCAGGATGTCGGCAATGAGGCGACGATGGCTTCAAGTGGGTGGAGACGACCGGAGAGCTCCGTTGCTGGAGAGCTCTGCCTCTAAGCTAAATTTTGTTTTGTTTACGAATACTTGAAAGACATTTCTTTCGAGCATGAAATTTGTGGAAATGCCTCAACCAGTGATAATGTTGTAGGGCTACTCTAGGAGAGGGTATGTGGAGTTTGGAGAGCAACCAGAGAAATTCTCTTAGAAATGTTTTACAGAACCTTTGGAAGATCGAAGCCCCATATGTAGTAGTATTTTTATTAAGCAAGATCTTTCCCCTAGAGTATCCAAATGTTCGACTCTCAGCCCTTGTCATTTCTCTCTTATTTTTGTATAATTTTTCAATTGAAATCACTTTGTTTATGGAATGGTTTGTGGCTGTGTGGCTCTGTGGCTGTATGGCTGTGGGTGCTATTTCTGCGTGAGGTCGGTCAGTTTTCTATTGAATTGTCAAATGGATAACAGAGAGAGAGTCAGAGTCAGAGCCCCACACCCACACCCACATCCACATCCATTCGCACGCAGGCAGGCAGGGGCAATGGGGCAACTAGGAAGTCGTCGCTTGTGGTGAATGTTGTTTGGATAACTGTGGCACAAAAACTTTGAGTGAATTCTGAAATAAACACAAAAACTTCTTGCATTGGCAGATTCAGTGATGAGTGGCAAAGTTTTGAGGAAAAGTTTTGTGGTTTCTAATTTTTCGAATTAATGAATGAGAAATGAGAAATATATGTATCTACAACGAGGCAATGACGGAAGAGAAATATACGAGGAGATCTCTGCGATATAAATAGAAACATAAATCGGAAATGAGGAAAAAGTGGGCAGGGGGGATGGGGATATTTGGAATGGTGTGCGCGAAGAGGCATCTTTTATCAACTAATTTGGAAATGATTTAGAAGAGAGAGGGAAAGTTTTTCTGACTTGTTTATGCTGTGATTAATGAAAATAGAAGCAACAAAGTGGGAAGATCTTTCAAAAATCTCAGCGAAACTCGGCTTAAGCTATACAAATTAAATTAAAAACGATTAGTTTCAATCTTGGAATCAATTGACTCTAGTGGCATATTCATATATTTATTATTATTCAACACAAGTGCCATCCTCTCTCTCTCTGGGCCAAAAAATCAGCTAATTAATTAAATAAACTAAACCCAATAGTCAGACAGGCAGACAGGCAGATCAAATAGATACCGGGGCGAGGCAGCCATTGGACGCCTAAAAGTCGGCATTAACAATTTAACAACCCATGTCGTACCGCCGATAGTTTATGCTCTTTATGGCCCAAAAGCATCGACAGCAACGGTGCACAAATGGAAGTGCAACGGCAACAATGCAACCGCAACAACATAATGTGCAATATGTAAATGCATTGTGCGGCCATTTTCTGTGTAAACTAAACAAATTACAAACTAATTTCCAGTACACAAAAAAAAAACCATTGGGGGGGCTGGCGTTGGGCGGAATTTATGGCGGAACCGAAGCGTAGAAGCGGAACACAACAAATGCAACCTGGAAATCGGAATACCAAAAGCGACCGCATCAACACGCCATCAACCGCAACAACAACGAAAAAGGGCCAAAAAGGACCCCCTACTGCTGCTACTTCTGACCCATGGACCAACTCTTTTTGCATTGCAACTGCACTTCATTTATTACATTCCATTTATGCAATTGCACCAAAATCCATGTTTGCGGTTAATGAAAAAATTATTTATTTAAATAAAATTTATTCGACACGCCACTGGGTGAGGGAGTGGGGGCGGGGGGAGTGGAAGTAAAAGTCACGCTGGGAATTCGCGTTTTGGTTGTGGGTGGAGCGAAATTGTTGCTGACATCGATGCCTTTACCATAACATGGGCGTTGGCACGCCCCCTCTCTACATAGTACCATAGTCCTTTGTCCTCCATAGCGATGGCTGCACGGATTGTTTTGGGTTTTGTTGTATTCTGGTCGTCATGGCTGCAATTTTTGAATTTCTGTTGAGAGTTTTGGCGTCCCAGGGGTAGGCCAATTTGCTCTAACTGAGTGCTCCATGGGAAATGGGAGCGATAATGGTTTTCTAATGGATTTGTTGTAGGAGTTTTTCGAATTGAACTTTCTATAACTTAATGTTAATGGAAAGCAAATTATATGCTGCTTTTTATCTTTAGAAAAACTTCTATAAACGATATAAAGGGTATTTTTTAAATGCATGAATTACGATTATTACCAAGCTCTCAAGATTAGAATACGTTTCGTTTCGTTTCGTTTCGTTCCTTTCTCTCGCTCTCCGTGGGTGGCGTCGAAGCTGACGTCGCTGCCTGTACTTGGTTTCTTCTGCCCAATCTTCGTCTACTGCTGCTCTGCTCGGCTTTCGGCGCATCGGTTCTCTGCCTCAAAAATTTTCAAAATTAATACAACCACTCTTGGATGAAAATCAATATTCAATTTATCAATTCAATATATCAATTTTCTATCAGTGTAGGAATCTCTGGCTAGAGATGGCCAACTTCGAGGCATGACCTACATTTTAAAGACCTATTTTTGTTCCTTCTGAAATCGAAAAAGAGTAAATTAAATTGCGTACAAGCTTACCTTAAAACATGAAAAATTTCTGGATAATTTCCCTAACAACCGCCAACTTTTTCCGCACAGACCCCCAAAAAACATTGAGATAATTGCAAAACTTTTCAAAAATAAGCAAGAAAAAACTCACTAAATTTTCATGCATAATCTCCTCCAATTTTCTACCGTCTGTTGGTCATTTAACCGCAAAAATGGTGAGAGGAAAGGAAAAACAGAAGAGAGAGAGAGGAGGAAAAGTGAGTAGCATAATTTGGGGCGCATTAATAACAAAATGAAGTGAAATTAATTAAATAGCCAAATGAGGAAGAAGAACAGAGATAACCGAAACGAACCGAACCAGAGACAAAGACAAAGCATAATGGAAACATATTATTTGACGTTAATTTTTTGGGGTGCTGCCTGCCCAGAAGAGACAAGCACATTTCAAATAATGAATAACTAAATGCTGAAAGATGATGACAATAATCATTAGCATATGGATGCCCCAAAGAACATTCATCCCTAGTGTCCCACTGCCAGTGGTCGATGGAGAGGAGACTCATTAAAAATTCCCACAATTTTCTGCGTTTGCCAACTCCATGAAAAGCGAAAGTTTTTCCTTCTTTGCTTTTTCTTTGTACATATTGTATCTTTTTGTAGCCCAGCGACAGCTGTTGCAGCTGCCTTGCCAATTGCCACGCCCACTGACCCCAGATGATGGGTGGGGATGAATGGATAAGGGCGGACGGTTGTCGTGGTCGTCAAATGAAGAGCTTAGTTTTAATTAAATTCTCAGTTGTTTTGGGTAAAAAGTGCTCGCAGATTTATTAGAAAATTTTGCCTTGCCGCTGTCTGGCGGCATCTCCACCCACATCTCCCATCTCCCTCCATTATCTCTCTATCTCTATCTCACTGTTTCTCTGCCCCTTTGTCACTGTCAATTGTTGTGTTTGGGATCGTTACTCTTCATATGTTGCGTTGTTCTTGGGCGACTGCGCCTTAATGAATTTGTTTTCTGTAAAATCCAAAAATGGGGAAAAAACCTTCCTTTTCGTTCGTTCGCTTCACTTGGCAAATTATAAAAAATTGCCAGTTCGTTGACATTCGCACTGCACTCTGTCTGTCTGTCTGTCTGTCTGTCTGTCAGAGTGATGGAATTGCGTGGGAAACAGACAATAATGAGGTGGCAAGCAATGTTCAGAAAGAGATTACAGTTGGTAGGGGGGCTGTCAGTGCTTCTACATTTGATTCAAGTACTTTTTCCTTGAGGGTTATTGCTCTCTGAAAGTATTTAGAATACTTTTCCTGCTTTAAAATTAGGGAAAAATCTATATACATCTATGAGGAATAATACAAAACGAAAATGTAATGCAATATTTACTTTATTTTTGATTTGTTTTAAGAACAATTGCACTTTGGTCGGACCATCATGTGAACTGATTTACAGGAATAGCTAAATCCCCGCCAAGTATACCAATATATTAACCTATACCTCATGTCCTCCACGTTACCATTCAAATACAAGCCGAAAAGCTGACTGAAATTCAGATATCATAGTAAAATTAATCATTAAAACACAAAATGTATAGATAGATATACATACTTAAGTGTACAAGATGCGTGCCACCAGGGACATAATTGAGTCACTGCACAATTGCTGCCCTCTCTTTGATCGTTGTCCCTGTCGTATGTGGTAAAATTCTGGTTTTGAGAGTGTCTCATTGAATCACCTGCATCTCCAGTGTAGGCGCCCAGCTTGGACATTCGATACAATTCAACTTCACTCTCGATGTGGAACTCATCGTATTTGGCATATCTCGTATTCCCCTCGAAATCCTCCAGGTGTACAAACAGCTCATGGGTCTGTGACTTTGTTATGGCATGCAGCTTATCCAGTCCAATGAAGTAGTCGCCTGTGACGTTTCCAAATCCGATCTTGTATTCCGCCCAGTTTCGGTAGAAGTTTAGATCTCCATTTGTACGACGGGCGACCACAAGCCAGCCAGGACCCGCAATCTTTGCATCGCAGTAAACTTGAAAGGGATCTAGAGCCCCTAATTTAATGTTATATACACCAAAGGCATTGGGCGAATTGGGACAATGGCTATACACATTCTCCCAACACAATCCTTGCACATCCTGAATGTCCGTTTCATTAACGACACTCTGAAAGTAGAATCTCTTAATTTACATACATCTCCTGACACACACTCGAAACAATTACCACTTCCACATCTGCTAATCCCGTGCTGCTTTTGCACAGAAAAAAGACCAGCAACCCGTAGAGCCACCACATTGACTGCATTATAGACCGCTGACGACTGACTACCAATTGCCATTCAATTGCGGCTTTTTATTGATATTTCTTATCTTAATATTTCTAAGAAACCAACTAATTTTATTGCCAATCTGATTGATAAGATAAGAAAATTCCAAGAAGAGATTTTGCAACTAGAGTTTACGCAAAAACACTTACAACATACATATGTATATACATGTGTACATACGAGTATGTATTGTAAAGAACCATGGATCCCATGGTCATTATCAATTATGAGAGTAATATAGCAAGTACTTTAATCCGATAGGCTTTGACTATCTCATTCTGAGAGACATACATAATTGTCGTCTTCTATTCCAAATTTGTTTTATGATTATTGCAGGTTTTTGTATTGCCCAAAAGTGTCAAAGGTATCTTTGAAAAGTGCAAAAAAATTCCATTAGAGGAGAATTCTTTCGGGTATTTTGCCACTCGAACTTACCTTTAAATACATTTGAAGCCTGCCAGGGCATCTGCTGTGTTGTGCTCTTCTAACGAAGCCTTCTGGCTTCACGTTCCGACTCCAAAAGTGTGAGAATGTCACCCACGCGTATGGGTCCCTTCACATTGCGTATTATCTGACGATTCTGCTCGCCCAGCAACTCCACTTTGACCTGTGTACACTGACCCTGAGAGCCAGTGCGGCCAAGAATTTTAATAACGCGAGCATTCACCACTGGTTTGTCCATGATCGTTGAAAAATTTGTATACTTCAAGCTCTAACCAAATTGAAGATTTATTTAGTTTTTATATGAAAAAAGTGACAGCATTTCCAAGGGTTAGTTCTTTTAAAAATAAAATAAAATAATCTACGATCTCTTTAGGGATCAGTTAAGATCTTCAAGGCAAACGGCATACCCTCTGCACTCCTCATAGCCCTTTAGGGCTGCCCTCAAAAGAATTGAAAGAACAGCAAATTGTTCAGCCAACCGCAAAGAAGCAGCAGCAGCAGAGGCAGCAGCAGAAATGTCAGCCAAAACTTTAACATGCCACAAAGTGGAGGAGGGGGGGGGGGGGGAGGGGCCAGAAAGAAATTGAGTTGCAACTGTCAAAAATGCAGCATACGAGTGGGAGTATTCCATGCCACTTGTCGGCGGTGGTGCACTTGCACTCCAGTGTTCTCCGGTTGTCGGTTGTTGGTTGTTGGCATTTACATTTCAGGAATGGAATTTACATATTTCACTATGGATTTTTTTTTGTATTGGTGCACCTCAGGTAGGGTAGAGAACTATCTAAAAAATTCCATTTAACAGCTTACAATTTCATAGCCATATGCAAATAAATGACGAAAGAGTGAGGGGCAGGGAGAGCAGGCAGGGGATGTCATTTCAGGAGTTGAAATGAAATTAGATTTTGATTTACTCTGGACAAAAAAGTGTTGCATACTTTGACTGCGGTGGGCAGAGAGAGAGGGGGTGCTTTTTGCATTGTAAATGAGTGGCAGATACTTTTATAGCTGCACAGGAGAATGGGAGAGATGTTCTGTGGAAGTGGGAGCGATGCTCTGTGGCAGTGAGAGAGATTCTCTGTGGCAGATCCTCCCTTTAGCCTGAGTAAAGTGGTTGCAAGCAGCCTAATAATGCTGGCCACCAGAAGTTAAAGCGTCACTTTACAAAATGTCAATGCTGGAGAATGAAAATTGAGTACGGAAACGGAAAAACTTGCACCAGAGAGAGTGTGAGAGAGAGAGAGGGAGCGCTCTCTCACACAAACACAGACATTTGGGCATAAATATTTAAGCCGAATGCGTTTTCATTCCACAGACATTGGCAAATAAAACAAACTGCCAATGAATTTCCCTCCAACGGGACCTGGGACGGGACGCATGGACGGAAGTACCGTACGTAAAAGTGAAACAAAGCGACGCGACGGCAATGGCAACGGCGACGTCGGGCTTGCCATTTTTGTGTGTTCGGCACACGTTGCGTATGAATAATTTATTTAATGAACTTGTAGCTGGAACCTGCCACTGTTTCTGCTGCTGATTCCTGCTGCTGATGCTGCCGGCTATTGTATGAAAGTATCTGCGAGTACGACTACGAGTATGTATCTTTGTCTCTGCTGCAGACATGTTATAAAGTTCCTTTTTGTTATTTGTTTTTTTTTTTCTTTTGTTTTTCGGGCGATTTGTTGCCGGCGAACGTTTCGTTTCGTTTCGATAGTTTTTCTTCTTTTTTTGTTGTTGTTTTGGTTTATTTTGCCTTCATTTATTCTCTCACTCTCTTTGTTTCCGCTTTTCTGACAGCCCAAAATATACGAATACTTATTTTTATGGCAACTTGTGTGAGCGCAGGAGGGCGAAATAAGAGTTCTGTAGAGAGTGGAACAACAGGTGATGAATCGCATTTAGATTCAGGATTAAGATTTAGAAGAAAAAGACAGACAAATAGAGGGAGAAAAATATGAAGAAAAAAAGTATTTTTAATTGTTTCAATCAAGAATTGTAGATGGATTACAAATAACAGATTTCAAGGGTAGTTTTTTGTTGCACATTTTGATGCTTTCAATTTATAGAAAGCAAGCGAATGAAACTCTGAGGCAGAGGCATCACACAGATAATTCCTACCACCAAAAAGATACTGTACACTGTAAAAAGATACTTTTAAGTTTTTAAATACAGAAAAACATTTTTTGACATAAAGGAAACAAAGGAAACACAAAGTCACACCAGAAAAAGCAGCAAAAAAGTGGAAAAAGTATTCCGAATATTGAATCGTTTCTACAGGGGATACCTGTCTCCTCTTCCCCTTTCATTGCCTATCCAGCATTACCTGCAACGCCTTGGAGCAACCCTCGCGCTCTGTTGCTCGTTCTGAATGACCTCTGGAACATTGCCGTTTGCTCCGCTCGTTCGCTCGTTGGTTGCTGCCATTCTTTCTAGCGAGCGAAATTATTTATTTATAGTTCATTTGCGAGTTGGCATTCAAAGTTGTAATGTGCAACGTGAACGTCCCCAGAAATGGGGTCCACAGTTCATGCCTGTGTGGATCAGGACTTGGGGAATTTATGTGTGCGGTTAAGTACAACGACAAATTGACTTTGGGCCGGAGGGTCAAACCCACAACGAGAAGTAGTATCTGATGGATACTTTTTCGGTCATCCGAGGGGTGAGTGCACATTGGTGGGTAGGGTGGGGAGGGGTGGGCAATCTTTCAATTAGCACGGCCATTTAGGATGTAACCAAGCATTAAACAATGAGAGCCAAAGAGCAAATTAAGGGAATGGAATGGCATTTCACTTGCTCTCGCAGAGCCGGCCACTGGGAGCTTCTATCAGGCATTAAAATTGCATTTTCGCCAGGGGACTGGGCAACGAACGAACGAACGAACGAACGAACGGATGACTGGAGGACAATTATGCAAGCAAACCGCAGGATGCCAGAGATCCAGAGTAGAGTCCTTCGTGCGCTCAAAGCAATGCCACTTAATTTAAAATTTTAAAATCCTCTTAGGCAAATGCCATTGACCACAGTAAAACACACACACACACACACACACACACACAGAGCAAGGCATTGCCACTTGATATGACAGCTGTAGATACATTTGTATCTTAAGGCAAAAGCACACAGGCACACACACATGCACATGCACAACAGCTTGTTGTCACATTTAAGGCTATCCTTCAGAATGTACTCAAGCAGACAGCGGGCAGGCAGCATCTATTAGATATTCTAATGTCCTGCTTGTGGTGGTCCTTTTGTATTTGTGCTTATTTGTTTTCAAGTTTTCGCCCTGTCAAATGGATATGTATCTATGTATCTATGCAGCTGCAGCACTTCATTATCCACACGCACACACACACACACACACACACACAGACAGACAGATACATAGATACGGATGCCACTGACAGCCTCAAGTGTCTTGGCAATATTTTGGCATATTCAATTTCATTTGCCAGGCCACACACACACACAGAAACACACACAAAAGTCAAGTGTATCTAACGGATACGTTTGAAGGCTGTACAATTAATCAAGTCTCCACTTTTAAGGGGGAAATGCCACGAAAGGAGAGTCAGCTCTTTGACAGGCATTAATTTCACAAGAATGTGAAGATACTCGTTTGTGTAGAGGATCCTTCAAACCCTTTGGGAGACAGTCACAGTCACAATCACCGGCACCACCGGCACATTCCCTTTCACAAATAAAATATCACTTTTTTTTGTTTAATGCCTTCGTGACTGAAACCGATCCTCATTGTCTCTTTTGGATGCCTTTGTCTTTGTCTGTTTGTCGTCTTTGTATCTTTGGCTTTTTGCCTTTAAGTGCTCCACTTTGGAGCAATGCCATAAATTTAAGAGGCGCCCCCCGCTGCTGCTGCTGCTGCTCGCGTGCAACCAAAACCTGATCACGAATGATGATGATTCACGTGAATAGACAGCGCGCGCTCAGAGTTTCTTTCTTCCTTCTTTTGGCGGTTCATCGAACCTGCAGCGCACTTTCCACCAACGATTGATGCCACTGCCGCTGCCACTGCCACTGCTGTCGCCTGGCGTACATGTGGATGCATCTCTGAGCAACAAATCATTAAAAATGTATTTTCAATTTCGTTGCAAACAACCCGACATCGGGCAAGATTCCAGCAGGGAATGAAGACAAAGGCAAAGAGAAGCGAAACTCGTTTCAGCAGTAATTTTCATTCGGTTGACATTCTGTCTTCTGTCGCAAACACTTTCCACCATTTTCTCAGCAGCTGCGGCTGTCAAAGGGAGTTGCACAAGTCACAGAAGATGAACAAGTGGCGGAGGTTTTCAGCAGCAGAAAAATAATAAAATTTCAGTAGAATTTCTGTAGCAGGAAAATATAAAAAAATCTGCAGGTTTTAGCAAAAGAAAATGCTAAAATTTGTTGAAAGTTTCTTTAGAAAAAAATGCTACAAAATTTTAGAGGTTTTTAGAGGTGGAGGTTTCAGTACAAGAAAAATACGAAAATTCTGAAGGTTTCCGTAGAAGAAATAGATGAAAATTTGTGGTGGTTTCTCTAGAAAAAAAATCAGAACATTTGTGAGCTTTTTAGCACAGAAAATGTAGCAGTTTTCCAGCACAGAATTTCCTTATTTGCGTGGGTGAATACGCGAAAAAATTCTACAGAATCATGACTGAAGAAAAAACCGCATCAAATCCGCCGCACGACTCGTTGAATTTCTCTCCCTCTTTCTATCTCCATCTTGCGGCTTATCTGCCGGTTAGATCGGTTCGGCTTCAGATTTCTAATTTCCCAAAACCACCTGCAAAAAAAAGAGAAGAAAAACCTCAGACCATATCCATTTCCACGCCCACCTGCAAGCGAGAGAGAGATTCCGCTCGTTGCAGTTGCAGCAATTAATTAACTTGCAGCCTTAACTAAGTCGCTGCGCTGCTCTGATCTGATCTGCCCTCTTGGCCCCTTGCCACACCGCGCCTCAATCAAACGCATCATCAACGGAGACGACGACGAGGCCGGCGTGGAGTGGAGTGTGTCTTTTGGTTTTGTAATCATGATGATGATCTCTCTCTGCAACCTCCCCACTCTCTGAGGGGGGGTAGTAAATTGCATGCACGCCTTTTTAACCCAAATATGAAGAGTGGCTGCCCCCCTGCTCGTACGTGTCCCCTGCTGCCACACTGCTGGTCGACGTTCCGCCGATTGTCGCTGGTTGATAAGCGAAGCCAGCCGCTAGCTTTTATTATGGGGCAAAAACCAGCGATGCAACAGCGGAGACTACAATGAGAGATGGTTGCGTGAGTATCGGTTGGAGCCTCAGGCGAAATTGTGATTTTAGTTGGGAAGGAAAGGGAGCAACAAAAAAGGCGAAAAATGCAAAGAAATTTTAGGTAGGAAATTTAAATTTTAATTGATTTGAAAGAGCCATTGAAATGGTAATGATAGATTGTAATTTCTAGCAATTTAAATGAGAATCAAAAAGATAGTTTAGGGATATATTAATGCTCAAAAGATATTCCCCACATTCATTGACATATTCCTACTATATATTCCCCAATCTGTTGCCATCTCAATGGTTGCCACAAGCGCAACCGCAAAAAGAGCCTGCCGCAATGGATTAATGAGTCGCGCGATCAGCGATCTCTCTGTGAGCGAGAGAACGGCGGCTGGAAAAACGTTTACGTGACTGAATTTTCAATTATTTTTTATTGCACTCGAATTGAGCAGAGAAGCAGGAGGAGGAGAAGAATGATTGTGAGGGGGAAGCGTGGAGACTTGGCCTTTAATTGCAGGAAGTTGCATTTTGAATGTGCAATTTATTAAGAAATTATTTATTGTTGGTTAAAATTGATTTTGAAAGTCGTGTGACTGCCCCGCCGTGTGGCATTGTGTGTGGCAGGCAGGCAGGCAGTCAGTCAGGCATGCAGGAAGGAGGCAACCAAACAACCGGCTTTCCATGTAATTAGGGCCTGGTCACACTTCGGAAGAGCTGGGAAAACTCTGCTTCTAACACCTTCTGCCTGCCTGCCATAGCAGGCGTCTGTCTGGGTCCATTTGCACGATCTACGCGAGCGCACTTCGATTTCCTGCCTGCCACACCCCCAGTTGCGATTGCAGTGGCAGTGGACTGGAGTTCTCTTCTGCAATTAATTTGATGTGTGCTAGGAAGTATCATCCCTCCTTCTGCCACCGGTGCGGCGGCTCTCTAGCTCATTGCCAACTCTTTTTTTTGCAGTGCCCTGGCATGGACTGGCCTGGCCTGGCCTGGCCTGGCTCTGGCGTTGAGTAATTGGACTCGCTTTGATCTACTATAAATAGCAACTAAATGGCACTTTGAAGTGCCATACGGGGGGCTGTTTAATTAAAAACTGCGCCTATGAAAATAAACAGAAGGCAAAGTGACAGCACAACCTAAGATTCCCCCACCTCCCGGAACAAAGTTCTTACACCTATTTTTCCTTATTTTTTGTTTGTTAATGTTGCTTAAACTTTGCGTACAACTATTGCTTAGTATTCGATCTCTTTCACGTTAGAATTGGGTCAGTAAAGTTTCGATTTAAAGGAAGTTTTCCTTCCCCGCTCAGCAGCACCAGCTGCTGCTGCTATCTGGGCTCTTGCGCCTCATTAATCAAATTAAATTGCATGAGAAATATATATGTATGTATATACGATATAGGATATACTCGTATATATGTATATACAGATTCCTTGGGAATGTTGTATCGGTCAGTGCGCCCGCAAGTAGGCAGCAGCAGCAGCAGCGGTCAGCGTTGCGTGGCCCGATAGCCAATGGAGTGGAGAGTGGAGTCCTCCATTGGGGATTATGGTGGTACCCTTGTGCAGTGAGCCGCAAAGATTCTGCCGCTGCGACAAGAAGTTGTAGTTACACTGCACAGAAATCTGGCTGTGTTGAGGGTGGTGGGGTGGAGGTGTCAATTGGTGGGATAGGTTATTGGGCTAAGGCAAGGGAGATCTGTACATGGATTAATCGCATGAAGACATAAATTTCAAATGTTTGTGGGAGATTGTTTTTGGGGGGCAGCATCTAGCTTTGGTTTCCTATCTGCATGGTTTTCTGTGTATTTTGTTGAAATTAAATTCGTAAATTTCTTGGAATTTAACTAAGTAGTAATCGTTTGTCACTTGCTGTACCATTAAATATTAATTTTATATGATTTTTTATAATTTTTTCACCATAAAAACTCTTTAAAAAAATCGTTTTTCCATACTGGACTCTTTTTCATGGCAAAAAAAAATACCGAAGAACAACCTTTTGGCATCTACTGTACCAATGAGTAGTATTAGTTTTTCAGTATTTATTTGCATCTAAAAAAAATCTTAAAAATTATATTTCCTTGCTTAAATAAACGATTTAGCTAGGGCAGAGCTCTAATGACAAACTTTTGTCACCTACTGTACCTTTTTCCCATTAAACATTTAAGCTCTCTTTCCGCTCCACACAAGTAGGTTTGCCCTATAAACACATTGACTCGCAGACTGAAATATCCTGCTATATCCTTCATTTATAAAATAACCTTCGATTTATCTTGGCCTCCTTGCACAGCTCGCAACTCAAATTGAAGCTTTTGTCACCTACTGTACCTGCTTAAGAGCAATTCACACGCGCTGTCTCTACTTATTTCTATCTATCTCTCTCTTTCTGTCTTCCATTGCCACTGCCACTGCCACACTGCCACTTTCATTAATTGCGTTTGTTTGCTTCTTCGGCATTTTCTTCGCTCTTCGCTCTGCTCTTCTGTGCTCCTGCTGCTGCTGCTCCTGCTCTAAGCTGCCACCCAAGTGTCAATTGCTAATTGCTTTCCATTCGAGGAGCGTTTCTATCGAGGCAGGCTCCTTCTACTTCGCTGAGGAGCTGCTGCTGCTGCGCAACATCCACGACTCACTCGAGACTTTTAATCAACTTGTGTGAGAGCCGCCGACAAAACTTGGCAATCATTGAGAGCTTTCACTGCAGCAGCATCCCAGCAGCAGCAGCAACAACATATCATTAATGCAATCAATTTCAAGTATATATCACACACACACACACACACACACATGCAGAGCCTGAACTAACGACAGGTGGCGCTAGGCGCTAGTCCTTGCCTGACTTCTTACGCTCAATTACGCCTCGTCGCTTCATTTTCTTTTCCCACTCCCCATGCCGCCTGCCTTCTGCATCTTGATTGTCTTTCGTCGTTCGTCTTTCGCGCTCTCTGTCACCGTGTGGCTTGCTTTTTGTGGCGCCTCCTCCTCCACCTCTTCCTGTAGCCAAACGGCACGCGCAACACTCATCGATTACGCAGACTGCCAGCCAGCATATCCCAAGCATCACGGGCCGGGCCACACGAGCATCTTGGCCTCCCAGCCAGCATCTTGTTGTGTTTTGCATGTAAATACTTGTAATTTGTCATTTAACGCAACCTGTCACGCCCCCGAACCGACTGAAAAACAGGGGGGCATGGAAGAAGGAGGCCAGGCCGGGCACCCCGACAACTTTCCATCAAGCGAGAGAGATGGCAAACAGCTTTTCAATGGGTCATTGAGTTGCAACAATGGAGTGGGGCTGCGAGCGATGGAGAGGGTGCATGGAATGGGGGGGCACAGGTATTTGTGGAAGAAGAATTTTGATCTTGGAATAGGTCTGCCTTTTAGAGGGATCATTTTAAGTGGAATTTTGAAGGTAATGTAATGCTTTTTATACGGCGTACTACTGGCAGACGAATTTTGAACCAGTATAATTATTTTATTGAGTGTAGAAATGGTCTATAGAATGAGTAGGTTGGATCTGTGGTGATTAAGGGATAATCGAGAGGTACTATGCGGGCTTTTGTTGGATAAAACGGTTGGTAATGCTTTTGGGTATTTATAGAATTAGATATTCGTACACAATACTGCAAATCATTAAGAATACATTAATGAATTATTTAAATTTAATTTACGTAATATTCTTGAATAAAAAAACAAAGATTTAACAGCTTAAATCGATTTTATGCATCAAATAATATTAAAGATTCCGTAAAATATTGGAATATGAATTTAAATTTTTAAAATTTTAATATTTCATAATTATAATTATTTTTTATTTATTTTTTTCAGAATAAATTGGCGAAAACTGAGGAAATATTGTGGATTAATCAGGTATGTGCTCATCTTTTCAATAAAAACTGTATTTATTTTAAGTTTAGATACAAGATAATCAATTTATGAGGTTCAATCTATTTCAATTAAAATTGTACCTTCGAAAGATCCCCGCTCCAAAAAAATATTTCTCTTAGACAATTTCAATTAATCAACTAATTAATTGGGTTAACAAGATCTCCCCCATGATGCTCCTTTAACGATTGCCAGCATACAACATTGTATTGAGTACACTCGTATCTATCAGATAATTTTGCGATGCTGGACGCTGGGTCTCAGTTTGGGGCAGGGCGAACCAGCCTAGCCTGGTGAGTCGCTTGTTGCACAACATACACAATCTTTACACACGCCAACTTTTAAATCATTTCGACGCCACGCAACGCGCGCCACATGCGAGTGCGAGCGGGTCTGACCCTGCCAGCCCCATGCCCCATGCCGCACTCATTCACAGCAAGGCAGCAAGCAGTGGCAGGGGGCATCTGAAGATCGCATGCCATCGAGTGTGAACAGCGGGTGCTCCCCTTTTTTTTTGCTCTCTCTCTCTCTCTTTCTTTCTCTTTTTATCTCGCTGTGTCTCTGTGTCTCTGCGTCTCTCGCTTTTCTCTCGGCCTGCAGCAGTGTCAAAACATGCCACAAGGCGGGGGTTGGAGGTGGAACCACATGCTGACAATGCCATGGGCCTCATAAATTGCCGCTATCTGAGGGGCATTGTATCTGTATCTCACATAGCTTTTGTATCTTGCCAGCAAAATATGCTGCTAATTGAATTGAATTGAACTTTTTGCTCACAGTTCGATGAGTTGCGATTTTTGTGATTTATGCTGACAGAGGAGGGGTGGCAGAGACAGTGGGGCGTGGGCGTGGGTGGATTGGCATCTCTGCCATCAAGCAGACAATGCAGGGGCAAGTGCAACAACAGTCTCTCCTCCCACCGCCTGAAAAGAAAGAAAGAGGAACAACCCGTCCACGCCTCGTTTCGGTTCTCAACCAATTAAACCAGTTTCCTGTGTCGTCTTCGGTATTCTTCGTTTCGCAGAAGTTTTAGTTGATTTTTTTTGCGTGATACTCTTTCGAAAAGGGCGAGTAATTTTATATTTTTAAAGGCAGAAATATAGTTAGTATTCGTATGATATTTAAAATTATGCTTTTACCTAATAAAAATATTAATATCTATTAAATAAAATATAAAATTAAATATTTTGTGAAAAGTCAGTGAAATTAGATTTTTTTAAATATATATTTTTGAGATTTTCCAATGAGTTGCAGACCATATCTTTAGGCTTTAAGAGGAGCAAAAGTATTCCAAGGAATTTTTAAATAATACTTTCAGAATTTGCTTGCAGAAGCTGAACCCATTTTTGTGCTAAATTTTAGGCTTACTTTCAGTTAGAGCATTCCAACATTCGCCTTGGCCCCACTGGTGCCTCCTTTATTGCTTCTTTCTTTCATTCATTTGATTGCTGGCCTGATGAAATAACAAGACCCTGGGTCCCAGCTGCGCGTACATCAGTAACGCCCTCATAATCAAAGGGGGATCCTCTGCACTACCGCGCTCCACTTACCCCATACACTCCACTGTGAAGCAGATACTAAAAAAAAAAACAGACAGCAAGACGGACAGAGACAGAGAATGAGAACCCTCTGCGCAGACGCAGCCGTCCATCCACAATCAAGGCAGGAACCGCAGAAAATAAAAGGCCAGCAGCAACAGCAGCACTTAAATGAAAATAATTTAACGCAAAACGTGCGAATGTTTACTTAAAAGCAAAATCCCTAAAGAGCAGACGACAAACAAGAATCTGACAACTGAACAGAACTTCAAGTGGTGGGGCAGGGGGCGAGGGCTCTGACGAGTGTGAGAAGTTGGTAGCTGAAAGGGAAAGAACTTGAGATTGCAGCTTAAAGAGTGCCCAAAAATATGAGGGCAAGGAATAAGAAGGAATTTTATACTGGTACTACAATTATGAGGTTATTTGATATGCGATCTTCAGATTTTATTTGCACTATTTTTGGCACATTTTTTTATGCTTTTTTAAGTGGAAAGAGTACTCTGAAGGAACGCAGATTCTTTCATGTAGCTAATAAAACTTGAAAGTCTATGGGAAATCTTCAGATTCGCTCATGTATATCAATGCTCGATTACCCATAGAACTTCCTTTCTTTGTACACCCCATCGGGAAACGAACTGTCAAGTAAGTAGCTTTTCCAGCCACCCCATAAAGTTCTAGCATCCAGAAAAAGGCCAACCTTTTTGAAGGCATTGTCATAAATGTTAACCAAAAATTGGCCCAACTCCCTGCTATCCCACTCCCTGCTGCCCTTTTTTTTGCGCTCTCTTCTGTGGGTATTTCAATCAAAATCAAGTGCAGATCTCCCTGCTCTCCACTTCGTTCGGAGTGTACGGGAACGGGAGCTTGCATGAAAATTACACGCACAAAACACACAAACTAATTTTCCAACAAATTAGACGCGCAAGTAGATGCTAAACCATGGCCAACCCCCTCTCCTACTGCATTGTTCATAATTTATTCGCCATTCTTTTGGCTCCCACTCTCTCTCTCTCCCATTCGCTTTTTTATTGTCCAGCGCAATTCGTGTGCGTAATTTCCCTGTGTTAAGTTTTTCTTGCTTTCTTTTTTTTGTGCTGCTGCCTGGGAAAAACTTTGCTTTGAACATGCCAAGGGCACAGACGAACGGACGGACGGTCGAGTGGGGGGTGGTGCGGGGAATGCTGATTTAGGCGCATGATAATTGCCCGAGTCAGGGTTGGATACGGTGAGGCGGGGAGGGAAATGTCGTCTGTGTTCAAATGTGCGTGAAACATGCGTCGAGAGCCAAGAGGCTGCTGACTCGAGTGCTAAGAGTTTCGTTTCCTTTTAGTGGACAAGTCCAAAAAATCCGTGAACCAAACGGCTGCATTTGATGCCCAGAGAACATTTTGGCAAGCGCATGCATGGCTGCACTCTTCCCCCAGGAGCAAGAGCAGCTGGAGTCACGTGACCTTAATTAGACCTGCCAAAAAAAAACCAGAAAGAAAGAGAGTGAAAAAAGGGAAACCTTTGAGCGGAAGAAACTCTTCCTCCACTGACATTTCCTTTCTTGTTCTGTGTGTGCTTTCGGCTTTTCTTTGTATATTTTACGATTAAACGAATAAACACAATAAACTCAGATAACCAGATACAGATTTCCAGAACGTACGTACTGCCGCTGGAAATTGCTTTCAATTATAGTTTTATGCACTCGACTTCTTCAGTCATTTCATTGGGAATATAATCGTATAAGTAGTACCTATCTATGCACGAGTATATGGTGCAGGGCACTGGAGCTGGTGCAGCAAATGCAATAAATTTCAATTATTTACTTAAATGCACATTAAACAGAATTGCCACTGAATCGGACAATCACTTCTCCCGACTGTCTCTCTGTCTGTCTGTTTGTCCCTAATGTGCCCTTGTCCCCACTGTCTCTCTGTAGGTCCCTCCTGTACCTCTCTCTCTACGTCCGTCCCCTGTCTGAGTGCAATGGATATCGTCTGATAATGGAAATTGCAAACAGTTCTCTGGCTGCAAACTTATTATTAAAAGGTTATTAACATTCTATCTATGAATTGGGGCAGGGGGATCACAGGTAAAAGGGATTACAGCTGCAGTTTGGCTGCTCCAAAGTTCTCAATTGGGTGATTTTGTAGAAGGGAATATTAATTTTTGTGAAGATAATTTATCTAAATTTGCATATTGGCATAATATTGTAATAGAAATAAACTAAATGGAAAGACAATTATAATACATCAAATTAGTCTATACATAGATTGCACATTAATGTACGCATGTATATTTTTTGTTTAATTCTGAAATATATTTAATTTAAATATTTTAGATATGAAATATATTATTTAAATTGAATATTTTAAATATGAAATATATTTAAATTATATATTTAAAAAATGAAATATATTCAAATGAAATATTTTAAATATGAAATATATTTTAACTAAATATTTTAAATATGAAATATATTTAAATTAAATATCTAAAAATATAATTAAATCAAATACTTAAAACTTGAAATATATTTAAATTAAATATTTCAGGTATAAAATATATTTAAATTAAATATTTTAAATATGAAATATGCATAAATTAAATATTTTAAGTATGAAAAATATTTAAATTAAATGTTTTAAATATTAAATATATTGAAATTAAATTAATAAATGAATCACTAGATTTTTTCTGTGTACATTTTTTTTCGAGTACATTTTTTTTTGCCTTAACGATGCCAAATCAAGCAGAAGCAAAACTTGCCCCACTCTTTAAAGTTTAAACCCTCCAACCGACATTAATTTAGTAACCTTGAGGTACACACACACAAACATACAAAAAATTGCACTTAATTTTAAACCATTTCTCTCTTTATGTAGTCTGCTCTAGAGCTTTCGCTCTCTCTCTCTGTGTCTTTCCGTCTCTCTACTTAGTTGCTCTGTGTATTGCCAAAGACATAAAAACGGATTTACGCTTAATCACACACGAAGGATGCATATTTTACTGTACCAGAATGGGGTCGGTTCGGGTGTGTCCGTGTGTGCCTGTATTACCTGTAATTGTGTGTATCTGTGTGCTTCGTGTTCTTGGGATGTTGAATGTTGTACCATGTTGTTGGATGCTCATTCGCATGCACAAACGCAGACCCAGAATTTGGTTCATTAGAAGCTCCACACGAGCGCGCTGCTTAGCCCATGTTTTTGAGTCCCGTCCCACAGTCGTTGCCTCATCTCTGGAACTACATACCTCTCCTGCACAACCCACTCAATCCCTTTCTCCGATGCCCGCACTCAGACCCCTCTCAGAGCATGCTCTAAAGCCCCTCTGATGCCCGCACTCAAACCCCTCTGATGCCCGTTCTCTCTCACTGTCTCTCTCACTGTCTCTCTCGTGCTCTTAACCCACTCAGACCATCTCAGAGCCCCGCTGATCCCTGCCACTCTCTCTTTCTCGCTCAACGCCACGCTCTGCCCCACCACTCTTTGTCCTTGCAATGTTTTCAGTTCATTTTGCTTGCCCAGTTTTCCACCTCCTCTCACTGCCTCTTTGTGTGTGTGTGTGGGTTTTTTTTCGGTACAGGACCTACTGCTGTGAGCACTTGGAGCTTTTCCGAATGCTGTGTGTTCGTGGCCCCCATTAGCCAAAAGGATTTATATTACAAGAGCACACATAAAAAGCACCGCAGGATATTTTGTTTTATGTGAATTTAATTGTAGTTTTAATCCAAAAGGACGAAGGTAGCCACGGCAACCAACCCACTTCCTTTTCCACTCCTTTTTGCACCCCATTCACTGATGGATGCTGGCTGACTGCTCTCTCACAGCGTGTGCTATTTTAAATTAATAGCATTGCATTTTTAATAATAGCTGAACGAAAGGACCAACCGCCGCATCCACACACACACACACACACACACACACACCAACCGCCGACAGCCGACACACACGTCGGCTACTTGATTTGGTTATGGCAAAGAGCTGGGCAAAAGAAAACTCGGTCAAGCGGCAGAAACCAAAACGACCAAAGGACCAAACGGGGTGCTTGGGAGTTGGGTGGGGGCTCCTTATGAAACATCAATAAGCTCCCAAGCAAGATCAAAACATAATTATGCTCGTATACGTGCTGCTGCTGCTGCACCCCGCTCTTCACCGCTCCTTGAGGGGAAAATATTTGAAATATTTATTTAATATGCCAAACTTTTTTACAAGAATTATGAGCCAACAAAAGAATAGAAACCAAAAGTGAAAAGGCAGAAAAATCAACACGACACATGGAGTACACTTGCAAACAATCTTAAGGGGAATGAAAGCTTAGGGTTAGGTGTACTAAATACCTAACTGCGAATTTTAAATCGAATTTCTTTCTCTAGAAGTTGATTTTGTCTAGAGTATTTTGGTTCGTTTTTTTCGAGAAATATTCAAGTGATTTTTGAATGTTTATCTGAGCAAAATATATCCCAAAAATATTGTTAAGCATTCAAAAATTCATTTATTATATTTCGAATTAATTAATATTAATCATTATTATTTTATTTCTTTGCGTTGTAAAATGAATAATTTTCCAAAATATTTTTCTACATTTGAAAACATTTTTCATTTGTGATTCGTTTTTGGGAATTTATTTATTACAACACTTTACTTTTTTTTTGTATCAACCAGAAATTTTCAAGAAATGTCCCTTATTTATAAATTAATAAATTTTAAAAAATTTATTAATTTCTTAACAAATGTATGGCTCTTCTCCAAAAGCCCCAATAATTCCATGATGCCCCTGATCATTTTATAGGGCATAAGTACGAGTATACCGGGCAAAGCTCTCCCACACGAGCCGGCTTGAACAGTTTCATTTTTGGTCTGGAAAGAACTTTTAAGAAGAAAGGAAAACTTGGCCAAGTTTTGAGCAGAAATATCAACGGAAATATGGCAAACAGAATCCTCTGCCACACAACCCGCACACACACCCCCTCCGCACACACTCTCACACACTCCCCCGCACACCTAGAAGGAGGCTCAAAAGTGCGCACATCCTGCTTAGCCGGATTTTTGTAATGTGTCCTTGTTGTTGCTTCCTTTGCTCCCCCTCTCACACACACACACACAGATACAACAAAAAAGGGACAATTTGTTTAAAGGTAACAAAAAGTTTTGGCGCTCTCAATTTTTTTGTCGACAGAAAGAGAGGGAAGGGGTGACAAAGGGGGAACAGGAATGCTTTTGCATAAACTTGAGCGGAAAAAGTTGAAAAATATATATTGTATTTTTGGTCTGTTGCTGTCTCGAAATATACTCGAATATGTATATACAATATTCATAAATTGTATATTATACATATAAATATATCCGAATATGGCAACAATACCAAAAGGCAAACAACAAAGACAAAAGTTCAAAGGAAATGTGCCACAGGAAAGACAAACGAAAGAGAAGGAGAGGGGGAGGAAACAAAATATTAAGAAAGTTATTCCAGTAAAATGAAAGTTGATTTTGTGGTTTTTCGTCCCCTTCCGAAAAGCATAGGAGTGTTGCACCTGCACCTGACTTTAGTTAAATGAGTCTGGGTCTGGGTCTGGGTCTGGGTCTGTGCCTGTGGCCATAAAGAGCTTGACTGTACTTCTCTTTGGCTTTTCTGGCATTAAACAATTAAAAATGAAACCCAAAATGGCACCCGTAATATTTCCATTTTCTCTACTTTCCTTCAGGGACAGACTTTTTCTTTCTTTCTTTTTGAGTAAATAAAAATCGGGCAAACAAAATCATTTGCATAATTTAAGGCATTGTTTTTTTTTTTGGCGCCCTGCTTTAAATTGATATTACAAGAGCAATTTGTGTTGACTGGGAATGGTGTGGTAGTGGAAGGCAGGGGTTGGAAGAGGGTGATATGCGTGAAAAGTACATGAAAAAACTGTGCCACAAAACTCTATTTGTTGCTTTTGCAACAACATTTCCCGCTTCTTCTGCTGCTGCTGCTGCTGCTTCTGGTGGCTGTTGCTGTTTTTTTTGCTTTCCACTTTTCGTTTCGCTTCCAGTCGCTGGGGCGTGTTCATTCATTTCCTGTTGCGCCCAAAGTTATGCAAAGCGTATGGCAAAGTGAACAAGCGAATACGCGGGCAGGGCGGCAGGCAGACAGGCAGGATGTGCAGGATTTAGATGGGTGGGTGGGGGCAGGGGGCCGGCTAGCAGGGAAATGAGACAGAAGCGGAAACGCATAAGATAAGATTCGGTAGATGTGAGTGCTGAGAGCGGATGGCAAGATGAGTGACTAGGCATACTGAAGGATATTTTGAGAGATCTGTAATGGATTTGATTTAAGCAGAAATAAAAGACGTACAAAAAATAATATGCGATGGAATTAAGTAGAATGAGTAGAATCAATTAGTGACCTTTTATAAACATAATCTTAAAAATATTACCAAAAATATATCCCCAAAGGGGAATACTTTAGAAACTTTGGAAAGGCAAAGAGCATTGGCTCAGATAAATATCAAAGCGAACACAAAAAAAAACCAACAATGGCAACCTCATTTGTAAGCCATTTACAATTAAATATGTTTTAATTAATTTTAATTTTAATTTAAGTCTTCCAACAATTCTCAAGTGTTACTTATGTAATTTTGTGTCTGCCTGCAGTTGTTTCCTCATTCCTTAGCCTGCCAGATATCTGCCAGAAGGCGCCAAGGCATTTCGTTTGGCTGCGCTCTGGGGCGGGCCTATCCATTTCTCATATTTCGCTGGCCGTTGACATCTGCCACCAAGGGGCAGAGGCAGCGGGGGGTATACATGAAAATAAATGTCCGCGTTGATTTGTGTGTGACTGGCAGTCCCGTCCCGTCCCCTCCCCTCCACAGCGCCCGTTGCAAGTGTATCGTGTAATTGGAAGCAGATGTTGGAAGTATTCGATGGCATTTCTTCTCATTCAAACGCAGCTGGCCTGAGACTGCGGTTATGGTGGACATGCAACAGATAGTGCTGGTTGCTAAAGGCAGGAAGGCAGGGGAATATCAGTTTAAATTAAATTAGTCAGGATCAAAATGGCATTAGCATACCTGAGAAGCCGATGCTCACACATGTTCTTAGCCATTGTGCGAGCACTTTTATCGCTCACCACATCATCGGTGCCGTGGCGACGGCAATGATCGCAGTTTCCCTCGTACGGGGGCTCGCCCGACTGTCGCTTGGCCGTGGGCACCACGGGAACGCTGCGACTGCGTCGTTGCGGCTGCGTCCTCTGCGGTAGTAAACCCCATTCTCGCCGCGGATGACTCGGCAAGCGTGGCACGTACTTGTCGCAGGCGCGTTGCATGCTTCGCGAATTCTGTTGCCGCGTCTCATTGATGGTCAATGAACCAGTCAAATTGAGCTCATTGGCGTCATGCATTTCTTCCTCCTTGGTATGCTTACGTCCCCTCTTGAGGCGTGCATTCATATTCTCCATATTGGAGCTGCCCAAATGGGACACCAGACTGTCGCCCGAGTTTCCGACCTCATCCAGCAGACTGGGGAACCGATCACGTACACAGGCACGGCGATAGTAGGGTCCGTTCGGGCCAAAGGGATGTTTCGTAATAAATTGCATAATAAACTTCACGTAAAAAGAGCAGCAGCAAAAATCACAATAAACAATTTATTTTTCTTCTCTGAATGACTTGTAAAAAGAAAGAGCGCTGCCAACTTGCTGCAAATGTGTGACAGAAATGCCTTCATGCTTAGAAATTATCGATACATCGAGTTTGGTGTTGGAAAAAGTCAAAATAATTTATCAAAAGTTAATCAGAATTAAAAATTAAAAATTCCCATTATGATATGAAGAATGGCCGTGTAAAAATTCATATCATATCTACACACATATCTATTCGCATAATAACAAACAACAACAACAAAAACATTCCAACTAGAGGAAATTAAAACCCATTAAAATGAAAGCCATAACAATAATTCAAAGCCCAAAAGGCCAGAAAAATATACTTGACAGACAGACAGAAACATTCCACGAATCCGTATCCATACGAAATACGAATTCTGTTGATTAGCATACGGGAGTGAAATCGCAATAAAAGTAATTATTTTGATTACATTTCTAACGGACGTTGTGTCAGGTTCTGTTGGGTTTGTCTGACGAGGATGGGTGGGGGGATGAGGATGAGCGGATGTTGATGAGGATTTGGGTTGTTGGTATTTGAGTTCCGTGGCAGAACCAGCAAAAGTCAAATGAGAGAGCAACGCAGACACATGCATAAATAATAAATATGGCGGCAAAATGAAGGAAAACAAATACAAAATGAAGAAAATTTCGTCAGTGGTTGGAATGTGTAGGGGGAGATAGAGAGAGAGGTACGGGGTACGCTGTGGCACATCAACATTAAAAATGTATTTTAATGTGTCGCCCATTTCGCTGCTTTCGCTCACTCTCCTTCTCACTCGTTAATGTCTTTCATTTTGGCAGGGAAATTTCCCAACGATGGTGGGCGTGAGCCACCACATGTCAGGGAGGGGGTAGGGGCAGGGGGTAGAAAAAGACAGACAAGACAAGACAGACAGACCATTAGGCCAACAATTTTCATTGCGTTTGTAAATCATAAAATGCTGTCAAATTCCTGAACAGCCACCCAGCACCCCCTCGTGTCGTGTGTTTGCCATGTTTTGGCTTTGACTTTCGTCTAATTACTCGTGATTTAATTTGAAATTGTAATTAGCCAGGAAAGTGTCATTTTTGTGACGCCTTTCTGACAGCCAAAGAAAGCGAGCGATGGGCTAAAAAGATCTCATGTGTTGCCTGGATTAACGCCTCGAAGTTTTTAATTAGACAAGCGAAAAAGGCGTCAAGAAAAAGGGGTACAGGACAGCCCACACAAATGAACTGCCAACTCCAGCTGTGGCAGGAGGAAAGCAGCCCTGTGCTGCCAGTGCTGCCAGGGAACAAAAGACTGGACATCTGGCAACGCCATGTTGACAAACAGCGCTGCCAGCTGCACTCAAAACGTAATCGAAATAAATTTGACTTCCACTACACGAATTCCCTGAAGAGAAATCACTTGAAATCCCACTCCACACAGAAAAGCACAGCACGGGGAGAGGATGGGGACTGGACCAGGGGACTGCCACTGCTACTGCTACCCCACCTGTCATAGACCATACTCTCTGCTGCTGCTGCTGTCATGCCCCATCAACCGAGAAGCGTATCCAAAGGAAACAGAGTAGACAGAGGAGAAGTCTGCTATCTAAAGCTGTTGATAAAGCGCACATTAAAATATATACGTATCTAAGTATCTCAAAGATACTTCTGCTGCTGCTGCTGCACTGCTGAAACAGGTGAGGCGAAGCGTCCTACAGCCTTCATCCCAGAGATATGGTGATGTGGCAGGGGGGAGTGGGGCATTCAAATGAAAAACCGTGAGAATCAAAGCAGCAGACAAGTGGAGCGGAAAGCTTTCAGTGCGTGGCCAAGACGAGAGAGGATCTGGGATGGAAGTCTGTCCAAACCGAAAAACTGTCTGGTAGGGCAGGGGGACGGGCGACGGGAGCCCAGTGAAGCAGTCGTTCACCGATTGTCCGGCGAAGAAGAGGCCCCTTTCCTTCCCTGTCCACCCCCGCCGACCCTTCTGTCTTCGTTGAGTTGTTAAGTTTCGTTTGGTTCTTGGGATGGTTTTTCTTTTTTTTTCTTTTACGTTTCATTTATTACGCAGAGGTTTTCCTTTTCTCTTTTTTTCGCTTTTTTTTGTAAATTAAGAATTTCCCTGCAGCTTTTTACAGCTTCTCAATGACTGACTACGTCCTCGAATCCATGGCCCCCCAATCTCTTCCCTCACAATGCTTCAGTCTCTTAGTCTCCGCTGACTGTTGGCGTTATAAAAGCTCAACGCTTCATTGCACAAACATAGTGAAGAGACCGGAAGGCAGTCAGGCAGTAGAGGCAGGAGCGGCATCGTCAATTCTAAAGGCCTAAAGGGGGAGTGTGGGGCAGCAATCTGGAGCAGAAGCAGCAGCAGCAGCAGCAGAAGAAGCAGATGGAGTGGGGAACAGAAGTCGAGTATTGGGGAAGGCATTCCACCACTTAACAGAGCACACAACTTGGCTTGCGGTCGACGCGTCGACAAAGTCGGCTTCAGTGGTGAATGCTCTCCCAGCTCCTCCCCCCACCTAACGACGATGGCGACACGATATCGTTTCTGCATACGTGAGCATAAAATATGCCAAAGGGGGGTGTAGCCGAGACCGTAGCGGTGTCTGTGGCAAAGACAAGAACTCAAAATTAAATTAATTAAAACAATATAAACAATAAGCGAGCTAGATGCGAAGGAACACCTACGAGATAGGTAAAGAGCAACGATAAAGCAGGATGCAGTGTGGCACAGTGAAGACTCACTGTGAGTTGAAGGCAAATAAATTCTGGGCAGGGAAAAGACAAATGATTATTCTCTGGGTGGGTTAGAAATTCTCTAACATTTTCTGTGGCAGCTCCACTCTACTACTCCTTCAGCACTTCCTACCCGTATGGCCAGTGACCACTGTAGCCAGTCTTTTGCTCCCACAGCACACACACACACTCGAAATGTGTGCAAACCCCTTTCTTTGTAGTTTTATGCGTGACATAACCCATTCATATGCCAGGCAGCTCACAGTTTAAGCTTATTGTTTACTTGTTGAAAGATGCCCCCAAAAAAAAAAAGAAGCCAACCAAACAAACAAGAAAATGGCTAAAAAGTAGGAAATCTTTTCGAAACAAAAAAAATATATCCAACCATTCCTGACAGATAAAAAGTCCAAGCATTTTTCCTTTCGGACATTTTAGAGAGCGCCGCAGTGCTGCTCCTTCCAGGCAGAAATCAAAGCAAATAAAATAAGCAAATTATGAAAGAGATGAAATGGCGAATGAAAGTCCAGAGTGCTGGAAAATAAATTCAGAGAGCGTCTGGCTGAGAATTTGTTGAGTGGAGAAGATTGGACATTGATAGCGTACGTGGTCAGGCTTCCAAAAAAAAAAAAAAGAAAAAAAAGAAGCTGCTCCTCAGCTCTTCTTGGCTGCAACCTGGAGTGGCAGCACCAAAAATATACGAGTATGTAGTATGGTCGGGTAAACATGTTTCAAATATTTATGCGCTCATTTCTGGTGGTTCTGCTGCTGCTCAACTATTATTGTGGCAGAGAGCGCACTTTGTCTTTGGCTTGACAAAAACCGCGACTTTCAGTCCTACCAGGAGAAGGTCCTTCAAGCTACTCCATACTCGTATTGTAGCTGTGGCTGTAGCTGTATCTGTTTCCCCCCCTTCTGAGGCGGCAGCAAGGCGAACCCAAGACACGTTTTGGCAATGAACACGACAAAGGAACGTGTGTTTATTTTTATTTGTGGCCTCCCCCCCATCCACACAAAAGGTAAATGTGCAAGAAAAGGTGAGCAACAGAGCAGGGACGACTCCAATACCTTGGCTGCTGTGTGTGTGTGTGGGGCTCTCGGGAAAAATTTATGTGGCAAGAAGGCTCGTAAACGCCGTGCTGTCGCTTGGTTGATTGAATTTTTGCCCATTGCATTGCCGCCTCTTGCGGGGGCGAGGGCGAGGGCGGTTGTAAATTTTTAGTCGCGCAAACTAATTGGAAAACTCGAGAATCTCGAGCTGGGAAAACTGAAGCGCTAGATAATCCATAATTAAAATTAAACATTGCATAAATAAATTTCCTTGTGGACATTCGATACATTTTTCTTGTCTTTGCATAGGAAAATGAAAGAAAATTTAAGGTACTCGTAGATTTATTTTTTTGCTGGCTTAATATCAATAGTAAAATTGTAAGAAAATTAATTAAACAAAAGTAAATGTAGGCTAAAAAAAAAATGGTGTTAAATATATAGAAATAGGGAAATTCTTTTTTTGGGACCTTCCTCTTTGGGTCTCATGTTTTTTTTTTGTTCTATGCAAATGTTTGCCCACGTTCAGGTACAGTTTTTTATCCTGCCAGAAGGAGGATCTGTTCACATAAAATGCAAAAGTAAACAGCATCATTAAAGGCGAAAAGCACCTGAGGACAAGTCGGGCATCTTCTGGGGTAAAATGCGGGCTATTAACAATGTTGCCACTTCATTCAAATTAAGCAAGAGACCCTCGCTCCCGCCCCCACCATTCACCCTACGCCACAACCTACGTGATGGTTGCCACAAAAACGTCTTTTGCCTTTCGCCTCAATGTTCAAATTTTAATCGCATTTCTTGGTCGTGGTAGCTCCGAGTCCTTTTCACTTGCCGCCTTGTCCTTTGGCTTCGACACTTGCATGGGCCAGGAGGGTACAGGCGGGGACCACGACTGGCTCTTGGACTGTCAAGGCAAAAGCAGACCAGGAAAAGGGTTTGGTTTTTTCTTTTTTTTTTGCCTCTTGTTTGTCCCGTATTTCGTCCTTTGGCCCACTGCCCTCACGGCCCATGGCTGTCACTCACTCATTTGTTTTTGTCTTCTCTTCTGCGTTTTGCTCCCCGCAAAATGGAAATGAAAATTGGTTTTCTCTTGGTTGGCTCCCTTTGCCAGGGCGCCCCACAAACAGAAGCAGCAACGGCAACAGCAGCAGCAACAACAATAACATTCATTTAAAATGCAAATAAAGTGACAAATTACCTGAATTAGTGACACAACCAACGTTCAGCGTTCAGCGCGTTTTCCTCTTGAGGTATTTACTTTTGTTTTTATTTTTAAATGCCCAATTTGGCTGTTGACTTTGGTTAGGCGAGTGCTTCTTTGGTTCTTCTTGCTGGTTCTACTGCTTTTGGTAATTGAATTGAGGAAAAACACTGCACAGGCAATCGAAATGGAGAGTTCTCGATGGGAGAGGGAGATGCAAATGTTTTGTTGAATGCCTTTAAACGGGAGATCCCCTACTCTGTACTGTATGTCAGTAGTTTTATTAAGAATTAAAATTGTACTCCCCTTTCGATTAATTACTTGGTTTTTTAGTATAAATATTTTAAGAATTTTGCAACAAGAAAAATTTGATTTCTTCAACTTTTCTCTGGTGTAGCGGAATATTGATTGGTGATTGTAAAAATCTGATTTAATCTGTAGAAATTGCAAAAGAAAATCATTTGCATACCAGTTCTTACTTTCCAATTTTTTAAATTTTTATAATATTTTAATACATTTTAAAATTGTTTTTCTTACTAGTGTAGCGAAATATTGATTGGTGATTGTAAAAATGTGATCCCAAAGAATTAAACTGTCAAAATTAACAAAGAAAATCACTTGCCAGTTTTATTTTCCAATTTTTTTAAATTTTTATAATATTTTAACACATTTCAAAATTTTGTTTTCTTGCTATACACTCCCCTTTGCCATATGCAACACTTTTTGCTTATCCATAATTCCCTCAAAAAATCAGCTGGCAGCGCGGTTTCCTTTAAAGCCCGTCCCCATTGCCCAGCCAGCTATTAAATTCAATTATTGCCACCGAACAATATTGAATCAACAGTAGAGAGAGAGTCTGACAGAGAGAGAGAGAGAGATGAGTGGCTCTAGCAACAAAGGGAAAACTTAAGACCTTCTGCACAGCTGTCGTGTAAATATTTAATTTACGAAATTCCATAATAAAATTTTCCTTCTGGGTTGCTTTTGGCTGCTGCTCCTTCTGCTGCTCCTTTAAGGCAGCTGGGTTTTCATTTCGCATGCCAATTGTTTGGCAAGTGTCAAAATAATAACAAGCCACCCCCAGTAGTCCAATCCTGAACTCGACCTCAGACTCAACCCCCAACCCAACACAACTCCCCTTGGGTGCATACCAATGCCAAGTGTCAAAATATTTCGGCAATTTTTTTATGTTAATTTCGTATTAATAAAATAAATATTAAATCAGAGCGAGGCGAGGCGAGGGATGTAGATGAGGGTGACAAATGACAAATGTCGGGGGGGCACAACGACGACTATATTAGAGACCAAAACCACTAATTTATCCCCAGAGAAAGTGAGGGGAGTGGGCAGAGAGTGGCAGTTAGCAGTCTTCTTGGCTGGCAGCTGTTGCCCTCCATTGAACCCACCCTTACCAGCAGGGGGTTGGCTTTGATTGGAGCTTTTCGCTGTGCAGACTTTCCCTCAATTTAAATTTCATAAACTTAAAGATCCCTTAGCCAATTTTGCTATTTGGTTGCGTTATATTATTAAATTCTTACACTCTCGAGTCGTTGATTTTTATGGGCTCTGCGGCATTTTCTTTTATAATTGTTATGGCTAGAACCGAGCTGCTAACCCCTTTGGCATTGGCATTGGCATCGGTGGCAGCGGCTGCTTAGCGGCTCATTAGCCAGAGTTTTATGTCTGAGGCCATAATTTGTAGGCGCTGGATGGTAGTAAAAGTTTTTTGGCCATAAACAGCAGCGAGAAACAGGAGCAAAAGATGATTTTCAATGCAGCCATAAAAGGCTGTTTCCGTTTCCATCGGTGTTTTGAGCATAAAATTTCGAGTCTAGGGAATAAAGGAAGGAAAATAATTGCAGCTATTTTCAATGTAAATTTAATATAATTGGAACGGTCGATAGGGAAGGCAAATGACACCGGAGATCATAGCCGCAGGGCATTAATAGGCAAAGGCGATACGCAACCGAATAGAAATACGTTTGAAACGCTTTAAAAGTTTTGCAGTTGTCCAATTTGTATTTATTCTGCCCTAAGAAATGTTGGCGAGTTATTGAAAAACCCTGGGAAAACAGGTAGCACTGCCATAGATCCCAGTCCCATTACGACCTGGGGCCAAATGTCTCTCTCCCAGGAGGACTCCCAGGGCAACAATTGTTTCCCTTTTTGCATACCCCCACCTATCCTCTGTGCTGATCCCCTGGCATGTGCAACATCGTGTGTCTGCAACGGAAAGCTACTTGTACTTGTTGGGTTAATGACATCGTAAAAATAGCTGCAGCTGCTGCTGCTGCAGATGGTGTCTGCCGTGCGAAAACTGACACTGCTCCTCCAGCAGTGGCCATAATAATTAAGCCCCAGCCTTTCCTTTTTCGTCTGTGTCTAGTTTTTGGCTCTAAATAGCTCCAACTGAAATTTGTAGCATTCCCCAAGAGAGTTTACAAGTAAGCAAATTGCAGGAAAATGGCAAAATACTTACAGAAGAAAGGAGGAGCCTGGTAGGGCTATAGGTATTTCTGGGTATACTTTTACTTATAAAATCTCAACACCAGCAAATCTTCAAAACTTTCAACCCAATCCAAGCATAAGCCTCTCTATTTTCTGTATAAAAAATGCCCCAATGTAGGCCTTGATTCTAAGTTTCCCAACACAAAAATTTACATGCTCTGTTTCGAATGGAAAAAGTTCAGTTGTAATTTTTATCTCAAAGCCTCAACACCTTTCTCCTATACCTATCTGATTTGAAAGTTTTCGGTATAAAAATTTACAAACTACAAAAATTATCGAGTAAAATATTTTCGGTTTGTGTTCCTAAATCCGTGAAGCTTTTTCGCTGGTCAAAACTGTTTCGACCCAAGCAAACCTTTCGTATTCCGTGTTCGGGCGCAACAAAAAAGAAGAAATCATGTGCGGCGGTTATGGTTGTGGCAGCTACGGGTATGGACCCTCTGGTCCATGTGGTGCCTGGTGCGGGTCGTATTGCGGCCCCTCGTGTGGACCATCGTGTGGTCCCTGCGGCTATGCGGGGGGTTGCTGTGGGTCGCTCGGTTGCGGCCCAAGTGGACCGGCCTGTTGGCCTTTCGGGCTGTATACTTGCTGAGCTTCAGAAGGATTTCAGGAACCAATGAGAAGAGACCATCAAGGATCCATCCACACTCGTTCAACGAGGAGGTGAGTACGAAACAAAGCACACGTCGACGTCGTCGCGCGCGTTGCCAATAAAAATTTCAACTCAATGGGTTGGGGGGCGCAATTCAATAACTCGTCCTGGGACACAAAGGAGCTCGATGGATGAGGCTAGGAAAGGGAATAGGGTGGTTCGAAGGCTAGAGCCTGCTGCTGCCTTCGATTGTAAACAAAACTCTAATTTGAATTCTTCTTCTGAAGGGTGGCAAGTCGCATCAGATGTGCAAAGGGGAAAAGCGGATTTCATTACAGCGTAGAGGCCTTCGGTTACCGTTGCGAACCAAAGAAAACACAGGTGTAAAAAGAGGGGTTCCAACGATAAGGGTTGGAGGAGCTCTCCCTCTTTCTCTCCCTCTCTCTCTCTGTATATGTGAGGGTTTTATTACGAAAATTTCTGGTGCTTTGTGTTCATTGTTTATTTGGGAAATGAAAGAGCGGCAGTAAGGACCCGCAATCAGGGCCTCCTGCAGTGCATTCGAATTGAACAAACCCCCCATTGTGAGTCTGGCTAAATGCTCCATAAAAAAATTTGCCATGTGGCACAGCTTGACTGAAATCTCATAAAGCTAAATATTAGAGTCATAAACACATATTAATCATATGAATTTTCGCTCTTTTTCATTGCAGGTTGGTGTTCTCTACGACTATATCTTTTGGATGAACTGAAAATTGGATTAGGAAGGGAAAACACATCTCATTAAAACAAAAAAACTGGAGGCTATTGACATAAAAACATGTTGTCTATTGCTGCTCGGGGGGGTTCCATCCTAAAAGCATGAGAAAAATTTGTCTCCTAAGCCTTTAGTGCCTCCCAAAAGTCTTAACATGTCTGTACGCCTAAGCCACTAAACAAGCCAAGAGGCAGAGACAGGCAGAGCGAGAGTGAGAGAGAGAAAGAGAAAGTAAGCCTCGCACCTTACCAAGAAGCGAGAAACTCCTGCATGTAGCCCCCTACTTGGGAAAAGCCATTGCCAAACATGTCTCGGAAAATGGCTGGCGGCTTCAAAGTCTGCGTTTACTTTTTGGGCGCCTATGCGAAACTGAAAGTCATGCGTTTTCCGCGCTTTCCGGGGTGCCAGCGTGTTGATTTTACTTTTCAGCCTCTCTCCTTTCGCTGTTCACATTTCTGTTCTTTTAAGGGAAAAAGTGGAAGTGGAAGTGGAAATGGGATAGGGACTTGTGGAGATGGTGTAAGGCTTAGGGGTTAGGGGTTGTTGGGTGGCTGAGAGGCCGCTATTTTGCCAGCAATGTCATGCTGTGTCACGTTATTTATTTTCGTTGTAATTTTTGAGCCTGCTTCTGCAACCCGTTCCCCTGCCCGTCTTCTGTTTTTCTTTGCCACAAAACTTGACGTCTTTAAATTAACATAAAAGAAATGTTAGGCTTTTCGATGGCGCTGTCGTGGGTTCGGGTGTGGGTGAAGGCGTGGCATATGTGCCCATTCCGTTTAATTATTTTGTTAAGCAGTTGTCACACAGGCGGCAGCGGCAGCGCCAGCGCCCGGGCCTTAAGCAGACACTTTATGGCCAGGGCCAAAAACTTCGTTGACTAAGCTGATAATACGGCAGAGAGAAGTCCTAGGTCTAAAAACTAACCCCAAAACACTGGGGCCACCCCTCTGTGGAGCCGCCTGCCCGCCTCGATAAGCCTTAAAGCGCATTGTGGTCAGTTTTTCGGTGGCCAGATCTCTTTTATTTCTGTTTGCCCTTTTGCGTTATGCGGCCCAAAATCCTGTTATGGCCTAATCTCGAGGGTTGAAAGAGAGTAACGTGAGCGTGGGCGAGGGCGAGGGGTCACGCGTCTCTAAGCCAAATACCTTAAATACTTTTTGACATTTTCACATGTGACTGGAACCAAAATATGTCGCACCCTTGGCCACCACCTCTGGTCAACGGGGTTTCTCCCTTAAGTGGGTCGTAATTCGTTTTTGGCCACACATTGGCCTCTTTAGGGGGGTAATAATGTGGCCCTTACGTGTGTGTGTGTGCGACAAAACTTATTGGCTTCAGGACAGATATGTGATGGCTCCTTCTTGAGTTTTAAAATCCTCAAATAGATACAAAAACACGCAGAGATTATTGTACATTTTTGTAGCTTTGCATACTCGTTTATTTGACTATATTATAGGCTTGGATAGAATCGATTAGACATATGTAGTATATCAAGGTGGGGTCAGGTGGTGCTGCTCGATTGTTATGGGCTATCGTGATCGTTATCGTCTATGCCAGATTTAGGCCGAGGGCTGCACGCAGCGCGTGTTCTCGGGCAGATCGCAGATGCCCTTCAGGGCGTTGAAATACTTGTCACCGCAGCTCACCTGCAGTGGCTTGCCGTAGCGGCAGATGTAGTAGTCGTTGCAGCTCTTCAGGGAGGCCATCATGAAGCCGTCGGGCTTGTTACGGCACACGTAGTGGGTATAGGTGAGGATGTTCAGCTCCTGGGCCTGGGGCGCGATCTGCTGCTGCATTGCCTCCAAGAGTAATCCGGCGGGACGGGCTGGACGGGGGGGTCTCACTTGCATGGAGGCGGGCTTGACCTTGACGCCTGCGCTGGCAACGTTCGCTCCGCTGCATGCAGTGGTGACCTCTACACAGGCTGTTGTGATTTCTGCGCATGCAGTGGTGACCTCTTCACAGGGTGTTGTGATCTCTGCGCATGCAGTGGTAACCTCTTCACAGGGTGTTGTGATTTCTGCGCATGCAGTGGTGACCTCTTCACAGGGTGTTGTGATCTCTGCGCATGCAGTGGTGACCTCTTCACAGGGTGTTGTGATTTCTACGCATGCAGTGGTGACCTCTTCACAGGGTGTTGTGATTTCTGCGCATGCAGTGGTGAACCTCTTCACAGGGTGTTGTGATTTCTACGCATGCAGTGGTGACCTCTTCACAGGGTGTTGTGATCTCTGCGCATGCAGTGGTGACCTCTTCACAGGGTGTTGTGATTTCTACGCATGCAGTGGTGACCTCTTCACAGGGTGTTGTGATCTCTGCGCATGCAGTGGTGACCTCTTCACAGGGTGTTTTTGTCGCTGTTGTCGATGTTGTTGAACATGTTGTTGTTGTCGATGTTGTCGAGGCTGTTGTTGTGGATTTTGTCGAGGTTGTTGTTGTCGATGTTGTCGATGAACATGTTGTTGTCGATGTTGTCGAACTTGTTGTTGAACTTGTTGTTGAACAGGTTGTTGTTGAACAAGTTGTTGTTGTCGATGTTGTCGATGAACATGTTGTTGTTGTCGATGTTGTCGATGAACATTTTGTTGTTGTCGAACTTGTTGTTGAACAAGTTGTTGTTGTCGATGTTGTCGATGAACATGTTGTTGTTGTCGATGTTGTCGATGAACATGTCGTTGTTGTCGATGTTGTTGATGAGCATGTTGTTGTTGTCGATGTTGTCGAACTTGTTGTTGAACAGGTTGTTGTTGAACAAGTTGTTGGTGTCGATGTTGTCGATGAACATGTTGTTGTTGTCGATGTTGTCGATGAACATTTTGTTGTTGTCGATGTTGTTGATGAACATGTTGTTGTTGTCGATGTTGTCGAACTTGTTGTTGAACAGGTTGTTGTTGAACAAGTTGTTGTTGTCGATGTTGTCGATGAACATGTTGTTGTTGTCGATGTTGTCGATGTTGTCGATGAACATGTCGTTGTTGTCGATGTTGTCGAACTTGTTGTTGAACTTGTTGTTGAACAGGTTGTTGTTGAACAAGTTGTTGTTGTCGATGTTGTCGAGGTTGTTGTTGTCGATGTTGTCGATGAACATGTTGTTGTTGTCGATGTGGTCGATGAACATGTTGTTGTTGTCGATGTTGTCGATGAACATGTCGTTGTTGTCGAACTTGTTGTTGAACTTGTTGTTGAACAGGTTGTTGTTGAACAAGTTGTTGTTGTCGATGTTGTCGAGGTTGTTGTTGTCGATGTTGTCGATGAACATGTTGTTGTTGTCGATGCTGTCGATGAACATGTTGTTGTTGTCAATGTTGTCGATTTTGTTGTTGAACTTGTTGTTGAACAGGTTGTTGTTGAACTAGTTGTTGTTGTCGATGTTGTCGATGAACATGTTGTTGTCGATGTTGTTGTTGAACTTGTTGTTGAACAAGTTGTTGGTGCAGACGGTGTGGTAATGCAGGGTGTTGGCGCAGACGGTGTGGTTATACAGGGTGTTGGGGCAGACGGTGTGGTTATACAGGGTGTTGGCGGTACGGGTGTCGTTGGGCAGGGTGTCGTCGGACAGGGTGTCGTTATGCAGGGCACAGCAGAATCAACGTCTTCCGCGACCAACGCCGATGACTGTACTTCAAGGCATCCAGTGTTGTAGTTGACACATCCCTGGACCTGGGCGTCGAAGAAGCGGGAGCAGGTGCTTACCAGCGCCTGTCCTCCCTGGCATTCGTAGTACTGCGAGCAGCTTCCCGGCACAAGAGCTCTGAAGCCGTCCGACTTGTCGACGCACACATAGCGACGATACAGCTGATTATTAATGGAGGTCGGCACGCCGGGCACACTAGCGGCACTGATACTGGCCACCAGCAAGGCGGCACAGGCAATAACTGCAATGGGGGGGATATGGGTTAGTCCTTGCTGTGGGGCAGAAAATAGTCCAAAATTCATACCGAATGTGCTCTTCATTCTCAGATGGCAGCTATTCCTTTTGAGTGCGGGTTCTGTTCGCCTTAACAAGCTTGCGTACAAAGAGCTGTACTGGAATGACAGTTTCGCAAGTGCTGCTGCCTTTTATACAGTGGCTCCCGCACGGAAGATACGTATCTTTACAACGCCCAAGTGACCCTTATCGATGGGTCTGACATCTAGATGGGGGGCTTGATATCTGTGCCTCTTCGACGACAACCTTGATTTTGAATGCTCGCGGCGGGGTTAGGGGGTTGGGATGCTGCTTTGATGCCGTGCGTTATCACCTGACGAATGTCATATGGCCTAAACTTTTCAATTTCAATAATTATTTCGCACGAATCGGTGCCGGGAACACGCGTGACACATCTCTCTGCAACCACAACGTGCTATTAATTAGGAGTTTGAGACTATCATCATTCGATATTCGACACTCGACAACGGACATCCGACATTTAACATTCCACCTCTGAGGATATTCTCTATGCACCATCGCAAATACCAGCCCAGCCCGCCCGCCTCCCTCTCATTCTCATTCTCCGCTTCTACGTCCGAGTATGTGTGTGTGTGTGTGTGTGTGTCCGTGCGGTCAGGGCCTGGTGACGTTAATTTATCAAAGGAATTTACAATTGTTTAATTAATTAGATGCATGCCGCATACGCATACGCACAAAGACAGTGGCTAGAGAGGGGGAGAGTAAAGACATAGCCAGCATGCCAGACAACAAATGAGCAAAGAGGCAGCAGCCATGATTTGAATTGCACATATTTGCTATCTATGTCATGGCCCGAGTCGCGTAGTCCTTTGCAAACGTGTCTAAATAGATGTAAAAGGGTTGTTTGGTTAGGCAAGGACCCAACGGATGCCTTTCTACTACGAATAGAGCTGATCAGCTCTGCTATCGATGATTCATTCATTTTTATTTAATTATTCTTCCACTTATCATTTAGTTCGGCTGCCCAAAAACTACCAAAATGCTACTCACACCCCCCATAAATTGTCACGAACGTGTTGCAAACATGTGTTTTTTGTTTTCTGCTGAATGGTTTCCCCCTCCATTCGATAACGATCAATGGAGCAGCATGGTGGTGGTGGGTGGGCGGATCGTGAGGGCACTCGTCAAATGCTTACTATGTAATTACAATCAAATCGATAAGAAATCAAGTCAAGTACAGGTCGTGGTCGTTGTCGTTGTCGTGTTTCGGGAGTTGTACTCGAAAGTTCGTGCGTGCAAATCGCCTGTACAATCATTTTTCATGTCACATCAAAAACAATTACCAAAGTTGAGACTTGAGGCGGAAATTTCTCATATGCGCAGCAATAATTTGTTGCCTTGTTTTTAATTTTTGCATGCAATATAAGGTAAAAGAAATTGCATAAAATTATTTACTGTGTTAGAGGTAAATTAAATTAAAATTCAAAGGAAAATGTGCGAGTTTTTGTACAGCTAAAATAATAGATGATTTCTTAGAATCAGTGTGGGGTCTTTTTCGTAGAAAAATACTTCCAAATTTGTTGTGTGATAGCGGGAATGGAGTTCCTGTTGTTATTTCCGCTCGAAAAAATGCAATTAGCAGCCAAAATATATGCTTAATGGCTTTGGTTTATTTATTTTAATATTCGAAAGGTCTCTATTGACCTTGTACCAAATCTGTTTATAGCATTTCCCCCATAATCATATAATAACCATCTAATATTATCCAACGAATATCTGAACTATGAACATTAATTTCAAATTAGAATTCAATTTGGTCAAAACGAACATTAGGAGCGTTGGCGGTCAGGGGACACAAACCAAAAAAAAATATCCACACAGCAGCCAATGTTGTTGCTTGTTAGCCCATAAAAAAGTGTCTGTCTATTACCGGTAATTACATTAAAATCTCGACTCCCGACAACAACACCAGAAAATCTTTATAATAAAACATTTCAACGAAATTGAATTGAAATTTTTTGGGTTTGTTTTTTTTCCTTTTTTTTTTTTTTTGCTGCTAGCTAGCAACCCTTTCATAGAAAGGTGGCTGGAAAGAGTCATGGCTGTATGTCGTAATGGTTTAATGGGGTAGAGGTAGAGGTAGAGTGGACCCAACATTTTGGGTCAGCACCGCCTGCAGCGCATTAAGAGAAAGAGAAAGTTTGGGGCTCCAGAGAGGATACAAAAAATCAATAGTTCAGCAGTTGAAAATTTAAATTTCTATGCACCACAAAAAAAAGAGAGACAAACACATTTTAAATGTTTCATGTTTTGTTTCGGGCAGAGATTATTTATGCGACTTTATTTTACAGTTGACTTGAGGCAGACGAAAAATTCCAAAGAGCACAAAAACAAAAGGAAGAACTGAAAGCAACTGAAAAAGAAATCACTTAACCCTTGAGCAACCCCCGACACATGCGAAATTGACTTGAATTATCGAATTTCGTATCGGTCCCTGGTCTGGCTATGGCTATGGCGACCCTTTTATCCAACTTGAACTCGAGTTCAGTCGGCGGAATGGCGGGCGCACACACACACACACACACACTTACACATGGGGGCAGAATCAAACGGAATATAAATCAGTTTAATGATTTCTCTGCCAGCAAAAACAAAGCAGAAAAAAGTGGAATAGAAAAAGAGTGTGGGAGAGTGGGAGAGCGGTAAAGGAACTTCTTGTGTGTTTGCTCTCCGCTTGGCGCCCGGAAGCGGAAGTAGCGCCAGAGTGTGTGTGCGAACAACAACAACAACAAAAAAGAAGATGGCTATACTCTGAGAGGGGGAACTTTAAACGGTTTCTTGTACTTTAACTATCCCTCTGTCCTGCTGTTCTATGTCCTGTGTGTCCTTTGTGCCGCGGCATCACCTTGTCGCAATGGCGGGGCGTACTCTGTGGAACATTGCCTTACACTTTGCAATTTCCTCACAGCGCAACAAGTGAGAGGGAAAGGCCTTGTTGAAGCATCTCGACTATTTGATGACCCTGTAACTAGGAATATTATTTATGCTTTCTGTGAGGGAGAAGCCTAAAGACTCTTTGATGAATCAATGTACGAAATTCGATTTTTCAGGGTACAAAGCTCTACTGATTTTTGGACCAAACGACTCCGCTTGTATTGGTTTGGAGGCATAAAAAGTAATCTAGCATGTCCTTTGCCCACAGCATCGTCATCGTCATTCTCGTCATCGTCATCGTCGTTCTGGCGTGACCCCATTTCCCCTCAAATTAAGTTCAATCGAATTGCCTGCTATTCTGCCACAGTTTCCAATCAAAGTCTTTCCAGCATGAGGCAAGGGCCAGTAGCGGTGGCAGCAAACGGAAGCTGCGAGATATGAAAAGGGGAAGCGAATCGAATTAAGTCGGCAGCTGCTTATTGATTTTCATAAATGAAATGCAGCTACTACATGGATTGGCTTGGATACAACACAGCACAGCACAGCACTTGCCCATTCTGCTTTGGGAGTCTCTGATGCTGTGGATGCTTTGGGTTCTTGGAATTGTTATTCCGCATGCATTAACCGTTGCTCTGCTGCTGCTGCTGCTCGTCCTAGCCCAGGTACAAACTTGCTGATAAATAATTTACAAGGAGAGCTGCACGAGGAGGGAGTACGCTGAGAATCACTGAGAATATTGTGAGAGGAGCAGAGCAGCTCGAATGGCCGGAAGGCATGAAGCAGTTTTGTCGCAACGCTAAAATAAATTCACTTGCATGCCAAGTACACACACACACACAGGGATACAAGGGATACAAAGGATGCAGGATACAGCTACTCACACACACACACACAAAACTCTCCTCAGTCGACTGGTTACGCGACGATTCAGTGGAGTGCAAAAGGCCATTGGCTGGCAACTCTCCGACTCGGACTCGGACACGGACTGACTTATGGCAAGATAAGCAGACGAGTTTGAGTTACAGGTTAATTTATTATTGAAACTAATGTCTGCACCCCCTCAAACGCCCATTGGGTGGTGGGGCAGGTGCCAGATGAGTCACATATCAGAATGGGGAAATCGGAATCAGAGTGCTGGTCTCCGCAGGGGTAGGTGGGCGAAGCGCAAATTATGAAACTCGACTTGACAAATGTCTCTGACATTAATTAATCGTTGAGATACGACAGGAACTGCGCCTCAGCTGTTGGCCTGTGTGGCCACCTCACCATATGGTGCACGTAAAGTCAAGGGCATGGGGCAGGCACAGGAGTAGGAGCAGGGGTATGGGCAGGAGCTGGGGCATGGGGGTGGTTGGATTATGTCCGGGAAGGTGTGGTCAGAACCTTGAGTGAACTTTTGCTTTGAAATACAATCCACTATAGATCCAGAAATATCCACCCATATCGATACACCTTTCACTTTGTGTTAGCAGTGTCCATTTTATGCATCCCCCCTGTAGCCCACACTTGATTTACCTTTACGCATGATGACATTTTTTGGGCATATGGAAACTTTATGATTTATATGTGCCATATAAAAACTTATTTTTATCATCAACGCACTTGCGGAGTCATCAGCATTTCAGTGGGGCCAGAGGCCCAAGCAAATCCCTTTACGAAAACCCAAAAATGCACAGCGCTGAAGCTTGAAGGATCTTTAGTGAGTGAGTGAGCGAGCGAAATCCATATAAAGAAACACGCAAACACATAAAATTCACAAACAAACGTGCCCATATGCGAGTATATGTACAATAGTATATGTGTATGTGTATGGGACTGTACATAAAAAGTAACGCTGGTATAAAAATAACTGAAATATGCACACACACACACCTTTACGATTTGCTGAAGGAGTAAAAATTGTACAGTGGAATTTACACGCTAAATGCGTCCCAAAAGAGAGCAAGCGAAAGTCATTAAATGGCCCCAGCCAGCACCTGGAAAAGAAGACACCGCCACACACTCCTCACTCGCAGTAGGCACCAAAAAGGTTTTACATGTCATTGCGGAGAGCCCCCAATGGAGAGTGGCGAGAGAGTGTAGCCAGAAATTGACATAAATACATAATGAGCAGCAATTTTCGTCCCTCCACATGTGTGTCAGTGTGTTTGTGTGTGTGCGGGGGAAATCCAAGAAAATGGCAGACGGCAAAGTGCGTGGGACTTGGGGCTAAAAAAGCGTAAACTTTTACTTTAATTTCCCGCCGGAATTGGCCCAAGGAATGGGCAAAACGGGCAAGCGGCCACACACGGCTAAGCCATTGGGCCGAGAAAAGCGAAGCTGTCAACATTTTTGCCATCAAAGCGCCTAGTTGTATGCAATTAATGTGTGTGTGTGGCCCCACACGACTTGAGGCCTTCAGGCATGGAGCTTTGAGGAAACTACTTACGAGGCACTACAAACGGCACGAAACCAAAAGAAATTCCCCAACGAATTTTGTATGCCCTCACGGAAGTGACAAGCGAACGTTTAACTAATGTAATGAAATGTGTTTCTGGCTGTTTAGACTTTTAGCAAATTACTTACGTGACTGATAGGCCATCAATCAGTTTGTTATCTTATCGCATCAAATCTTACAGCTACACAACAGACGTAAAGATACGAGCAGAACGATTCATTCCATAACGTAATGAAATAACTGGATAAAACTACTACCAAAAAAATATCTAACGAGGCGGAAGAGTTGTCTTTCCTGTTGTTGGAAAAATACCCTTTTTGGAGTAGACATCGCTTTCGGGCTGTGAGCTGTGAGCTCTCTGTGCTCTGCTCTAATATTAAGGCCAAGTTGTTGGCTGGCAAAGTTCACACGAAGCCAAAAAGGAACGACAATTCCCGTGAGACATTTTCAATTATTTATGCCAGGCGATGGAGGAGGAGGAGGCGGCTCTCAAGCCCTAGCCCTAGCCCTGGCCATATGTGTCGTGTCCTATTCTGTGGCTGTCGTGTCCGTGGCAGGACTGTCACTTGACAAATTTGCAGCCATGTCCATGGCCAGCTTTAATGTGGTCCAAGACAGCCAGACAGCCAGACAGCAGGGGAACGTGGAAAATTTCGTTAAGAAAATTATTTACATTTGCAAATTTTATGAGCTTTGTTTTCACGACTGAGACGGAGACGGCAGCCAGGTGGATGGGCTAGCGCTCGCTCGTAGCTGGCTCGCTCCCACATGGCTGCATATTTAATGTACGAGTGCAAAGCGAGTGTGTGTGTGTGTGTGTGCTGCCACCCAATCTACCCAGCAAAGCATATACTCGTACTCGTACTCTCGTACTCGTAAGTATTCGGCTGAAGCTGACTCTGGGCTGTTGACTCCTCTTACCCTACACGTGTCGTACTTTTTAACCGTATTAAATTACATCCCTGTTGGCGTTTATTAATGGCGCAAACTTTTAATGAGAATGTGCATATTTAATTGCAAAGTCAAGAGGGAAACAGAGAGAGAGAGAGAGAGAGTGAGAGATCCCGTGCCAGAGTTTTTTTTGGGTGCTGCCATGGCAACCGCTAAGATTCTGCTCCTGCTGCTGCTTCCCATTTTTGCACATTTTTCGGTCTCTGTCGAGGTCACCAATATTCCCAACATTTCTCCTGCAGGAGTCGAGGTATTTGTTTACCTGCTGATGCTGCTGCTGATGCTGCAGCTGCTCCTGCTGTGGGAATGGAAGTGAAATGGGTTCTGGGAATGCTACTTAGCGGCAACATCTCATCAGCATTAATGTGCCCAGGTCGTCGTCATAATCAGCGCTGAGGTCGCAAACGCCAAATTGCCTCAATGTTTGCTTTGTTTCGTGCTCACTTTTTAGACAAAGTACCATAGCAGGGCCACAGCGAAAGGTCCATTAAAAATGTGAACTAATTTGGAGAGGTTATTAAGAGAGGACCGTGGAGAAGGGGTTTTAAGTGTGGAGCTTGGTTCAGAGCATACATTTGACACAGTTTTAAAAGCGGAAAGGCGCGATTGATGTTGCTGACGTAAGCTGGAAAGAAACTATTAAATATTAATTAAAATTTAAAGGTTTTCCCTACAGCATTGAAGTAATTCTGTATGCTGTTTACTCAATTCAAAAATACTCAAAAAACTGTATCAACAAAAAAACTTCTTCAACAAATCAAAATGTCTGCAACTCCTGGAAAACATCTCCATTTCAATTAATACAAAAACTGAAATGGGTTCAACTCCATGGAAATGCACTCTGCGAAACTCGCAGGGAAACTCCAAATGTGATTGGCTTTCAACTGTAATTAATTGCGGCAGCGAGAGCAGCAAATGAAGCTGAAATCATTCCTGTAAATGGTATCGTTTTTTGGCAGAAAATTAAAGTTTATAATTTGATTAAAAGTTCCCCGCCTGGTTACAGTAAAGCCCCCCACCCCCACCCCACCGTTGTGGAAAGGTGTCATTTAACACAATCAACTCGGAAATGGAGTGCAAAACATCCCGTGGCCATGGTTTATTTGCCAGTCCCAGACCAAACCAAACCAAAACAATTAATAGAGTTGCATGCGAAAAACATTTTTCGGTTCCAGAGATTGTTGCCATTTTTAGTTAGTGCAAAAGTTTTAGAAGCGCCACTAAAAAACTGCAGAAGCAGCAGCAGCTGGGAAAAAATATTTTTCCAGGGCGGATGTTGGAGGCGCCAATACACAGCTCCATTTCCGTTTTTTCCATTTTTTTCTTCCCTGCCACCAAAAAGGACATACATTGCATACATTTTGTGTGTGGCACACACGGCTCACACACACACACACACACTTATGCAGATGTCGAGGCGTATACGTAATATTTTGTGAGCAAAATTCGCTCGTGTGTTGTGTGTTAGGTTCGCGTTGGGGGTTCAAAGGTTGGTTGGGCGGGGGCAAACACTCATAAAAATAAACTGAAATTGTCAAATAAATGTATGTATTCAGAAACGAGTGAACGGGGAGAGGGAGTGAGAGTGATGGAAGAGAGGGTTTGGGGGTAAAAAAGTGTCTCACGCTGCTGCTGCTGAAAAGTATGCAATGGTAATGGACTTTTAATGTTTGTATTTTTGCGTTTCTACACTCTGAATGGTGGGGTGTGTTTCTGTCTCTGTGTGTGTGTTTGAGTGGGGGGTGTACCAGCTACGCGTTCGGCATTATTATTTCTATATAAATATAAATTTGTTGAATAATGGTTGGTGGACTCTGTTGGTCCTTGTTGAAAGGAAATTGGGTAAGGGCTTCTGATATCATGAACTGAAGAGGGAAATGGCAATCAACAACGAATCAAATGCAAGGAAATATATTAGAAACTTAAAGGGTAGAATATTTGAAATAGTATCAAAATACTTTAGTGTACAAAAATAAACTTTTGGATTTCTTGTATTTATTTTTAAAAATTAATCAAAAATATGCCTCACATTTAATTTTAATTTTGATTAAATTTAAAAGTTTCTTTTACACTAAAAATAACTGAAAAACGCTTTGGAAAATTCGTACGAAAGTTCTTAAGTTGAGATCTTTTTTAGATCTTTCCTCTCCTAGTTTCTATGGGCATTTGGGAATCCCCTCTCGTAACGACCCAAGCCAACCACAAAAATATCTTTGGCAGACATTTACTCGTACCCCTTCCCAAACACGTTCTATTCATCATTCATTCGCCCCTTGCTTGCTTGCCCTTTTTTTCTGTGTCTCTCTCTCTTGGGGGAAGCCCCGTTACGCTTCATTAAAAACCACTTGGATATTTAAATACGCCCATAAATGTTGCTCCATCACCACCGCCACTAGAGCCGTCGCCAAAAAAAAGAGCACGACCCCTCGTTGGAACAGCCAAAACAAATGACGGCCCTTTCAACCCGCCAATTGTCAACTCGTTTCAACGAGAAAAAGCCAACCCCACCCCACACTTGTAACGCATCTCGTTGTATGGCATGACATTAACCCCATGACACTCACAAGCAAAAAAAGGTTTGGCAGCAAAAATTTATAAACCACTCGAGCATATTTTGCAATCCCCCTCCCCCCTCATTCCATGCAGCTCATCAGGATTGCAATTTTTCACCGAGAATCAAACAGCAACGAGAAAAAAACTTTGAAACGGAAATGCGACCAAACCAAAACCGGATATGAGTGAGGGATATACACAAATATGTATTTATGTGTTGTATTGTGTGCTCGAATGTGTTTGTGTGTGTGTGTGTGTGTATGTTTATATAGCGGCAATATATAGTCGAGACCGCGTCGCGTCAACCTATAAATAAAAGAAATGCGAGCCTCAACGTAATCCTCATCGTCTGTTGCCTGTCGCCTGCCCAAAACGTGGAAGTATGCAACAAATTTGTTGTGCCCACACACCCACCATACCCGTCGACTCACCATCCCTAACCCCCTCTGTGTTTGGTTATTAAGGAGCATTCAGGGGAAGGAAGGACTATGGCAATGCTTTTTGAAATATATGAGCATACTTTTTGGTTGCCTGACAGTCAAAGCGCAGTCTGAGGGAGGGTGAGAGAGAGGAGGGGGACCGACCGGAAGCCAGTGAAATTATTTTTAAACGCTTGCAGACGGATGTGTGTGTCTCTGTGTGTGTGTGCACCGCCCGCAGAATGTAACGTTATATTATGAAACAAAAGCTCAGAAAAAACGTCAAGCCCTGGCAATGGAAATGGAGACGAACAACCACACGACAGCAAGGACAGTGGGTGGGTGGGGGTTTGCGAGGCGAATGCGCTTTAAATGTCAGCCATTTATTAAGTTGACCCAAAACGCAGTAGACGGGCAAATGGCAAAACGACGAATGTCAGACTGGACCAGAAATCGCAATCACTTAGACGAAACGGAACGAGAGATGAAATGAGTTGAGTTGAGAGACATTCCCGGGTTGAATGTGCGCGCATATAGTAGGGAAAAGAGACAATTACATTTGGTAATTGGGAGAGTGAAAAGTGGATTCAATGGATACCAATATATTTACAAATTTTTTTTGGATAAAATTGGATTGCTTTTGTCTGACAAAAAAAAATATTAAAGTATGCACTGCATTATGTATATATCTTTACTTTCAATGCTTAAATAATATTTAATAATATACCTACATACCTAATAATATTACCTACATACAACTCATTCGTATTTTTGTAGTCGTTTGAAAACCATCAAAATTTGTGAATTCAAAAAATTTACTAAACTTATTTTTCTTTCTTTTATTTTTAGAATGTGAGTACAAAATTATTGTAACATTAAAATGGAATATATAACTGAACATAGCTAAACAACACATAACACAGCACAGGTTTGAAAACAGGCATCTTGTTGGGGAACCACTTTCAGGTTTAATTCCTCCCGCCAAAAATTAACAGTAATACAAATATCATTCATCTATGAAAAAAACACTTTGGATGCCAACAAGGGAACCCCTTATTATGTACGAAAAAAATGGATCCAAAACCGTAAACCCTAAATCCCCTACCCAACTTATAATTACTCACTCATTCAAGGCGAACAATTTGAATGCTTCGCCAACAAAAACAAAAATTGTTTTTTTTTCGAGGGTTAGCCACGAATTTTCTTTCATTTTTATTTTATTTTTTAACAGAAAACATGAAAGGAATTCGCTTGGAATACGACTAAAATATACTCATTAGTCAAGTTTATGTTGAAGTTTAAAATACAAGTTGGTGGGAATGCCTTGGGGATTTTACTGAAATTGCTCCCAGCTGTTGCTTCCACAATTTCTACTGCAAATAATTATCAAGAATTCACACAAATAGGGTTGCAAAAGGCAGAATCTACTATTTATTCTTTGAAATTTTGTATATACTGGCTGTGACGCGTAAGCGGCTTCTAATCTTCCTCCTGTTTGGCCGCAGTCTTCGACACTGACTGGTAGTTACTCAAGATTTACACAGCAAAAAAGTTCTACTAAAAGAGTAGGATTTTTGGTATTAAATATGAAACAGGAATACTATTAAATAGTCCACAAAAGGTGTGTATTGTTGTTGCTATTTTTTATTGAAACAATTTTATTTATCCACCTCGCACTTAGATCAATATGAGCTCCGAAATGTAATTTCTTACACTTATTTCTTTGGCAAGAACACGCTCGGAAAAGCGTCACTTGATAACTTTCTGCTGCAATCTTTTTCGACGTAAAACTTTTTATAGTAACTAAATTGACTGAAAGTGCAATAAAATTTATTGTTTTAATTGCGTTGCATACCTACCCCTAGATACCCGCTAGCCTTTTGCATTTTACAGGGTATGAGAAGAGAAAAGAATTAATTGAAACTTTATTTGGATTATGAAATTAGCACACGGCCAGCGGACCAGTGGAGTTCTTCTACCCCAGCATTTAAGCGCTTTTTAATTAGGTTTCACTTTTTTTTTGCTCTCCCCCGCAGACTGGGAGGAGTAGCAGTAGCCAGCCAGCGTTGGCTTTTGAAGTGGATCATTAGGATAAGTGTTGGTGGTGGAATGGTGGCTCAGTGACTGACTGGGCAGGGGGAGCAGTTCATAAATTGGCGCCACTTTTTAATTGTGTGGAAAAATGCTTCAACTAGAAAATAATAATTTGTCGAATTTGTTGGATGAAAATGCAATTAAACTTTCGACTTGAAGGGTGGAAGGCAAGACAGGCAGCGGGCAGAAGGGCAGGCAGGCAGGCAGGCAAATCAAATTGAGATGGACATGAAAACGACGGCCAAATGGCATTTGGGGCAATCAAGCGGCAAAATGTAAATGAAAATGGACAACAGAGAGAGAGAGAGAGAGAGAAGCGAGGCAAAAGTTTTCTTTTGGCCTAACCGAAAATCACTCATGAAATTTGATTGACTGCATCAATGAGTAAATGACTTCAACCACTGACAGATGAACCGAGACACACACACAAACAAACACACACACACACGGGGCTGCCTGTGGGGCAAAAAAGTTTCGTTTTTGTGCGGCGGAAATGTCCTGACAATTCCTGACTCAACTTTTCCCCACACAACAACAACAATAACAACAGACACTCGTCTGTCTCTCTGTCTCTATCACTCTGTCGAGCTCTCTCTCTCTGTTTCTGTCGGTGCTCTCGCTCATGAAAATTGACAATCAAATTGCAAATAGCTTTATCTTGTAGTTTGCTTATTTATTTATATCATTTCGTACACTTCCTGTGGGTAGCAGGGCAGGAGCAGGGCAGGAGCAGGGCAGGGGGCAGGAGGCAGGGCACGGCACAGGCAGATGGCGGCCATAGTTGTTAAGCTTATGCTCTGTCTCGCTCGCTCGCACGCTTCATCTATGTGGCCGCCATTTTGTACGTGTGTGTGTGTGTGTGATTGCCTGTCCTTTTTGGCCTGTTATCCTTGGCTTATGTTTTCAATTAAATTTCCATACAATTTTCATGACATGATGAACTACCTAGGGCCTGGGCAGCAGCAGCAGCAGCAACAGCAACAGCAACAGCAGGACTCTCGACTCGACAGGACTCTGAACTCGGATTCGGATTCGGACTCGACTCTGCTCTCAGCTGTGACTGACTGAAGGATGATGCTAGCCCGCCCCACTCCGCTCCTGTCGTGTGTGTGTGTGTGTCAGTCAATTTATTTAATAACAAACGCACAGGACACAGACAGACACAGATACGCAGCAAGTTACAATAGCCCCTCCCTACCCCATTGACCACTGCCCACTCAACAGTTCCAGATCCATCTCCTGTTCCATCATAAAAATCTCCACAGAGATTTCTGAATAAATCAAGAGCCAAATATTTTATTTCATTTCATTTTCACTTTAATAAAATAGACAAAAAAAAAGAAAGAAAATAACAATAAATAAAGGCCAGCCTGGGAGGCAGTCGAAGCTTTTGATACACTTCCGGCACCAGCCATTCCCATGGCGGATTTTTGCTATGGTTCTGCGATCTTGAGTCTAGCGTTTACTGTACTTTCTGCAGCAGAAATATGGCTGATCGGTTTGGGTACTTTCTGCTATCTTATCACAAATCAGCGGGTATTACCCGCTGCAAGGGTACCCAAAAGAGTCTGATGGAAAAGAATGCAAAGATATGCGCAACAGAGTCAGAGTCAACGGCAGGGAAAAGTGTCAGAAGCTATGCAGGAGGGGGGAGAGGGAAGTCAGAAGAGAAAAGAGTCAAGGGGCAGGGAAATAAGAAGAGAGATATAACCAGGGGGTCAGGGATACAAAAATCAGAAGAGAAGAAACTCAGGGAGAGGGAAATCAGAAGAGAAGAGAGTCAGAGTCAGGGGGTCAGGGCTGGCATAGAGACAACGGAAGAGCAGCAGTCGGAGATGGGGTCATGGACAGGGCCAACGGAAGTGAAAGAGTGTGAGATAGGGTCAGGGACAACTCTACGAGATGGCCATAGCTCGCCAAACAGAATAAGCAACAACAAAACTGTTTTGTATATGACTGGTGGAAATTCATCATGCAACTTTTTACTTGCCAACTTTTTCATTCCCTTTGACTTTGCGGAATACATAACTGAAACTGTATATGATTGACATGATTTTTCTATTGTAGCAAAAATGCTTGAAGGGTTCTTCGTTCTAGGAATGCACAAAAAATGAGGAAACGAAAAGCATTGGGTGATGGAAAACACAAGAAAATGACAGATGCAAATGACAGAGAGATAGAAAGGAGAGTGAAGCATATTATGTTACGTTTAGGTGGGAAAAAGGTATAGCATTTTTATTCCAGCTACAGATATGATAAGCGAATGCAAAAGGAACTTCTAGCAGAACTTTCAACCTTCTACAGATGTTATTTATTAAAATATAAATTAACAAATATGTGGCATTCAGATTTTGGGCAGATTATATACCATTAAAATATACCCATCCATATCCCCATTGACTTATCTTCCAGCAAGTCCAACTTGACACATTCCAATCGCTTTTTTTGTGCACATTTTCTACATTTTGCGGTGTGGTTGTATAAGCCATCGAAAATGCTTGTAGCCGATTGCTTCTGCTCGACTTGCCACCGGGGAGAGAGAGTCCGTTCAGTCGTCAGATTTAGTTTATTATTTATATCAATCAACCGTTAACCAAAATTGCTGCGGCAATTGATTTCCGTAGGACACTGAAGCAAACAAAGTGCTGGGCGAACTATCAAAACAACCGCATTTTTGATGGGATATGCGAGTATGTCCGAGTTTATATGCAAAAGGAGAGAGAGAATGAGCGAGAGTGGCAGGCAGGGCAACCTTCTCTGGCTCTGTCAGACAGGCTGACAAAAACAATAAACCAATGAATTTGAGATGGGCATAAATAACAAAGGGCAACAGCAACAAAAAATCAAAATGGAAATAATCGAAATGTGTATGTGTGTGTGTGGAAGGGGGAAAAGTTAATTTCACTTATCTGGATCGCTTCATTTAACTGTGGCAAAGTGGGTGAAACTTTAATGGATAAAGCAGGGGCACCGCCCCAGAGGGAGGGAGCATATCAGGTAGGGGATACAGCCAACCAGCTTCAGCTGAAGCAGCAACATCATTTCAATCAAATGTTTTTGTTTATGACAGGCAGCAGCGAGCAACGAGAGGGAGAAAGAGAGAGGGCCGAAGCTGAGGCCGAGGCATGATTTATCATTATGCGACTCAGCCAACGAACCCAAAAACCCAATCCTGACTCTGACTCCTGCCACTGCCTCTGCCACTCTCACCGGGTTGTTATGCAACATAAGTATATGTTCAATATATAATAACATAAAATATATGATGGCCTGCCACATAAATAAAACAGCAGGGCATAAATGTTACAAATGAACACACGTCAGGCGAAAAATGTTACGCTGCCTTCCCTCCACAACAAAAAGAACGAAAAATAAATTAAAGACGAAAACACGAGACAACATAAAATGCATATAATACACATATGGAAAATGGATTGAGTGTATATGTTTTACGATATGGTGAAGCCTCAAAAGTAGTGCCATAAACTGCAATAACAAATTGTACTTAAATGAGTCAAATATATTATTAAAATGGTTGGAAAATGGTTAGAAAATGTTTCATAAATAGTTGGGCTATGAAATGTCTGGGATCAAGAAATTACTTTCACTTTTTATGTGCAAAAATGGGGGTGGGGTTTTAGTCCCTTTTAAAGATTTCTATGGCTGAAGGGCTCTAGTGTTCAATAAATTCCTTTTGGAAAGAAAACATTTTTTAGGTCTGAAAAAATGGGAAGTATTTTTAATTTTTTAATATTTTTTTCAAATTTTTATATTTGATATTTTTTATTATAAAAGTATAACAGTTAGCTTTTTGCCAGAAGATTCTACTTTTTTCTGGTACATTATTTGCAGTTAAAATAATTTTTAAAATCCAAATTTTATTCAATTAAACTACCAAAAATATTAAAATTGCATTGCTGACAAAGTCATTGCCCCATGGCACAATCTCCGATGGAATTGAATGGCGAATTAGAATACTTTTCAAAGGTAGATAGCATCTTGGTATTCGGTATTGTCATATGGTTCTTCAGATTGTCGCTGCAGATATCAAAATACATGACTATGCCACAGATATAAATCTGGGAAGATGTTTAATTTCCTAAAACAAGATTCGGAAGCATCGTTATTAATGGAAACTACCAGAATTGGCATGACATTCCAGAGTGTCTATTAATAGAGCAGCAGCTACACTTTACCTTGCCAATTTTAGAGTGTTTTCCTCCATTATCCATCTAGCATCTATCTACCTCTAATTTGAATTTAAACAGACGCTGAACTTTGACATGAATAGCTTAATTAATCGAAGTGGCCTCAAATCAAATCAAATCGCAGGGCAACTCAACGAATCGAATGTGAATGTGAATTGAAGCTCCTCCAAAGTGATATTAAAAACCAACTGGCGGCGTCAATTAAAAATAAAAGGAGCAGCAACTAAATAAATGGCATGCCAAGGCAGGCAGGCAGGCAGGCAGTCAGCCCCGGTCAAAAGGCAAACATTCAAGTGCTGAAAGCATTGACAGACAGACAGACAGACGGACGGACGGACGGACGGACGGGGGTTTGATCCCGTGCATAGAGAGCAGAGTGAACATTGGCATCAATGGCCAATCCCATGCGGAGGGGATGTGGCGCGAGTTTATTGAATGAAATTAGACGGACAAATAGTTAGAGTTGCGATTCGATGCAGAGATTCCCCATTGACTGGTTGCTCTCTGCCGCCTACCGCCTACCGACTGGCCATAAGCCTAATGTAAGTCCTTACTTCCATCCTCCTGCCTGCTGCCTGCCGCCTCCTCCACACCATTCGATGTCGCAGCTCGCAGTCCGCATTGGGAAACGTCCATTAGCTAAGCAGATTAATTGCTAAAAGGTATTTAATTCGTGATGCTTTTATATTTTCAGCGAGAGCTCACTTTACGCTCTCTCCGCCACTACGCTCTCCGCCACTCTGCGCTCCACCACTCTGCTCTCCTCCACTCACTCACAGGCAGTGGGGGGAACGGGCGGTTACGTCGCTTTGCTTTGCCTTTTCTTTTGCCATTTGCCATTTGCTTTTCTTTTATTTCATTTTACGGCTGCTGTGCTTTTTGAGCTCCTTGGAAATATGGCGTTAAGTACTCGTATTTCTCTGTTTCTCTGGCTTCACTTCTCGCTCTCTGTTCTGCCTGCTCCTCTTATTTTTTTGTCACTTTTTTTAATGCTTCATTAGCTGCTAATGGAAATTGTGTGAGGCTGGCTGGCTGTGGAGTGTCGTATCTGTGATTTTCACTTTGTACAAATTTCACTTTAAATGTGTAGCAAAAAAAATGCTGCATCCAAATCGGGTAAAATGGCAATCACTGTGGGCAACAGAAAGGTAAGAGACACACACACACACACACTTTCGCTGCTTTCACGTAAAGAAAGGCAAAGAAAAGAAGAAGAAAAGGAAACGAACAGCAACAGCAAATAATTTCCAGAAACTTGTGTGATTTATGTGCAAATATAACACAAAAGCAGGAGGCAAGTTTTATGCCATAAAGTAAGAAGGAGCAGAGACTGGAGAGCTGCAAACATAGTAAACGCTGTAGCAAAGAGAGAGAGCTAGAAAGGGAAGAGGCAGCGAGTCCTACTGCTAGTGGCAATGAAGTAGGACATCAGGTAGCAAAATGAAAATTACCGCTGCAGCTGTTGCCAAGTCAAACAAGCAGAATGACGAGCGAAGCGAAGCGCAGGACAAGCCAAGACAAAAAAAAGAGCCAAGAACTTGCTACACAATAGAGAGAGCAAGAGGGGTAGGGGGATGGAGTAAGGTGTAGCAGAAATAAGTCCAAAGAAAGCGACAGCTGCAACAGTAGTGAAAGCTAGACCCAGAAAACTTTCAAAAAAGATTTTTTATAATGGACACAAAAAAGAAGAAAAAGAACAAAAAAATATAGGAAACATAAAAGCCAGAAAAAACTATCGAACTGTAACCCAAAAAGGAATCCGCTTTCAGAGTATTTTAGGGGCATACCCCCTCCGCATAGATCTCACACTTTTAATTTATTAAATATTATTCAAAATCAAAATGGAACCTGCTCTAGCTAATATTCTCATACATCTTGGGATTACGCTGAATATTCTCCTCCATGATCTTCTTGTGCTGCAGCTCCCAGTTCTCCAGGCGTATGAGGACATCCGGTATGACCTCTTTGATCTTGAGGCGTGCCACCTCGGGCCCATCGCGCAGCTCAATGTTCGTCTTGAAGTTATAGTTGGGCGTATAGCCATGGATCTTGAGGAAATGATCGAAATAGAAGGGCACTATCTGCTCCTGCATGTTGTCCACCACCAGCAGCGAGTCGTGTGTCAGCGAGTCGGCAATCACTTCGCCATCGTCCTTGAAGGCGCGCATAAAGTTCTTTGTGTTCTCCGAGACGACAATCTTGGGCACCGGCACCTGGACGACGCGCTTCTTGAAGAACAGTCGCGGCAGTTTGCCCTCCCGCTTGGGCGGCTTATACGGCGGCTCCAGGTTGCGCTTCACCTTCTTCATTTCCATTTCGATGCGCCGCTCCACTTGGTAGGCCTGCGCCGAGATCTTCTCCAGATAGCGGCGCCTCTTGCGCAGCGTCAGCTCCACCTCGCGCATCTTGTGAATGTCCATGTGCTCGAATTTGCCAAGCAACTCCATCACCACGTCACCGATGCCGGCCACCATATCGGCAGTGCAGGGCACCACATCGCTGGTGCCACGCACCGTGTCCGGCACGACGCGACGCCACACCTCAGCGATGACGGCGCGATGCTTGTTGAACTCCTCGTCAGCGAAGGACTGTTCGATGGGCTTGTCCAGATAGTACAGCACCCGATGCTCCATTTCGATGGCGCGAGCCTCCATGAAGTACTTCTTGGCCGACTTGCGGGCCACATACTCCTCCTTCTCCTTCAGGTGCTTGCTGCACCAATCCATGAAGGTCTCCAGTCGCCCCTGCAGCTCTGTGTGAATCGAGAGCGTAAAGTGCATCTCCAGCAGGGTCATAAAGGTCTTTGTCTTGAGGTTCTCCACGCCCTGCAGAAAGGCCTCGGCATCGGGAAAGACCTGCAGAATGGGATGGATCTTCTGCATGTAGACGTCGTAGTAGAAGGCGCGTATGGCCCACGCATCGTCCTTGTCCCGCACTCGAATGTTGACAATCGCTCGCTTGGCTATGGAAATGTCTGCGCGTTCCAGCTCCAGCCCCAAATGCTCCGGCTCCCCCAGCTCGCCCTGCTCTCCCTCCTCATCCTCCTGCATATCGAGGTCCTGCTCCTGCTCCTGCTGCTGCTCCTCACCTACTTCCTCTGTGAGCTCGCCCTTGCCCAGCAAGTGGATCCAATCGTGCTCCATGCGCCAGTCCTGATCGCCCATCAGGTAATGGAAATTCTGCAGCATAATGCAGCGTATCCAATGGCCCTCAATGAACACAATGTCCATGTTGAGCATCATCAGCTCGCGCTCCAGGTCGCGGAATTCCTGCTTCAGCTTGTCCGTGATCTCATAGTAGGCCTTCACCTGATAGACCAGCGTCATGGCCGCATTGTACTCCTTCTTCTGCCACTTGGCGAATAGACCCTCGTACAGGCTCTTCGTGTTCTTCATGTTCACCCAATGCCGTTCGTTCATCCGATCGTAGATCTTTGTGCGCACCATCTGGCCCTGGATGAGCAGCGATTCGTACTTCACTCGCATGGCATCCTTGAGCAGCTCAATACCCGTCTTAAAGTTGAATGTCTTCACATTGGCGCGACTCTTAAGCTCCTCGATGTAATTCTCATCGAGATCTGTGATCACAGCGCCATAATATTTGCGATTCCCCCGACCCAGCAGCGTATTCCGTACATCGGGCACCTCCACCTCGAGGCGCAGGCGCAGACTGTTCCGCAGGCGTGTGCTGAACGTAAAGAACGTGTCCTTGGGTCCCATCATGGCCGACTGTTCCTTGTGCTGGCCCGAAAACGGCAGCATGCGATACGGATCCTCGTCCTCGGCATTCACATCGATGACTGTGGTATGGAATCGCGAGCGTCGCATCTCCTCGAACGGCACCAATGGCTTCCGGATGTAGTCCAGGGGTATTTTGGTCTTGCCCTCGACCACCAGAAAGCTGCCGCTGTCATTCGATAGATCTGTGCACGTGGAGCTGCTCAGCGAACTCAGGCAATTCTCAATGCTACGCAGATCCTCCTCCAGATCGGCGGTAATTGCCTTGCGGTCCACCAGCAGCCGCTCCTCGCCCGGTTCGATGTCCTTTGTCTCGTAAATGGCCTCACGCGTCTCGCGCAGAAACTCCAGATACTGCCGCCGGCCAGGGAAATCCAATTTGGCAATGTCCTCGGGATCGCGCGAATGAAACACAAAGTCATGGGGATAGCAAAGATCCTGGACCACGGCACGGGCGGTCTCCTTGTTGTCGGTGCGCGTGGCGGCCAGATGCTCGTGGATTATCGTCTCAAAGTCATAGCGCGGCATTGTGAGGTCCGTGTTGATGTGCTGCTTGCAGGGAGGATTGGCCTTATCGAACCTGATCACCGGCTCCTTGATGCGCTTCAGTATCGTTGTGATCTCCGGGTGGACGGTCTTGTTCTGGTACTGCACATGCACATTCTTCACCTGGGTGGGCGACCAGTGGTCGTGGTGGTGGCGCGCCTCAAAGATGTCCGTATAGCGACGCTTCTTCTTGCGCACATTGGCCAGGCGGTTGCGCTCCGGTTCGGGCTGTTCCAGCAGCGGCACGGGGGAATAGGGCAGCACCTCATTGAATAGAGCCGAGGGAATGCGCTCCGCTTCGTAGTCGCGACGCCGTCGTGGATGGATTGTCAGGGTCTTCTCGCGCAGCTGTGGCGCTGGCATATTGCCGCGAAAGCGCACCGGCTGATACCCTGCACCGGCCATCAGTCGGCCATTGATGGACATTTGGCCGCACATTTTGCTGTTGCGCCAGTAGCCCTCGCGATTTAGGTTATTGCGAAAGATCGAGGCGACTGTCTGCTGACCCTCGGGCGTGCCCTGTCGCCGCATGATGCTGTTGCGCCAGTATCTGTCGTGATTGGTGTTCTTTTGCAGGCTCTCGGGATCCTCGCGGGGCGACATGCGGCCGCGCAGGATGCTGTTGCTCCAGTATCTGTTGCGGTTGCGATTCTTCTGATTGTTGTTGGGCGTCGTTTGCTTCCAGTTGGGTATAAAGCAGCGCAGATCTTTGCGTGCAGTGTCACAGCCGCCGGCGAGTCGTCGGTCCGCGCTCGAACCCGTCTCATCGGAGAGCGCCGGCTGATCGTACGGTGGCTCCGGTGTGGGCACCCAATCCACTTCGATTTCCTCGTGATCGCCTTCATCCTGGCCGAGATCCCGCAACTGTTGCTTCTTGATCTCCTGACACGGCAGCCCCAGCAGCTCCATGCGTGCCAGCTTCTTCTTGTGGCGCTTGATTGAGGCTATTTTCTGCTTGAGATTGAGATACTCGAGGGTGGTGGTGGTCTTGGTGGCATCCAGGACATCCACATCGGCGACATCCACCTGATTGCGATCCTCGAACAGCATGACCTTCTCGGGGAAGACATACCGAATGAGATTGAACTTGCGCACGTTGTACTGCAGCTTCGGCTTGATCACTTTGATGTTCTTGCGCAGCAATCGATGGTAGTGCATGCCCAGCCGCTTGTCAATGAACTCCCTGACGGCGCTCTGGCGCACGTGGCGCTTCATCGTGAGCGGCTGGGGCGGGAACAGATCCAAATTGGGATCGTCGGGATCCATGACCTTGATGATGCCCCGCTCAATGTCCAGCTTGATGGGCTCCTTGTGCGGCACCAGCTGATTGAGCCACTCCTCGCGCGTCAGACAGCCCTTGACCGTGCGCTGGCCCTGCATGATCTGGTGGCGATGCAGCTTGCCGCGCAGCCCATCGCCGTGCTTGAAGTGAAAGCCACGCAGCTGGAAGTGGTCGCCAATCTTGCCCACCTTCAGGTAATCCTCATCGTCGCTGCTCTGCTCGCTGGGCGTTGAGCCGACGCTGCCCTCGATGCTCTCATCGCAGCGCAGGTTCTGTTCGGCGGCACGCAGCTCCTTCATCTTGCCGGTACGCTCCAGGAAGAACTGTTGGGTGACCTTTGCCTTGTCCCGGGCCACACAATTCTCGAGATGCATGACCGTCTTCAGGCGCTCCGTTTCGGTGAGGGTCTTGGGGAAGACCTTGCGATTGCGCACCACCGGCTTGATCTCGACATGCTTGCGGAAACTCCGCTCGATGGCATCGTCGATGATGGCCAGATCCTCGGCCAGATCCTGCTCGGCGACGGTGCGTGCCTGTATCTCCTTTTCGGCCGCCTCCTGCTTCTGGCGCTCCTTCTCCTGCTCCAGGGCGCGCTGCTTGTTCCGCAGGTAAATGTCCTTGTAGCGTGCCTCTCGCCTGGCGCGCTCCTCGTTGATTTTCACCATGTTCTTTGGCTTGTCCGGACTGCGATACAGATCCACCAGACGTGGCGACTTGACCACCGGCTCCTCCGGCATGGGCTCATCCTTGATGAGGGTGGTGAAGCGCCGTGGCACTGCCAGACGCTCCGCCTTCAGCTCTGCCTCCACCTTCACCTGGGTGTTCTTCTTGGTGGCCCGCCTGGCCATGTACCGATTGACGCGCCAATAGGTCTGCGTGTCCTCCTGCTCGTTCTCGTCCCGCTCGTACGTGTTCTTGTAGTCCATGCCATGGAAGTCCAGATTCAAGGGATTCTGCAGATCAACCAGTTCGCTGATGTGCGAATCGGAGCCCTCGGAGCCCGTGCTGGCGCACAGATTGTCGCCATGCTTCACCATCTTGCTGATCACCTCGTACTCCTCGACTTTGGTGAGCTGCTTGTGCCGCAGCGCCACCGGATTCACCAGGCAGTGCGTCTGGCGGGGGTCCTGTGTGAGGAAGAACTTTTGGCGCGATGGCCGCAGCTTCGCCAGCTGAGTGTAGTTATCCGGACAGCGTCCGATGTGGGAGCGTGGGGCGCCGGCAATGAAGCTGGCCGGACACGGCTTCCTCCACACTTCGCCCTTGAAGAAGGGAGGACGCTCGGAGGGCTCGTGCAGCGAGTCGATCATCTCCTGCGAGTCGGGCATGCCGCGCACCGGCGCCGAGGGCCGTGCCGACGACCCATGACTGCTCGACTGGCTCGATTCCGTGGTCGAGGTGCAGCTGTGCTTTCGGATCTTCACCGTCTGCACGCCGTCGCGGAAGTGGGAGTTGCTGGAGCTGGCGAAATCGCGACCCCGCCTACGCACCACACTCTGGCCGCACTCGTTCCGCTTGTGCAGATCCGTGCGCTTGATGTTGGCGTCGGGAAACTCGAGCGTCTGCACCGTCAGCTGGTGGTCCGAGTCCTTGTGCGAAAAGTCAATGTTGCGAAATTTCTGAATGATTTTCTGCTCCTTGGTCTTCTTGCCGGGACTCTTGCGCAGCGGACACTTATTCTTGTCCAGCACTCGCTCCGTTCTGTCCTTGTGCTCCTTGTGCTTACGCTTTTCGTGCTCTTCGATGGCATCTGCGGGCTTGAATTCCTTTTTAATACGCAGGCGAACCTGCACTGTTGCCGCCTTGTAACTCTTGCGATCATCCCCCATGCTGGAAGGGAGTTTTTGGTTGCTGAAATTTGCTTTGAGGAGCAGTTTACTGATCACTGTTTACCTGGCTGTTCCCCTGCGCTGCTTCTTGTATAAAAAATATATTAAGTTTTTGTCTCAACTTTTGGTTATTGGTTTATCTTTGGCTTTAACTTTTGTTGCTATTCAAGCCTGACTTGATTACAAACTGATATTAAAATCATGACGGGGTTTTTGTACATATGAAATGAAAAGTGTGGCAGGGACTGCTGCAACCAGCAGGGAGTGATGATTTATATTGTTTTTGAGTAAAATTTCTAGGTATGGAAAATGAAAGTGTTTTGTATAGCTGCAAGTACTATGTTTTTTACTCCCGTACTCAAAAAGAGTTAAGGGGTATACTGTATTTGTGGTAAAAGTCGATGTGTGTAACGCAGAGAAGGAAAATTTTCCGACCCCATAAAGTATATATATTCTTGATCAGCATCAATATCTATCAGATTGCCGAATCTGAACCAGATCGGATCATTATTATAGCCAGAATAAAGAAATTAATTTTCAGTTGCTTCCCCCACCTCCTCTGGCGCTGCTTACGATATTCATTCTCTGTCTCGCTCGCACACACTCTGCCCTGTGCAATGCGCGAGCAACCCTAGCGAAGGAGATGTAGAATCTAAATGGTAGATGTAGAATATTTGTTCTAGATGTATTATCTACATTTTACATGTAGATGTAGTTAACAAATGTAGCAAAAAATGTAAAATTTAAAATTTAAAATTTTTTTAAAATTTCAATCATAAGCTCATAAATTTATATACTGACTGAGTACGGGTATAAAAGTAGAGTCGCGACTAGAAGCGACTCACGTTCCTTCTCGTTTTTTGTACGATTTGACACTGATAGAAAAAAACCAAGTAAAATTAACTACAATCAAATTTGAATTGAAAATGCGATTTTTAAATACAAAAATGTTAAAATTAAATATAATTCACTTGGATTCAAATATAAATGTATTCAAATGACTTTTTTAATACGTTCATATTTAATCTTAATACAAAACACTTTAAAATAAATATAATATATTAAATTTAAATACAAAACACTTTAAAATAAATATAATATATGAAATATATATAAATTAAATATAAAATTAAATATTTTCATATTTATATACAAAATTTAAGTGAAAAATATTCAATATTAATACAACCACTCTTGGATGAAAATCAATGGCATAAATGAGTGAAAATATTAACATTTCAGGGCTTTTTTCTATCGGTGCATATGCAGCATAGCTGTAGGTATGTACATACAGTATGTGCAAACCTAAAGCATCAAGCAATGTCGGCTTGGTTTCATCCACCATTTAGCGGAATGAAGGGAGTACCTAGTACCTGGTAGTAGTAGAGTCGCGGCCAGAAGCAACTCACACGTTCCTGCTCGTTTTATTCTCTAAACAAATTACTAATTTGCTTGATTTCTGTATCTTTATCTTTCTAGAATTTGGAAATTTGTATTTGAAAGAGTTTCTAACTGATTTGATCAGTTCAACGATTTCATTCCGGTAAGTACACGCATACAATTGCATATCTCTTTTCCAAAAGTTCCCACATATATTTTACATATACATACATATGTATACATACATGCATACATATCTCCCTGTACGTTCTCCCCAGCCTCCTGGCAGTGTATAAAAAAGCAAAAATTTTCCAGTTTTAACCTCGATGCGAGGCGACACGACTCAGCTTGGCATTTTTACTTTGAATCTCACAAAAACTTACTTTATTATTTCCTATAAAAGCAAACAAAGACATCAAGCAACCCATGTAATGAATATCTGCTAGTCCCGAAGACTTCCCCTTGCACCTTCCCTTTTCTTTCCCTGTTTTGCTTATCATATTGGAAGCCATAAATATTTTTGCAATGCACACACACACATCTGCCACTCCCCCTCCCACACACACACACACACACACACACACACATCTGCCACTCCCCCTCCCACACACAATCAGAATTTTTATTACAATTCTTGGCAACATTTGTTCCGTAGCTTCTGCCCGGTTCTGCCCGTGATTTCCTCTCAGCCTACTTTTGGCATCTATTTCAGGGGTTTTTTTACCGTTCCCCTTTAGCTGCGGTGCGCCCAGAAGCATGCCATAAAAATTGACTTGTTTTCCATTTGTTTTTTTGTGGTTTGTCGCACTGCGGTTCCCTTTCTGTTTTGTTTTGCATTTTATGGCTCACATATGTCAGCTCTAATAAGTCAGCAAACTAAGCCCCAGTCAATCCCCCACAGCATCAGCTCCCACTAACTGCCACTCCCCAGCCTTCAGCTACCTCCAACTGCCACTGCCACTGCCCCAACTTCACCTACCTCCTACTGCCACTCCACCCCCACTGCTTTCTCCCCTGCCAACCCATCCTGTCCTTAATGCCACATAATTGAAATTAATAACAACTCGAACGGGGGGGAGGAAGGCCCAATGGAAATGCTGTGTAATAATTCAACAAAACAACAGGTAAGGGGGAGGCGCATTACTTTCATCCCACACCCACCCCTATTTGGCTGTCACTTACCTCTTTTCAATTCAAACAAAATTCACAGCATATTCATTTCATATTTATGTTTATTTCTGACACAACGAACCCCCCGCCACCTCACCATCCCGTGAGCGGAAATGAAGTTAATTTTTGTACATTTTCTATTCGAGCGTCAATTTTAATGCGCAATTATTGTACGTATTTTCTGTATTTTCTGTATTTTCCGTTTTTCGTGTTATTTGCCTTTGACTGACAGCATTTTCAATTGTTTCCACGGTGGAGGGTTTTATCTGCCGTTTTATTGTTTCTGTTATTTCTGTGTTTTGTATTTAGCATTTGTGTTTTTTCTTTTTTTTTCGTTGAACAAATAAATGATTTATAATAATTTCAGAAAATGGCACTTAAAGAGCGGAAATTGCCCGAAATGAAGCCGCTTTAGTGGGGTTATTGTGTGAATATATAATCCGTTCAACGAAATTCAATTGAGAGGGTAGAATTTATATAAGACAAAACGAGAAGGAACGTGAGTCGCTTCTAGTCGCGACTCTACTTTTATACCCGCACTCAGTCAGTATATAAATTTGTGAGCTTATGATTGAAATTTAAAAAAAAATTTTTAATTTTACATTTTTTGCTACATATTTATCTACATCTACATGTAAAATGTAGATAATACATCTAGAACAAATATTCTACATCTACCATTTAGATTCTAAATCTCCTCCGCTAGGGGTTTGCTCGCGCATTTCTATGTTCTGGCTATAATAATGATCCGATCTGATTCAGATTCGGCAATCTGATAGATATGGTCATTCTCTACGATACTGCGGTTTTAGTTTTAGAAACAAAATTTGGTTGCTTTAGCTTTTAGAGTCCTCTGAGATCTAGGCGCTCATCAAGACAGACAGACAGACGGACAGACGGACGGACGGACAGACATGGCTCTATCGACTCGGCTATTGATACTGATCAAGAATATATATACTTTATGGGGTCGGAAAATTTTCCTTCTCTGCGTTACACACATCCACTTTTACCACATATACAGTATACCCCTTAACTCTTTTTGAGTACGGGTATAAAAATGGTGAATAAAATATGGAAAATAAACATTAGGCATTAGGTATTGTTCGTAATTAATTGATACTAAATATATTTAGTTTCCTGATGCTCTCTAATTGAGCGAACGTTTTAATGAAAATTTTGAAAATATTTCCTAAAAATATTTCTCTTGTGGAAATATTTCTTACAAATATTTATCTTGTGGAAATATTTCTTAAAAATATTTCTCTTGTGGAAATATTTCTTAAAAATATTTCTCCTACCCTTAAAAATCTTTAAGAAATTTTGCTGCTTACTTAGAAATCTCCAGCTAAAAGGTGCAAAATCTTTTATACATTTTTCCAAGACTATACAAATAAAAGCAACTAAAAATTGGTTAACCTTTTCCCCTACCCATCGTCTGCGCACTTTTCCAGCTAAAAAGTTTAATTCAATTAAGAGTTTTTTCCCACAGCATTGTAGTTGTTCTTGTTGTGTGAGGAAAGAGGGGCGGGGCGTGAGAGAGAGAATACACAGCGTCAGAGGCAAAGTCAAAGTTGCGCTTTTCAATTTTTTGTAGCATTTTCCTCGGGTGGCAGTGGGTTGTTGGTTGGTTGGGTTTTTTTCTTCCCACCTGCAACTCTCTCGCTGCATGTTACATTCACCTTTTCTCGTGGAATTCATTAAAAATGCATTCGACGGCTGTGCAGGCCGCAGCGGAGCGTCGCCCGAAAAGAAACTGAAAAATTTAAGCAGAAAAACTTTCGAGTCGACGCCGACAAAAAAAATAAAAAGTGTTTGCCATATTGCCCAGGAGTCGAGAGGAGTCTGCCGGGCGTGGGATTTTCCTTTTCCCTTTGTGCTTAAGTTACTGCCAGGGTGAACAATTCTTGGGGCCAGACGCTGTCTTAAAGCTGCAGAGGTACAACGTTGCTTTTGGGAGGCTACTTTAATTGGCTGGTAAAATTAATCAATTATGAGGAATCTGAGACTTTGGAACTCCGTGGCAAGTCAGAAAATTCACCTTTAGCCTTCACCTTTATCGTAAAATATTTTCTACAACTATAGGGAATTTAGAGGTCCTTCTCCTTTTACTTCTCGCTTCTGCTTTTGCTTCTCTTCTACCCATCGCATGTCTCATTATGTTCCTCTCATTTCAGTTTATTTTCTTCATTTCCCCCATGTCTCTGTTGCTCTGATTTCCATTTGTATCTTTTCCGTTCTCCTGCTTTAAACTCTCTTTCGAACATCTTTTTCTCTGCTGCTGCTCCATGTCCATGATCATGTTTATGTCCTTTACTGCTGTCCCCTAATTAGCCAGGTGAATCTCTCTGGCTCATCTTAACTCGTAATATCCTTCAACCTAATTCGCTTAAAATGCATATCAATATAAGCAAAGTTTTCCAAAGTTTTCCACCGCTTGCGCAGCAGCAGCAGCAGCCTCCGCCCCGCCCTGCCCTGCCCTGCCCGGCCCTCTATTTCCTTGTTGCACTCGGAGTATCCACCGAGTTTTTTTTCGCACGCGCTACAAAGTTTTTAATTGAAAGTTTTAAGCCTTAATTGAAGTTTGCCCTGTGGCAAACTGGGCGCACCCCCGCTGGCGCTTGTAAGGCATTTGCCTCCTTTGCCAGCAGCCTTGTGGCTTCTTCCCGTGCGGATCCAGCACCTTGGCTTGGCTAACTTCACTCGCAGCTACCAGCTTCCACCTCTAATTTCCACCCGCTCTCATCACCCATTGCCATTTACAGCTTCTCCAAAGTGTGTTATCCTGAGGCGAAGCCGAAGCCGCCTCGTCAAAATCGCGTACTTTTGGAGTGAAAGGCAAATTTGCCTTTTTAGTCCCAGGTACGAAATAATTATAATTTGCAAATTTTTCCTGCGCTCGGACGTTGTTTAATTTTCTGTGGAAAATGCATAAAAGTTTCACCAAGTCGCGAGCACTCGCCACCGTTTTTTCAATCCTTTTTTGAGCCTTTCTGCTTTTTTTTTTTGAGGAATTTTTCCTAAAGCCTTGCCGACGATACTTCCTCGAAGGGATATTGATGTGGCTGAACTTTTCGTTTTCGATGGCATTTATTTTAATTAAATGGGTTCACAGCTCCTGTGGGTCCTCGGCGTCCTGTGTGTGGCTTCGTGTAGTCTAGTGTAATAATAATAATATACAATAACACTATGCAGGGGCATCGCTTTTTTGCGCAACAATATTAACAACTTTTAATAACCAATCGCCGGGCAATGCCCTCCCAGATGCGTTGTGTGTTGGGAATTATTTAAATATATTTTCCATAGTAGACAAGGTCGCATTTTGAATGCACTTTCTGGGAGGATTTCGATAGCACTGGAGGATAATATAAAAATATATTAAAATTATATTTTGAATATAGTTTGAGCATACTTTTCCCTGAGACTTGACACTCCAAAGGATATTTTTAAGCAAGTGAATTCTGGACATGCACATTTTTGTATGTCCGATTTCTCAACTTCAAATAAAGTCTAAAATTTCGATTTAATCTTGAAGATATTTTATGCTGAATACTCCTAGAAAATATGTTATGTTAATGGTACATATGGCTGATGGTTTTTGTTGGTTGAACAAAAACTAATACCATCAATCATTTCTGATCATTAAAATGTCATTTTAAATGGAGCAATTAAATGTGAATTTCAATTTGAAATGTGTGCATTTATGCAATTTACGGATGGTGAATTCCTGCTATAAGAACAACCTGATGGTGATTATAAATGCTAGTGAATTTTCTCTACGCATACCTTTAGAGCGTTTGATTTCCATTCTTTCAAACTTCTGCTCCAATTTGGTATAACCAACTTGCTACCCTTTCTTTCCCCTTGATATGTATCCCTCTGCTCTTTTGTTGCTGGTGGAACATATGACACAAATACTCACACTACCGCCAGTCACCTCACATTTGACCTCACACCGAGAATACACAAAAAATAAAACAAAATGAAGAATCGACCATTGCATATCGCGTTGTTAATTAAATAAAAATATTACATTCGAATTTACGAAATATTTTATTATTTTTTACGTTCATTTTTGGCCCGCATTCGGCCCCTGCTATTGTTGTTTGTGCACACACACACACCCGGATGTTGTTCTTGTTCCATCATGTTTTCGTATACATAAATACATATGTATGTAGGCATATAAAATTATTCATTATTTTTCTCTGATTGTATTCGTATGAGTGAGTATTCGTATGCGTATGCTCATGAATGTGTGCTTGTCCGTGTGTGGGAGAAGTTAACCCAAAACCAACGCACACAACACAAAGAATCAGAAGAAAATGTCAGTTTTTAATTAAATTTTCACGGAAGTGCAGCCACATTAAACGGAAATGTTGAAGCATTTAAATGCAAACGACATGAGGCGGTGGCGGGGAACAAAAAAAAACAAACTGTAGGACACGATGGATGACCCACACACACAGTGTTCCCCCCCAGAATCCGGCAGGCCACATGCAGCACATCCTCTCATCATCATCATCATCATCAGGAGCAGCAGCAACAGCAGAAGCGCCTTTGTGGTCGTTGTCAAGTTGTTTGCTGAGCTCTCGAGAAAACTGCAGCTTTAATATTAAAAATAATAATAATATCAATATGTACGCGAATCATAAGTATTTATGTGCCATCAATGGGAGAGGGTTTTTAAAACCTTTATGTGGCGAATAACTAGAGCAAAATGGTTGAAATTTCAATAACTACTGAATCTCAATTAGTATCTATAATTTAATACTATTCTTCATTTAAAACCACAACTATTGCGACTTTGCCGTTGTAGTTTTTTCCCCCAAGGGCCCTAAAACTTACAGGGAAAAACTACAATTTCCGGAACTACATTAAAACCAAACATCGAACATTATAATGAAGGGGGGTGGGGGAATATGGTGCTGTAAATTCATTCCATATGCAAAGAGTTTTTAATGTTTATTTATGCAATAATGCAACGACAATTAGGCCAATTAAATATTTATTTTTACACTCGCATCGGCCATCGGCCAATCCCAGTGGAATGGAATTGAGAATTTTTGAACATTTTAATATTTGTTTTAATTTGCATTTGTTGTTGTTGCTCTGCTCGTCTGGACCAATGGACCATCCATTTCGAGTGCTGCTTTCGAGTCGAGCCACCACCACAAAGGCAGCAACAACTTGCTTAATTTCCATTTTGTTGTTGGTCAAATGAAAGCAAACAATAAGCAACAAAAAGGGCTGGACTATTGCACTTTGTCAACTCCAAACAAATTGAAAAATCAACAAAGAAATTAAGGCTAAACTTTGGAGCCGAAGCATCGAATACGCTTGCAGATCGATTTAGCAGAGAGCCAGAGAGTTGTTCATTTCCACAGAGGGTTTTAATGAGTATGCGAATTGACATACGCACCTACAAAATATAAGGAATATATATCAGAGAAATATCAGACATTTTACTTCCCTTCAAACATTTGCTCAAATTTATAGCAGCCTTCTGTGGTTAGGGTATAAAACAAAAACTACATCCGACAAGTAAAATCAACAGCAAAGTGCAAAGTGAACAACAATACCGTGCCGTGGCGACAAAATAAACTATAAATAAAACCGCAAAAATTAATTAGTAAACCAGCAACTAACTGAAAAACTAAAGTATATTAATTAATCGCTAGTTGGATTTCCATTTCAGTTTTTTTGTTGCTGCTGCTCGAATATTTTCATTTGGTTTTTGCTGGTTTCGTTATTAGTTATTGCTCACTTGGGCATTGGCACACACAGCAGCCACACACACACACTGCACACACACACGTGTGTGTAATTGATGAGCGAAAAAAGTTTGGATTATGATGCATGGGCCTCTGGACAAATGATCCAAATGTAAACTGATAGGGATTCTCTGGGGTAACAGAAAATGAAGTGGAAATCCATGAGATACACATAGAATGTAGATTGTTGTGTAGGTATCCTTGGAAGAGGTTCCCTAATACATTACACAAGTTTGTTTGTCATTTGGCTCCACTAATGTGGCATAAGAAAAAAATTTAATTATAGCCAAAGCCTCAGTAGCCAAGGCTTTAACATTTTTGGCTTAAACTTTATAAGCTCAACTTAACTTAGCTTTCAGTAAAACTTTTCAAATTAAAAAATAAAAAAATTTTTAAATATTAATTTTTGAATTTCCGTTACACTTTTTGCAGCGCCTTTCTCTGCGCTTCTCATAGGTCGCACCTAAGCAGGGCTGGGTTTTTAACATTTTTCTACAATTTGTGTGTGGTGTTGGTGTGGAGTGTATTAGTGTTCTCTTGCTCCCCTTTTTTATCTCTCTCATCTCATCTTATCTCTCTCTCTCTCTCTGTTATCTGTCTCATCTCTCTCTCTCTGTTATCTCATCTCAGCTCTCTCTCCGTTATCTCATCTCAGCCCTCTCTCTTTCTGTTTTATCTCATCTCATGTCATCTCTCTCTCTCTCTCTGTTATCTCATTTCTCTCTCTCTGTTATCTCATTTCTCTCTCTCTCATTTTTTTTTACTCAATATATATTTTCCTTTTTTATTACTATTATAATTTTTTTTTTATATAATTTTAATATCATTTTTAATTTGCAACTGTTTTTGCTGCTTGCACCAATGGACCATGAACAACTTTTTTTACCTCTCTCTCATATTTTTCTGTCTCTCTTCTCTCTGTCTCTCGATTTCACTCTCTCTTGTTCTCTAATCAGCGACTTTTTCATTCTCTCTCTCTTTTCACGACTATCCTCAAAATGCATTAAAAAGTAAAACTATTCTCCCGTACAAGACTTTCTTTAATGTTTTGTTTTCCACGCTTAATTAAATCCCACCCGCAGATTTTCAATATTTTAAATATGCCATAATTTTTTATAGTTTCACCATCAACCTTTGACACCTTTCATTATTACCCACCGACAATACCCGACAATTTCAATTTCGCATTATAGACCCAAAACCGCGGCAATGAAAGAGAACACAGACCACAAAATTATTATTACTGCTACTGCGACGGCAGTTGCTTTTACTCCTGCCGCTGCTGCTGCTGCTGCTGTTGCTGCTGGGACACGCTTAAACATGACAAAAAAATTAAAACTAGAATGCGAATAAAAATTCATAAAATGCGATAGGATATTTAAATATACCCTGGATATTCAGCTCAGTGTACAGTGAGAGAATATAAGAGAGAAAGTTGAAGGTGGAACATAGATTTTAATCATTTTTCCCTGCTCTTAAGAATTCTCCAAGAATTGCTTTCCTTGACTAGTTTTTACTCAACATAAACAATCTTTAATTACAGTAATTTTCTCCCCGTGCACATTGCTATAATCCGCCCACAAACACTAACCCATAAGTATGCAGACTCCACCCTCAAAAACCTGACAAATCTCTACAGATTGCCCCCAACCCCCAAGCCACGCCCGGCCAACATTCTCCCGTGCTGCCTGACCGAATCGGTTATATGTTATTAAAACCATTTTTAATTGAAAATTAATTGAAATATCAATTGAAATGGCATTAAAATGCGTCCAACCGAGAGCGCACAAATGCCATGGACACCGACACCCCGACCTGTAACCTATAACACAACACCCCCCGGCCAGCAGTAGCACCCACTGCACCCCACTTGTCCATCATCATAATTCCTTTGGCGAATTTATGCATTACAATTTATTATGATGCCATTTCATTTGGCATTTATCCAGCCACCCATACGGATATAATGCCCACTCGTACAAACATATGTACATATTTACATACATATGTATGAATACACTCGTGTGTGTGTGTGTGTACGCTTGAGTGCCAGTATCTGGTGTCCTGTGTGTCTGGTGGTGTCTGCTTGTGAAGATAATTTGTAATGGTTTAATTTGAGCTCCACCAAAATATGCATTTATCAGCTCAGGCGAGTGATCACTGTACTTGAGGCTCGAAATCAATTAATACTCAATTGTAATTGGTGAAAACTTTCGTATCGAATCGAATCGCATCGAATATCGAATGCCGTCATAAATTAGCCAGAGACAAAACACTAATTGAATTAAGCGGATTTACAACATTTGTTGAACATTATTAATTGAAATTGGAATTTCGTGTGTGCTGCATGTGTGTGCTGTATGCGTGGGTGCACTGTTCGGTTTAAATCATTTGCTATGTATGAGTGCGGCCCAAGGCTGTGGTGCAAAAAGGAGCAGCATCCTGAAGAAGCCATAAATTTAGATGGGACCCACTTTGACACTGCTGCAGATGCTGCTGCTGTTGCTGCACCTCGAAGGAGGCGGTTGGAAGGTTTTATGCTGTGCTTTTTTCTGAAATTTACTCTCCCTTTTTTTACACTTTACTTCATCGAAGAACCCCCTGAACAAACAGGTGGCTGGGGCATACAAAAAAGAAAGCAAAACGTGCACCACTGCACACTGCGCACCTCCCCCCAAAGGTAAACGTTGCTTCAGTTCAATTGGCTATGGGTCAATGGATGAGTTACGAGAAAAGGCGGCAGCAGATGCTGAAAAAACTGAAACTGTATCGCGCTTTTTGTATCATTTGTGGGTTCTGCTAGCCTCAGAGAACACCAAGCGAAAAATGGGTCAGCGTGGACTAATAATATTCCCAGGCAGATTTGTCGTGCTTTTGCCCTACCTTAAGCCCACACTAGATTCCCCAGAATCCAGTATCCCCAGCAATTTGCAAGTGTTTACCGAGAAAACCTCAGTCATGGGAGATCGAAAACAAAAGAAAAACACAAATCAAAAAATCAACACAACACGCTGGGAAAACAGAAAACAGAAAACCAAGAGCCAAGAGGAAACGGAAAGGAAATGCGCCGTGGAACTTTTACAGACAAATACAGTTAACCACATTTTAAGCACATTTAAATACAACAACAAATGGGGGAAAAATGGCTCCAGATGTGGGCGTGAGCATGGAGGGGCAAGTGCTGTGTGTGGGAGTGGGAGTGGCAAGTGGAAGTATGGTTAAGGCCAGGCAGACGAAGGCAATGAATTACAATGACACGCACCTAACAAAAAATAAAAGAAAGAAGAGACAATCAGATACCCAGGGACACTGTGGCATAAATACGTAACGGGTTTACTCCATCAACGCCTCCAATATACCCTCTCACCCAACGATTAATGGGTATGACAAAAGAAAAGGAAAAAACTGTGCGGCATGACAGGGAACAATGCCGGGCAAGAGGACATGCCAGAGGACAGCAGCAGGAGCAGCAGCAGGAGCAACAACAAAGGAGGCGGCGGTGGCGGCATGCCACTGTGCGAAGGCATCCAGCAGGAGCAAATACTACAAGCAATTTAACATTATTTTAATGCCAACCTCCTTTCGTCTCTTTTGTCTCTCAGACACGAGTCCCACGTCCAGCCCTTGCATGGGAATCACCAGCACACAGCAACCCTCCATCCATCCACCCACCCACTCTGCACTCGCCAGCACACACCCCTCCCCATTCAGCACAGCATATTTACATGCGTGTTTATCTGCCATGTAAGTAGTGTGTATAAAATAGAGCGACTCTTATCTATGTGTGTGTGTGTGTCATGGCCGCCTGTTGCGAATTGAAGGCAACTCCCTCAGAGATGCCTCTTAGCTGCCGGATTTTCACTGCAAAGCTCCTTTATTCCTTTTTTCCAGGCGCTGCTCTGCTTAATGTGATTCGTGACTGAAACTATCGCAACGACGACGACGATGACTGTCATGAGCTTTCCATGTGAATGAGAGTCGTTCCCCCGTTCGTTCGTGAGTGAGTGAAAGTCCCATCGCTCATCTCCAGCACACACACACAGACAGACAGACACGCACTTCAATTGTAATAGTGTGCAAATGTGTTTGTCATTTGTCTTTTTAACGCCAAACTGCCTTTGAATGTGTACGTGTGCCCTGTCCCTGTTCCACCCTGCTGCTCCCTGTTCCTGTTCCCTGCTGCTCCCTGTTTCTCCCCTGTTGTCTGTGTTGCCCTATTCCCTATTCACTATTCCTGCCTCCAGGCTACCCAAAATGGTGGGTCTGCCAGCCCGCTGTGAGGCCGACGACATTTCGACTTCCGCCGGAAGTGCGCATTAAAATTGCCATTAGCCAAGCGGGCAGGGGAGGTGGAAGGCAAAGCGGCAAGGAGAAGGCAGAAGCAGAGAAGGAGAAGGCGCATTTTGGCAACTGGCAAACAATAGGCGCGTAATTTGCTCGACCACCAAAAAAAAAAAAAGAGCAAAAGAGCAGCAGAAGAGGACAGAGACCAGTAGAGCTTTTGAAGCAATTGTGCCGCCACTTTGCCACAGAAGAATCCCCCTAATGACGATTTGTTGGTGTTAGTTGGGCCACAGCCGCACTTGAAGAATGCCAAAGAGAAAGAGTGAGAGAGAGAGGAAGAAGCAGGCAAAAGTAAAGATAATAAAAATAAAAGGGAAATGGAATTTTGTGCAGTTTAAAAGCAGAGTTTGGAGGGAAAGTAAAGGATTGATATCCGTTTAAAGTGCATCTCCCCTGTCTAACAGGGGCACCCTAGTCGTAATTTCCCCTACATGCCACATGGTGTTGACTGCACTAAATATTCAAATTTCATATTGCTTACCCCTGAGGGAGACTTCCACCCTTCCTTTTTGTGTCTCTGCATTGTAACCCTTTCTCGCACAGAGCATTCTATAATGTGAAATAGTGTTGGTGTTTTTGTTATTGTTGTTGTTCAGCTCTAATTAGGGGTGCATTTTTAATGATGTTCAACGCTTTGCAGCACTGTTTTTTTTTATCGACTTTTCCACCCCTCCAAAATCATTTCAAGCGTGTGAAAAAAGCAGGAAAAAAAAAACAAAGTGTTATTTAAACTTTAACCAAATGAAATGCATAGTTCAGCCATCCTGTGAATGCATCAAAGAATTTTTCCCAAGCGGGTTTCGCATAAATATTTGCACAAACCGCACAAAAGTGCCAAAGAGAGAGAGAGAGAGCGGCGGTGGAGTGTGGAGTGCACTCCTCTTCCCTACGCCACGCATGAGTAATTTATTTAATTAATTTGTTCATAATTAATGCCAATGGCAAAAATACCGTTTGCTCTGTATGTTTATAAAAATGTCATAAATTTTCAACGTTTTTTTCTCATGCTGCTGCTGCCACTGCCACTGCCACTGCTGCTTCTGCCACTGCCACTACAACTGCTGCTGCTTTCCTTCTTTCCTTCGGTCTGATCGACCCACCGACCAACCGTCTGTCATATTCATATTGCATCGCCTGATGCGACTTTTTGCAAGCTATTTGTTAAATATGTCACTTTTAATATGCCACGCACATTTTCACTTATTAAGTGCGCTTCATTCGGTGACAAAAAAGAAAGCAAAAAAAAGAGAGTACGATATAAAAAATAAATATTATAATAATAATAATGGGAGGGGTCGAACAGCAAGAGGACCGCAATGGCGCCCGTCATTGTGCAGCGTGGCGTATGCGTGATTTTTAATCAACCCAACCAGCAGCAGCTTCACTACAGCTTCAGCTACAGCTACAGCTGCAGAGCCTCATCATCATCATCATTCTGGGCGGCCTCATTCACATTCAGAACCGCAGTCCACAGTCCTCTCAACCTTTCAGCGTTGCATTAAATGCATTAAAGCAAAGTATTTTATTTCGTTTCATAATGTTTATGATCGTTAAAAAATAAAATTACGTGGCGCGAAAATATGATGAACAATGTGAGAGACCGCGACAATGCTGCCACAACGTTTCTGCTGTGTCTGCTACTGCAACTGCTGCTGCTGTTGCTACAGAGTTGATAACGATGACGAAACCCAGTGGATTAATGACGATTTATAGGTGGAAATATAGTGAAAATGCCGTTAAGCTGGGAGTAAAGGTATGCCGGGAAACAAGGTATTAACACGTCACATATAGAGAGGAGGTAAAAGAAGGTCTAAGGGCTCAAAAGAAATGAATTAATAGTTTGGAATATCGAGGGGTTGACAAATTTGATCCTACAGAAAGATCTTCTAATGATGCCTGTACTAATACCAATTACTAATAAATTCTTTAATTGAATTAATGGCAACTTTCTACAATTTATATATATTTTTGTTTAAACTTAAATTTGCAAAACTTCACCCCCTAAAACAATTAAATCAATGAACTCCTTTAAACTGATTTCTCAGCTGTGCACTTGATCACAATTACAATCCCCAAAAACATGCCAAAAACCTCTCCAAAAAAACACACACGTGCCGCCGCACACGACTACGACTGTGTGGTGTGTCATCATGTGCAATGGGGCGTATGAGCGATTTCTGTGTATGCGCGCAGAAAATGTTAAGTGCTTAATGGTTAATGCCACTTATGTGGCTTGTATCAATTCGGTAGCAATCGAGACCGCAACTTGTGACAACACTTGAGAGCATAGATACCAGATACCAAATACCCACCCCCGAAGGCAGATACTCGAGCAGAGAATTGAATTAAAATTGCAAATCCACTAAATCGAATGGTGGGGGGGAGGAGGAGGAGTGAGTGGAAAGTAAGGAGAGGCTTAAAAAAGAAATCGCACTTAATGCAATAAAATGCCAATGCCAAGAGGGGCTATTTACAAGAGAGAGAGTGGGTGGGTGGGGGTAAAATGTATCAATTGGTATTCGCAGAAACCAAACACACACACACACACACGCACGCATACATTGATGTGGATGCTTTACTCAATTTGCAGGCAAATAGCAAGGAGAAAGCGGCTTGATAAAAATCTATTGCATACTAATAGGCACTTCAATTCAATTCGCTCACTTAGCCAGGACCTACATATATGTGTGCTGTATGCTGTATGTGTGTGTGCTCAGTCTGTGTGTGTGTGCGTGTGCTGCACTTTACAATGACCCATAATAAAGTTTGTTTGCCGCTCTGTGTCTGCCAATTTGAACATTTTGTGTTTGCCCAACGATGCCCGAGCAAATAACCGATGTCAAAGAGCAGCACCAGCACAAAACCAGAGAGCGATAGAGAAAGCGAAAGAGAGAGAGAGAGAAAGAGAGATAGAGCGAGAGCGAGAGCGAGAGAGCAACAGTGATTGTTGCTTCGCTCACACCTTTCGTCAAGTTTACACAATGTTACGCATACGCCACGTTGCCCATTCACCTGCCGCCATCATATGTTTCCCACTTTCCGGTTTCCTGTGCCAGGCTACTCTAGCTGTGGCGGGCAGAGGATTACAGGGGCCCAAAAGAGCTCACAGAGCGCATGTTTGCTGGCAAGCACAAAGCTCTCTTTAGAGTTGAAGGGACGGCACTTAAAGAGCGAAAGAGAAGAGAGCAAGGAGAGAGAGAGAGTTTCACGGCAATGGGCAGCACTTTTCTCCGGAGTTGTGGTATTTATTTGCTAGTATTTTTTGACAGTGTTTCAGCTGGAATTTATGGCTGGGTAAAGGTAAAGAAAATGCATTTTACTTGCAAAGACTTGCAAGTGATTTTCATATTAATAATATTCATAGGATTATAGGCGCAAGTACAGCCCGAAATCTCTTTAAATTAATCCCAAATTTAAACCTTTAATCAATCCCAAATCATCGAGAGTTCGACTGCAGCCCACACATCGACCTCAACCCGGGCTATTAATTAGCCATTTTGAATGCCATTTGGAATTCAACCTCAATCGATTGATGACCCTTCCTCTCCTCATGATGTCATTTGCAAGCTGTCAAAAGCAAATCCTGTGCGACGCCCCACCATACCCCACCCTCTCTACCATATGCGCACCTTATGCGAAGGCATGCAAAATACATTAAATGTTTGAAGTCAAATTGAATGGAGGGTAGAACGGGAACGTGGACCTCAACTAGAGGCCCAGCAGTGCGTATGAGTGACATTTAATTAGTACGACATAAGCGTCGCCATAAAGTACACTTTGAATTGTATTTATTTGCGAAGAACAGAAGAACCCCTTCGAGGAAGAAGGAGCGAGAACTTTTGTTGCTCTGCCATTCATGTGTATTTGGAGGGTATTTACACACACATTTCACACCACCAGACAGACAGACAGGCAGAGAGACAGACAGACAGACAGACACTTGAACAAAGTGTAAGACATTTATAAGCAAATATTTATAGCGCACTCTCAGCAGCAGCAGCAGCAGGAGGGGTAGGGAAGTGCGAGGTGCGAGGTGCGGGGAGCCTGTGCAAAACAAAATAATTACAACATAAATTAAGCAAAATAACCGCAAACGCGTAAATGTTACTTCGTGACTTCTCCGCTGTCGCTGTGTGTTTGTGTGTGTGCGAGAGAGAGAGAGAGAGAGAGAGCATGCATTAGGGGTTGTATAGCTGTGAGAGCACGAGGTTAGGTTACCTCTTAAGTAGCTTGCAACAAGATGCTCAAGATGTTGCCTGCGTGTAATCAAATTATACCTACCTTCAGTTGCCACCTAAGAGATGAGGCTGAGAATGAGGTTGAACCTCTCACCCTTAAAGAACTGAATAAAGATGGGGAAACTGTGTGTGGCGGCTTTCAACTTTCAAACCAAAATATTAATATACGAAAATAACAGAATGATGAGCATGAAAAATGCGCAAGTAATCGCGAAAATTCCTGACAACGCGAAGGAGAAGTGCAAATGGTGCTGGAGCCTGGCAGCAACTCTGCTTCGATGGAAGAATGGAAGCTGCCACACACAAGGCGTCCAAATGAACACGCACCACACTCCTTCCTGTCTGCAAAAGTATTTTCTTTTTTTTTTAATTAGATGAAACTTTCACCTCCAGCTGCTGTCGCGGTGGGGCGGGGGCAGAGCAGGGCTGCTGATGGGGGATTGCTATCTAAGTCTTGGAATTTGACTTTATTTCATACTTGGGAAAGTCTTTGGGGCCCCTTTTCGCTCCCTGCCTAAAAGCAAACTTCGAGGCTAGAACTATGCAAGAAGAACTCAACACAAAAACAAGATATAACTGCTGCCCAGAAGAAACCGAAGACTTAGATGCCCTGCCAGCACTGGCATGGCTGTGTGAATGATATAATTTGCATTCTTTTCTGTTTAAAATTACCCCAAGATAATATAGAAAATTATATGGAGAGTGTAACATATTTTCCATGCTACTTTTCCCCTGCAAGAGCAGCACAGGAGTTCCTTCCATTGCTGCTTCAGTTGGGGGCTAAGTGACAGCATAGAAAGTAGCCAAAAACCCCACAGACAGGACGAGCACACTTGACGGCGGTACGGACGACACGGTAGTCCTCCTGCCTTCGAGTGCGTAGGAGTTAAATGGAGTCAGCAAACCCAGCCCAACCTCCACTCACCCCTCCCCCAGGTGTACTTCCCTTATTATATTTCATTTGACAATTGCGTTTCTCGTGTTTGTGAAAGACACAACCAAATGAAATGAAATGAAATGAAAGGAAAAAAAACACGAAATGAAACGAAAGGAAAAACATGAAAATGAGTGAGAGTCGTCGAGTAGGCGTGGTCGTCTTGTGGGCGTACCAAATTGTGTACATGAATAAGTTAACTACCGCACTAATGTACATTTGATGTACTTTTCTGTCCCGGTTGTCAGGCGGTAGGCACTGAGGGTTCTGAGGGATATCTAAGGTGTGTGGAAGCACTGGAGAAGGCGCTTGAAGTTGGCTGGATTTTAAGGTATGACTACGAGTATGGGTACGGGTACGGGTACGGGTACGAGTACACTTCTCTCAGGTATACAGACAGTTATTTGTATTGAGGCACTCGCAACTGAGACCTGAGGCTGGGTGTCTCCGCTTGACAGGTGCCACAAGGCAGCCGTCGTCAGCATCAGCTCCCCCCCATTGCCATTGCCATGCCCACATCCCCAACACTCCTCCACATCCTTTAGCTCTCCTTGTGACGCAGACTTTTGGCGTATTGAAGTGGAAGTGTTGTGTGTGTGTGTGCGAAAAGTTGCGTTGTGTTTTGGTGTTGTCTGACTTTCAGGCGTACAGAAAGTATTCCAGATGGGTTTACAGTGGGCCTGGGATGTTAACTGATGAAACAAAAATTAATTAGACAACTGTGAAAAGTTCTTTAAGTAAAATTTAAGAGGAACAGCGCAAAATGTATGCAATTAAAGACCATAGAAATATGCTTATGGAACTGCAGGGTATTGGTAGGTATTTCTGCCCTCGGTTCTCCTTTTCGCTGGCAGTTTTCCCTCTCTCTAAGTGCACATAAAAATTAAATTAATTTCTGCTATTTCTGTTTAAGTTTTGCCACCTGAAGTTGCGTCACTTTGTGACTTGTTTCGCGCCCACTGTGCCTGCGGGCAATTTCCCCCTACCCTAAAATATATCTATTTATATATGCATTATATCAACTTATATTCAATTTCCTTGCTTTTCACATGACTTCCCGGCACACGCATCTCCCTCCAGGCAACACAGCAGCACTTCCCGCTTCCCGCTCCCCTCTTCACACTCCACCAGGGTTGTCACCTAAGCGACAATGGCAACACGTTTATTAGCTACCCAGTGCCCCACCCACCCAATGCCCCACCTGTTGCCCACACCACGGACTTCACGGCCTACTTTGTCAGCTGAGCATTCGAAAATTTTCAAAATCAAATTAACTGTCTTTCATTTCAGTATGAAATGAAAGTCGAAGAAGGAAGGAAATATTGTGGGACTTGTTTTGGGTTTCCTTTCTTTTCTTTTTTTTCTTTTTTTTCTTTTTTTTCAATTTGCATGTGAAAAATTCACTTTTGTTGTTACATTTTCTGTTCATTTCCTTTGAGTAATTCAAAACCTGCATTGACAACGAAAAGCTGCATCTGTGAATGGAATGAGGGAGAGAGGGAGAGGACCAGGGAGAGAGAGATGGGGGCAAGAACTTTGGAACAGGATCTGTGGCTGTTGCCAGGAACGCCAACCCAACCCATACCCGGAGGATGTCTCTCTCTCGTCTTTGGAGACACATTTGCCAGAGCATTAAGTTTCACAGGCTGACGCCCAGGCTGTGTGCCAGCAGAAGCTTCCGTCATGAAAATGATTTTTATTAAAATTCGTTCACAATTACAGAGCGAGAGGTGAATGGTAGGGAGAGAGGGTGGTAGGGCTCACCTGAAGACGCAACCGCTCCGCTTGTTTGGCTTTTATTATGCCTGTCCTGTCCCTCCATCTGTCGCTAGCATGGGCATGAGTAATGTACACGACGGCGGCTTGTGTGTCACAATTACCCAAAGGGATTTGTCTGCCGACGTGCAACAGCCACCGCTCCAGTGCCAATCCCCAGACTCCACCCCCAAACTCCACCCTTTCTCTTCAACATTCCGCAGGCAACATAATACCAGCATTATGAGCAGAGCATACCAAAGGGGATATCAGCACATTGTTATACACTAGCCATGGAATGAATAACAGCAACTGCTTCAGCATACACACATGCGGGTGGGTAATCGGGGCAGAAATCGAGGCATCAAGCGGAGTTCCTTGAACTACATTTATGGATCACTTTAAAGATTCACATCATAGGTACTTCTGCTGGTAAATTGATCTTTAGCCAGTTCTTCTTTCTGCATGTCTCTCTTTCTCTTCTTGGAGATGCTGCCCTTGGCTTAGCTTTAGCTGCTAAGTGCACCCACCTAAGCCACGTTCAGCCGCTGCTTGAGCCAACCCCCCCCCCCCCCCCCCATACCTTGCCGCTTTTCATTTATGTTTTTCCACGCGCCTTTTACCCTCCTCTATGTGTGTGTTCTCTCTGTGTATTAAGTGCAACCGACTGAGCAGCGTAGCGCTCGTACCTTCAAGGTATTTTGACTTAATATTTAAATTATATTTTAATATTTTTGCTTTGCTCTCGACAAGAGCAAAGACAAACAAGGGCTCTTCGGATCTCTGCCTTTTCCTTTTCCTTTTCCTTTTCCTTTGCTGGCTTCTGTTTGGCGCTGCTCTTTTTGTGTGTGTGTGTGCGCCTCTTGCTGCCTTTTGGCTTATGCTGTAATATGTACACCGGTGCGTATGCGTGATTTGGCATTCTGGTTTTCATTTTGAAATATTTATGGTATATTTAAGCATATTTTTGTGCCGTTGAATAACGTCTAGAGTCTAGAGTCTAGACTTTACTTAAATCAAGAACAAAAGCGAACAAAATAGCTGCAAGCCAAGTAAGTGTTGGAGAAATGTAAATCCCATTTGTGTGCCATCAAGGAGGGTAGCGAGGGGTAGCGGAGTGGCCAATAACCTTGAGAGACCCACGAACGAAGACGCAAAACGATAAAGAAGTGAAATTCATGGACTGCCTGCCCGCCTGCCTGCCTGCTGGGGGTACGTATACCAGGCCTGCTGGCACTTAAAATGCACTCAACTAAAATGCCACAAATGTTGCAAAAGAGCCAACCAAAACATCAACAGGCCATGAGGCAACTGGCCCCCGGAAAACGCAAACAGCAAATAGCAAAAACAGCAAGCAAAAGAAAAGGTCATTGAGGCAAACGTAAACGTAAATGAAAATGAAAATAAAACTGCAAATAAAATTAACACGCACATGAAAATGTGCGAAAGCCAGACGGGGGGCTAGCTATGCTTTACTCGTAGTTGCTGCGACTGGTTGCGAGGGTGAATCGAGAGATTTGCTCAAGGAAATATGCAGAGATAAATTCAATCAAAGCAGCAAATGGGAGTAAAATAAAAGAGGCAAAATTTTTCGTAGTGGTTAGGCGTTCCAAGTGGCAGATTTTCTACTGAGTATTAATGCTGCTTATGCCTCTGAAAATTCGCACAAAAATTAAATGAATTAAATGGTAGATAAAATCATTTAGGAATCACTTTTTAGGAATTCCTTTGCCTCACCATGCTCGAGGACACGCCTAAGTCATTTTTCCATAACATTTTGATGCACATTAAATCAAAATTGCTATGGCAGCTCCCCTACCACCCACTACCATCCCCTACGCCCCTGTGTGTCCCCTGCAGGACCCTCTTTAGACCACTATTCAGAGACCTGCCTAAGTGCCGGCAGCTACTACTATCGCATGGCAGCTCTCCGGTAAAGTAAATTTATTTAAGTTAAAAGTCAACACACACACACACACAAACACACACACAAACACACACACACACACACACGTACCACCTATTGCTGCCCCTGCCCACAGGGGTGCACATTTGCACACTTAATGTCATACTTGGACCCGAGCCCCCCTTTTGGCACCCAGCAGCCACGCCCATTTACTTTGGTAACGCCATAAAGTATACAATGGCATTGGTAATAAACCGCAACGCGTCATTGGCACTCTTCAGGGCACACCAGCCGCCTGCCACCACCCCTCTGAAGGAAGACCAACCACCACCACCTTATACTCTCCTCCTACAGTTTCCACTCTCCATTACCCCTGCGGTTGCCCTTCGTCCAGCAGGGCAGGTCCTTTGTGTATCGGCATCCATGTGGGGGTCTGCCTTTGCTTCTACTGCCACTTCCACTTCCTGCAAGTTATGTTGCATACACCAAAAGGCGTTCGCCTTTTGTGTCCAACTTATTGACGCGAGCACTCCGCTGACTGACTTTCAACTGGAAGGGGGAGAGGGGGAGTTGGGGACCCTGACTTGAATGCATGTGAACGTAGACGTAGACATGGATGCAGACGATGCCCACTCCCCCACCGACTGGTGCTGGCCATGCACCATGCTCCACTGCGTGATGGCGTTAATGTTTGCCCCCCAGTCCACAACGTGCGATGTATATAGTAATGATATATAATGCATAACATTTACCACTACCAGACGTTGTCGCTCATCAGGGCCCTGCTTGCGGGTCCCTTGTCCCATCCGGCATGGGTTCGGTTCCTTTGTTGCTTTCTTGTCAAGGTGTTGATATAGGCGTTGGCTTTACTTCCCTCTGCTGCCACTGCCACTGCTGCTCCTGTTGTTTGTTTGATTATTGATTGACCGCTGAGCTGGAAACCAGAAAGAGCGACGCAGCGAACGAACCCCAAACCGCCGGCCGTCTCCAGCCGTCTCCTTAAATGACCAAAAAGTCAAGTGTACTCCTGGCTGTACTTCGACTCCTTCTGAAGATACCACAACTCCTAAAGCTATGCCACACCTCATATACCCGTCCACCCCCACACCATCAACATGCAACATGCAACATCATCATCATCATTCTCATTCTCATTCTCATCGTTGAAACTGCCGCCATAGACAAGCAAGTTTAACAAGCTTTTTATCAACCTTAACACCCAGTCATAAGCCGCCCATTCAGATTATTCATTCACTAGCGGAAGTTTTTCACACGCTTCGCCATAAAAAAAGAAACAGAGAGAGAGAGAGGGAGCAGGGGAGAGGGACCCATAGCTAGCAACTTGAACTTCATTGTCACAAAAGGGATCAAGGAGTGGGGGTGTGGGGGTGGGAAAAAACTCTAAACCCAAAAGCGTGCAACATTATGCAGGGAGCGCCTCGAGTGCCTCATGTGCATGTCACTTCGATCACTGCGCAGATTTAATCAACTATCCATCCATCCAAACAGGCAACCCCCCCCCCCCCCCCTGGCCAACGGACACATCCTCAGACTCTCAGTCTCTTTCGCTGCGGGCGGGCCACCAACCGATGCGATGATGTGATGTGCTCTATTATATTCATATTTTATAGCTACTTACATTTTACAGCCCCATGCCAAAAGAAACGAGAACCCAGACCCAAGACCGAAGCGAAGCGAAGCGAAGCGAACCGGAGAGAAGCTAAACCCATTTTATCCGCTGCCTCCCCGCTGCTCCTGGCACCCAATTGCTGGGAGTTATTCTGCTGCTTGCAATTTATGTGCGTGTGTGTGGATATATACAGGGTATGCAGAGGGTGTAAGCAGTTGGCTGTACGTCTGGCATCTAATAGAGAAAAGTGTGCCTTAATTTAGAGCACATTTTGATTAAGTTTTGGGTGTTTATTTGAGTGGCATTAGCCTTAGTTTAGGCAGACATTTCACGTGGAATATACTGCAGATGCCTGTTTGAGTTCTTCTAGCAGAAAGCCTACCTAATAATAAGCATTCCTTAGTCGTTTCTTTTATCATTTGGCTGCTTAAGTATCTTTTTCTTTTCTTTTCTTTGCCCTTATTCCATTGTTGTGCAAATATTTTTTAGTTCGTCGGCACTTTGAACGCCTTTGCCTCTTCTACTCCCCTTTTTTCTCTGTTGTGTGTGTGTGTGTGTAACACCATCCACTATCAGCCTATCAAAAAGTGCCGTTGTCTACTTTTGGTTTGGGCTGACAGTCGTCGGCGTCGTCAGCGTCTCTGTTGCCACTTTCTGTGCGCTTCTTTTTTTTGTGCTTTTAACATGTCTTTTGTCATTTTTGTCATTTTTTGCAGTATATATTATTATATTTTCTTGCATCCGCATACATCTACTGCTGTAAGCCAGAGAAAAAGTAACTCAGACTGGACCAAGGAAGAGTGTAGGGCTTGGGGGGTTGGGGGGGGGGGGCTGTGTAGGGTGTTGCCTGGTGACGTCTCAACCACGTCCACTTTGCGCTTCATTTCATAAAAATGCATCAACCGCAAGTTTTTTGCTGCACTTCATTCTGGTGGCCCTGTCTATGTCCTGCAGGCGCAGGACCAGGGCTCGACGTGGCTAGGCGTCCCTTTGTTGTGGCTGTCGGCTGGGCTACTTGGCTGCCGCTTGCTCAATGCAATTGGCGCAGCAAATTCCATTACACGTCTACATTTGCCACTGTTCGCCAGGCAATTTCGTCTAATTTCATTTTGAGTAGAAAAAGGGGAGGCCCCTGCCCCGTAGAAGGAGACAAGTTTGCTGGCCAGCCAATCATTGTGACGAGCATGCACTGAAATGTGGGGAAAAAGCTGCCACAGTTTTCAAAGTGTAAGCTGGCTTTGAATGCCATGTGTCTGGGGACTTTACAACACTCGTAACAAAATCGCTTTGCAACACTTATGCCTTGCAATCGATTTGAGTTTCTGTTGTCAATTATTTTGTGTCATTACTAGGGAATATTTATCAAAATAAAACAAAATACAATGGTGAGTAGAGGCAATTCAATCTGACATTGAAAATAAATTGTGTGCTCCCCGCTCTGCAAGTCGGCACTGTTTCACTTGTCTGGTATGCTGTCGGTGCTGCTGTTACTCATCTGCACCTGTGCCTATGTGCGCTCGATGGTGCCACAGCTACTCGATAATAATCGCACAGGGTAAGCCAGAGAGAGTCGTCCACTGCCCCCACCGCACTTTGCATTAAATCAGTTCACTTCCTTTCGCCATTTACATAGATGGAAGGGTGTCTTTTGGAAGATGGCAAGAATTGGCGAGCGTCTCAGTCCCTTTGTGGCGGGGGCATGTCTGCTGCAGGCCTTTGTCGTGCTCATTGGCATCTGACGAGCAGCAGCAGCAGGCAGGAAGGAAGGAGGAGGATCTGGACTGACCAACGATTGGCTTTTTGCAGCTGTAATCAATATGCAAACAAACCATTTGCCACAATAATTACAAAGTAATGCAGCGTCCGGCGCGAAATGTAAAAATAAACGCCAGCTGCCCCGCAATTCTCTTGATGACTTGGCAACCCAGTCAAATGGGGTTTGTCGGTTGGTTGGTTGGTGGGCTGTGGCAGCGACTGCGATTGGAGATGGGTTGGGTATGGATGGGGGCTTTGTGGCGTAGCATATTGAGGCCATGCCAAGCGGAGTGTCTGGTCGGAATGACGACCGATGCGCTCGCCAATGATGAAGCAATTAATTTGCAATTAAATCGATGATGCAATTGCAAATAAGCGCAGCGAAAAAGAAGCTACTGTAAACTGTAAAAAAAAAAGAAGCAGAAACGAGCAGGAGGAGGAGGAAGAGCTGGTAGAGCAGCAGCAGCAGCAGCGGCAGCAGCGGCAGAGATAGTGAATGGGATCAAGTGAATAATTGAATGCTCTTGAGGCTGAGAGAGAGAGAGAGAGATGAAAGGATGGAGTGTAACAGGAGAGTAACAACCAGGATAACTAGGGGAAACCTCTATGGGTGAGAGGACATATAGAAAAAAAAGACTTGCAATAAATTTGAGCATTGATCGTTGATTGTGCTGATCCTCGATCTCTTGTAGTAATTGTTAAACGTAAAGCAGTAAGTATAGCTTCATTTACAGAGAAGAATTCTTCTTGCAGCCTTAACCTTTGACTGCCACATACTCGTATTCCCCATTGTTTGCTTGTAGGGCATCCATCTGCGCTGTGTGTGTGTGTGTGTGTGTGTGGGTCAAGATGGACGCAGAGCAAACCACTGCACTGCGTATGCAAAGGCCAGAAAAGTGGCAAAATTAATGTCCACACACACACACAGAGATGGAAATGACGCACACACACACACTCATACACAACAAATGTTGCACATGTTGCATGGTGAGAATGAAGTTAACGTTTAAAGGGTGGGGCAATGGGTAGATGGTAAAGGCGCAGTATCCAGAACGAGACGAGCCAAGCCTGGATGGGATGTGCATTTTTCACGCTATTTTCCACCATCGAACTGAAACTGAAAATCGATCAGTTTTTAAGCCTCTCTGCCTGCCAATCGGAAGGGAAATCTGCATGTGTGCCTGTGTGTGTGTGTGTGTGTCTGTGTGTGTGGGTACGAAACGTTTTTCCATCAACTTTGGCGGTTATTCAATTAAAAATTACTTTATTTGTAATTAAATCGTATACCAAAACTCTGAAACCCCAACAGCTGCTCCACTCTGCCTGTTCCTCTCTCTCTCTCTCTCGCTCTATCGCTATCCCTCTCTGCTGGTAACTCTATCTCTTTCTATAGTACGTCAGGCTGTGGGCAGCCATATTGGTTTTGGTTTGCAACGATGCGGCAACTGTACTTTTGTACTTTTGTTAGCAAATCGCTTGGGTTGCATTTTAAAATGCAATTTGTTAGCATGGATATTGTTGTGTTATTTTTGTTGTTGTTGTTCTCTCTACTTTTTATCTCTATGGGTTTCGCTACCTCTCCCTCCCACTCTCCCTCTCTCTCTGGTGACTGGCACACAAATCACGGCAATTTATTTATGACACTATTTACAAGAAACGATGGAAGCAGAATAAAGGAGGGGGCCTTGGCTTCTGACAACAGCTGGCAGTTGCCGCCCACAAATGCAGAGACAACAAAATCGAGGCACCCCAACCACACTCCTCAGTCAGTGGGTGGGTGTGGGGGGCCCATCCACGTGCACTCTACTTAAATAACAATTTCAATATATTGAAATTTACTTTGTCACATGAAAGCTAAACAGCTTGCACTCAGCGTCAGTCACAGCGAAGGAGTCGCTGGGATGGCAACCAAACCGACACATCGACAACCCACATACCCCATGCCCCATGCACCACTGCTACCCCCTGGTGCCTGGGGGTTGGGTGGGTGCCTCAAAGTGTTGCAAAAGTGCTGCCATTGCAGGTTTTCATTTTATGCTATTTACATTTTCATATTTTTACTCCACGCCGCACCGCAAACAATTTTGTTGCCCGCTTGCCGCCTGCTGCCTGCTGCCTGATGTTGTGCTACCGAATGGGCGGCAGTAGAGAGAGGGAGAGAGAGATAGATATAGGGCGTCGAGGTATGGATGGTTTTGACAATAGATTTGTTGCATAGACAGTAGGGTAAATCGTTAGGCAACTCTTTTATATTTTTTCAATGATTTATTTTAAATTAATTCAATTTAAATTTCTTGCTTTAATTTTTCCTTTCTTTTCTTTTTAGGTTATTAAATGCAGCAGCAATTACAGGTAATAAATATTTAATTTATTCGTTATTAATTTATTTATTATTAATATAATATATTATTTAGAATTATTCTCTTGGAACATTTTTCTACCAACAAATTCGCATAGTAAAATTCGCACAAAGAGTATTTTCACTTCCTTATGCTACCTGCTTTTTGTTTCTTCTTCGGCTTGTTATTCCCTTTTGCCATTTGCCAATTTTTTGCTATTCGTTTTTATTTTCAATTTTGTTATGTTCTGTTCCACCTCCACTCGGTGGCTCTGCCACTGCCACTGCCTTTGTGTTTTTTGTGCCCATTTAGTCGTTGCCTGCAAAATTTTTAACGTACCAGGGAAGAGTCTTCTCCACAATGGCAGAGCAGGTGGGGGGGCATGGGGCGTGGCTTTGGGGGTCGGCGGCGGCATCCTTTCAAAAAGGCATCAGGTGTTGCACGTTGTGCAGCAGCTTATCTCAAATGATTTATAAACTACCAACAGTGGCGAGGCCAAAGCCATTGTCATTGCATAAAATATGCTAACAGTACAGGAGCAGCAGGAGGAGCAGCAGAATGAACAGGAGAAAGGAACAGAAACAGAAGAACAGCAGGAGCAACAGCAGCCAGAAAAAAGAGAACCAAAGGAGAACTGAATGGGGAGGGGAGAAATGACACAAAGTCCTCCTCCTGTGTGATACAGAAGGAGCAGCAGCAGCAGCAGGAGATGGAGAGCAGATCTGTTTGTGTTTGCCTTTGCGTTCGGCTCTGATGTGGAAGTGGCAACTGAAGTTGCACGCCCAAAGTTGAAGTTGGCCAAAAGGTATTAGCTTACAAGTGGCAGAGCTCACTGGACACAGTCCTGAGCCGGAGACTGGAGACAGGACTCCCCGACTCCCAGCGCAAGAGGATGAAAGGGACTTAAAGTTTTGATGCTGTGTACACCTGGTAACAGATGGGGAAATTTGAGGTAATTTCTGGTAAATTGAGAGCACACAAAAACACACACAAAAAAATAGCCTCGAATGAAACAAATACACCAGGATTGCAAGCAGGATCAGGCAACATAAAAAGTAAGATGCAGTTGAAGCTTAAAAGCAACGAAATTTGGGAATTTTATAACCATAATAGCAGACCGCCCAACCGCCCCCTCCAATGGGTCTCTCCTAATTGCCTGCCCAAGCCCAAGCAAGTCCCAGGCTGAAGGTCTTAGCTCTAAATCGAGTTCATCAATGGCTTACGATGGTTTTAAACTGTCTGTAACCAAACATATTAGTGCTTAATAGAATACACAAATATCCACACCCCACCACACCACCCACACCATCACACACCTCACCCAACGATTGGAGAACCCCCACACACCTCTCCGAACGAAGTTCAGAGCCATTTTGAATGTCTGCTGCTTCAATTTCAGCCGCTCAATCATCGAAACAAACATAATGCCCCACTGCACACACACACACACAGCGTAGGTGGGGCAGGGCGAGGGCAGGCAACAAAGCTGCTCGTAATAAGCCTCTACACTAATTGTTGCAGCTTAATTGAGGCTTACGCATTGTCTGACCATAATAACCCATCAACCATAGGCAACCTGTGCACCCCCAAACACCGAACACCCCCACCCGAACCCCGTACCCCTAGCAACCATTCGCTGCCATGCACTTGAGCCCTTTACCCAACGCTCGATTGAGTCTTGATAACTAACCTGCCACGCATACGAATGGGAATGGGAATGCGAATACACGTGGAGCAGCGGAGAGATGGCTAACTCAATTCAATTGCTGCTTAAAAATCCATTCCATATGCCATTCAAATGTTAAATGCCTCCTCTTCCGCCCCTCCGCATTGCTTGGTGTGTATTTGGTTCCAATTAATTTGCATTTGCAAAGCTTTTCCCGTCTCCTGTCCTGTCCGTCTGTATTGAGCCTCTAAGACGAAGAGCTGCGGCATTTGGCTGGCACGCCAAAACCTCAAAACTTGGACAGCGATTTATGTTGACTGCAAATTTCAGCTGTTGCCCCCCCCCCCCCCCCCCTCCACACCCAAAAAACAAGGAGATACAGACATACATATGTACTTGTATATGTATGTACATTAGGTTGAGCCGAAAAAATGTTTTTTTGAAATTTAAACTAGACACCCCTTAATTTTATTATCTTCTGTTTTATAGTAATATTACAATTTTTTTTTATTTAAAAACATTGTTTAGGGGTTGCTACCGAATTTGAAAAATTTGTAAACAAGAACATTTTGAAACATTTTGTTTTTTTTTAATAATTTTGAAAATGCGTTTAAATCTGTTGCATATATATTGATACTATTGTTATCGGCATCAATCAGTTATTGGAACCCAAAAAACCTGCACAAGTTTTTCCGAACATGTTAACTAAATATATGAATTTTTTAACGTTAGCTAAAAAATATAATTAAATTCACCTTATAATCAATATTAACTAGTTTCTAAGTTTCAATATTATTTTAAAAACCGTTAAATTCATTTTTTTTTCCATTGTCAACAAAAAAGTTTATTTTCTATTCGTAGCATATTGGTAGCATACCCCTAAACATAACACAAAAAATTAAAAAAAAATTTGTATAATTTTATTTACTAACAAAGAACAGAATAAGGGAGTGTCCGATTAAAAAACAAATGTTTGGTTAAATTTTGGCCCAGCCTATTGTACATGTGTATATAGGGGCGGTATTCGTTGGGGATTTGCAGCTGCAGGTGCTCTTAGTACTATTTATTTGATTATTATCATAATTCGTACATCAATCGTTGATTTGGCATATTAGAAAATAATCAGACAGATTCTGAAGTTAACTCAATCGATACTTGCATCTGTATACATGTGTAAGCAGGCTGCAAGCTGATATGCCACTCGAACTCCATGCCGGTCAAAACAATTCCATATATGGCACATTAGTGCACAATTTAACCCAGCCCCACACAGCCAGTCTCCCAGTTCCAGCCCCCAGCCCACAAAGCAAATGCAACTGCCGCCTCGTCGTCGTAGAAGTACCACCACCCACAACCCCACCCACCCCTTTGCAGTTGAGTGAAATGCAAATAGAAAAGCATTTATGGCATTTTGTCGTTAGATGTGTGGCAACTATTTGCCTTGGCACGACAGCCACAAACGGCACAGGACAATAGAGAAGACAAATGCAATAGAGATAGAGAGAAGAGACAATCAGAGAGAGATAGATGCAGGGTGGAGCAGAATTAATACATATTCAGACAAAAGTAAATCAATCAATCCTGGAATTAACTAATTGCGTAAAGCAATATTTATGAATAATTAATGAGCTCATAATGCAGACACGAGCGACACAGTGGCAGAGTGGCAGTGATGGGAAGTTGAGGCAAGAGCTTTGTGGTTTGGTTATCTTTTAAGCATTAAAGAGAGAGACAGAAAGAGAGAGGGGTGAGAGGGTAGCAAGCACCCTCCTGTAAGCTAAAACCCTGCGGTTGTTTTGGGGCTTATTAAGTGGGTCTCCCTGCTCCCGAGTGGATGATGGATGAAAACTTTGAAACTATGAATATTAGTTGCCTGGGTTTATGTAAAATTCTATGCATTTTTAATTACCCCACAGATACACACACACACACACACATGGGAGAGGGGTAAAACTGTACATAGATGCACGTCTGTGTGTGTGTGTGCTCTTTGTAATTTACTGAACATTTGCATAAATCACAAAACAACACAGAGATACATACAATACATGTAGAAGGGGGAGGGGGCATATCCTTGATACATACATACATACATTTTACATACATACATACATTTTACATATGCCATATTCTTGGTACCTCAATGACCTGCAGTCGCATTAATTTATAGCAAAAATGCATGTAAATTACCTCGCGGCGATACATACCCTCCCCCCCCCCCACCATCCACTGCTCCCCTACCCATGCAGCCCTGGCTCCCGCATGATATGCAGCCCTGTAGATAAGTCGCCGCTGCGCCGCTGAAAAGTGTGGTACGGCATTTTTCACTGCCCAGCGGAAGAGAAACGACAGAGAGAGAAACGAACGACAGAGAGAGAGCGAGAGAGAGCAACACACTGCATTTACATTTAATAAATTCAACGGCAAGCGCGCAAATAATTCATAAATTTACCCACCAAAAAATCAAAAAGAAACAATAAAAAATAAGCTGCTGCAACAAAAGGAGGCAACACATAGAGAGAGAGAGAGGGAGAACACAAAATCCAGTGACCGTAAAGAGAGTGAGGGATAGGGTGGGGGGGGGGGGGGCTTGAGGGAGAGAACCCACAGCAGCCACATGCGTGCGTAAAATATTTGCACATTTTTAACTGAATATTAATTTATGTTATTTTCTGTTGTTCAGTATTTTTATACCCGTACTCAAAAAGAGTTAAGGGGTATACTGTATTTGTGCTAAAAGTGGATGTGTGTAACGCAGAGAAAGAAAATTTTCCGACCCCATAAAGTATATATATTCTTGATCAGCATCAATAGCCGAGTCTCTGTCTGTCTGTCTGTCTGTCTGTCTGTCCGTCTGTCCGTCTGTCCGTCTGTCCGTCTGTCCGTCTTGATGAGCGCCTCGTTCTCAGAGACTATAGAAGCTAGAGCAACGAAATTTTTTTTCCAGACTCATGTGATATCACACTGTTACAAGTGTATTTCAAAATTTCGCCCCGCCCCCTTCCGCCTTCACAAAGGACGAAAATCTGTGGCATCCACAATTTTGAAGATACGAAAAAACTAAAAACGCAGTATCGTAGAGAATGACCATATCTATGAAATTGCCGAATCTGAACCAGATCGGATCATTATTATAGCCAGAATAAAGAAATTAATTTTCAGTTGCTTCCCCCACCTCCTCTGGCGCTGCTGACGCTATTCATTCTCTGTCTCGCTCGCACACACTCTGCCCTGTGCAATGCGCGAGCAACCCCTAGCGGAGGAGATGTAGAATCTAAATGGTAGATGTAGAATATTTGTTCTAGATGTATTATCTACATTTTACATGTAGATGTAGTTAACAAATGTAGCAAAAAAATTTAAAATATAAAATTAAAAATTTTTTTTTTAATTTCAATCATAAGCTCATAAATTTATATACTGACTGAGTACGGGTATAAAAGTAGAGTCGCGACTAGAAGCGACTCACGTTCCTTCTCGTTTATACAAGCTTTATTTCACTCTGCTGCCGCCACTGCCAAAAAGGAATTATTTTGTTTATTCTTTTTTCTTGATATATATTTCCTCGTTTTTTGTTTTTTGAATGCGAAAACTGTTGCTATTCCTTTTGGTTCTTTTGCAACAAAAGCCTAAAGGGTATTTTGTGGTTACAAGCTACATAAGCTCTTAAGGGATTAAGCACTGAGAGTAGACCTACGAAAGTTAGTTGTGGGTTCGTAGTGTATGCCCGCCCAGACTGGCATAATGCTCGTTGAGAAAGAAATAAATGCAGCAAAAATTAGTATTAAGTGCTTCAGAATGGGATCCTTGCTAATGGAGTAATTCTAATAATTTAGAAATACTTCTGAGATTATTTACAGAAAGAAATAAGTCTGAAATCAGACTTCAGATAGCTGAAAAGTATAAGGTGGACGGATGCCTTTGTAGTTATCCTTTGGGACTTTAATTCTCCTACAATTATTCAGGGACTATTGATCGTACTGAACGTAGCAACAGGTCCTATATGCTAGAGGAAAATATATGTCTAAAAAGTTGCCTGAATAATTCAAAGCGCTCCCCACTTATAGCTTATAATCATTTCAATGATCCTCTGTTCATATTCATCTCCAAGTAGCGTAAATAGAGTAACCCCGCCTCGACTTTACTCTCTCTCTGTCTCGCAGCGCCTTTTGTCATTTGTTTTATTCGGTTGCAAGTTGCATGCAACAGCAGCTGTTGACACATATACAAATGCATATTGCAATGGCAACGCGCGCGCGAGTTGCCGATTGCGGGTTTTCCCCTGACCCCCTTTTTTTCCTTTTTTTGTGCACGTTTTTCAATTTGATTTTTTATTTTACCCTCGCATGCAATGCATTTAAATGCAGATGGAAGGCCAAAAAACGAGGTGAATGCCAGGCAGGCCAGCATTTAAATTCGCCAGCCTACGAAGGACGAATGCCAGGGAACATACAGAGTACTCGTAATATGGCCTGGACTGGACTGCAGCAAGAATTCGGCACTGGAAAATGCCTTAAATAAATCTAGCATAAATTGAAATAGCTTGAAATTGTGCGGGGAGGTGGGTTAAGAATGGTAACCCGCACTCAAAAGGGTAATAAAGGGCTTGGCCGGGCAGGGCAGGGCACGACACAGACATGCACAATTCCGCAGCAGACACAGACGTTGCATACTTTTAGGCGGGCTGCCAAAAATGTAACAACACAACGCTTCACTGCACGCCAAAGAAGGGGGTGGTGGAGTGGGTTGGAGAGAGGGGTTTATAGAGGAAGGACGTGCATTGACACGCGCCTGCATCTGCATGCAAAATAAAATCATGACAGGCAACCGACTGCCAGACAGGAAGAAGCCTCCACAAATGCCAGGGACAGTCAGGAGGGGGGAACGTCTAACCCAATACAATATCATTATTTGGAAGGGAATAGCCCAGTTGCCTGGTCCAGTCCACAGTTTTGTTTAACATTTTTAAATCCTTGAACTTGACAGGCTGGACCCGACCCCAGAGAATGCGCCCCACAGGACACACACACAGGACATTCAGGCACTTGACTTCTGCTACTTTGGTCGCTGTCATGGCCACAAGACAACTCTGGATTCGAAAAACACCAAGCCCCTAAGCTCAGCCCCTAACCCAACCCCCTGCCAACCCTTGGCAAGTAGAGGCGGTCTACTTCATCTCGTCTCTGGACTTTTTCCACTACCCTGTACATACTGCTGCTGCTCCTTCCCTCGCTGCAGCTTAGTCCTTGCTGGTTTGCTGTTGCTCTTGTTTCTTAGCTTGTTTGGCTTTGTTTTTGCCTTGGACTTGAGCCAAAATATTATTTTATTATGCCAGAAAAAGTTATGTTGTCTCCGTCTCCAACTCTGTCCCTTGTCTCGTTCCCTGTAACTGTCCCTGCCCTTGTTGTTGGCCTTTCAGCACTGAGATTACAATATTCCTCACTGCATTTCTCCCGCCGCCACAATTTTTGCCCAACTTTGTGGGCGTGCCCCCTGTCTGTGTGTGTGCGCCCCAAAAGTAGCCACAATATTTCGTTTGTATTTTAGAATCTCTTTCTATTTAGTGTGACGCTCAAGGCATAATATTTTAGTCGGAAATTGAACTGTTATTGGACATAAAATTATTCCTGGATAAATATGTGTCGTCTGCCAGGTTTTTTTGTGATTCCAGAGAACTCTTACAGATTTTAGTTACAAAGGAGACACACAACACACACAATCCCGCAGAGTTCTCATTAAGTAATCATTGGCTCAAGTTTCCTTTCATTTCCATCGCTTCTCATTTCATCTCACAAATGGTTTGCCGTTCTTCTTTTTTTTCCCCCAACATTTCTGCAAGTCGTTTCTTTTATTTTCATTTCATTTCCGTTCGCCTCGCTTGGAGTGGCACAAAGATTTGCATTGCGATTATGGCTGGACAGCATTAAAGTTTCTTCTTACATTCCACTCTCTTGTCTGTCTCTTCCTCACTCGCTCTCTCTCTCTTGTCTCGCTTTTTAATAATTTTTTAATAAACAGCAGTGCAAACAAAAGAAGCAAGGTAATATTTAATGCAAGTCGAAGCGCAAAGTACACTTTGATGTGCCAGAACAATGGGGAGGAATATCAGAAATAATAATACAAATAATTACAGAAATAAATCTAATTTCTAGTCTTTAGATTCTTGGTGGTTATGGCAAGGAATTAAGCTATTTGTATAGGGATATTCCCTGATCTGTGTCAAGTGATCCTTTCGTGAGGCAACTGCTTCAAATTCCCTTGGATTCTTCCGCCAAAGACCTCGAAAACTATCAAATTTAAATAGAACATTCGATGATCCTTCGGTTTTAATAGCAACGCCATAATTATGTTGCCCTTATGTGACAGGGTATAAACAGGGAAAATATGCAAGCAACGTGCAGAACGAGTCATGTTAATGACAGGACAAACGAAGCGGGGAGCAGTCAGATAACAGCTAAAGGGAAATGCACACAGACAGACAAAGAGAGAGAGTGAGAGAGAGAGAGAGAAAAAGTGAAAAACGGCAAAAGCAGAAAACCCAGAAGCAGGGCGGAAGGGCGTGGCATGTGGTGACCACGCATTACCGCAAATGAATGACCATTTCAGCTGCATGTTGGAAGGGTGATGGAGGAAGCAGGCCAAAAGAGAGAGAGAGAGAGAGAGAGCGAGAGAAAAAGCAGAACTGACCGCAACAATGGACTGTGCTTCATTATGCACAAACACGGCAATAAATGTAAGGCATGAGAGAAGTACGGAAAGGAAAGGAGCAGCAGGAGCAGCAGCAGGATAAACCAAGAAATATTCCTGTACCGAAATTCTTTATCATTCTGACTGCAGGCGGCACTATAAATTTATGTTTTGATCACACGGCAATTGCACAATCATGAGGAGGAGTGCCCGTAACCTCTACCGGGTACCTCTAATGGCGATTGCATCCTGATGACACACAAACCACAATGCCATGGCACAGGATCCCAGAGCCCAAAGAGCTCTCAGCTCAGAGCTCTCAGGCTAACGCAGATCCTGCAGCCTGAAGCCTGGAAGCTGCCTTCTGAATCTCTCTCTCCCCCATCTCTCTCTCTCTCTGTCGCCTGCTCGCAAATTTCGCACAGCGTCGCATATTTCAGTTGTCATTTTTGCTGTTTTGTCAGTTTTGCGTGTGCCACAAAAGGCAGGCGACTGCCCCACCAGCCTGCAGCCCCTGCAGCAACTCTCCATCCTGCATTCTGCCTCCCTCCTTCACTCTCTCTCTCTCTACTCTCTGTGTGTCCATTGCAACGGCATTTCCGCTGGCAGGCAACGCAACTGCGGTGGCAACTGCCACAAACAATTTTGACATTGCCGTGCAGAGTTGCGGAGTGCAAAACCCCGAGCCGAGTCGAGCTGAGCTGAGCTCCTGCTGCTGCTGCTGCCTCCAGTGCTCCGGACAGGATGTGCAAGGATATTGTGAAATCAACGTAATGGCGGGACATTAACATGCATGCTCCGACAGAGCTCCGACCAGTCCAGGCAGGTGGCCAGGTGCAGCGCCATCGAGGCAGGCAGTCAAGGCAGGCAGGCAGTCAGGTGACCTGCACACAGAGAGAGAGCGAAAAAACACAAAAGAAAAATTTTAAATTGGCAACATCAAGTCGAGCAGGATATGCTCTTTAGTGCTGCCTTAATAAGTGGTTGCCCCACCCCTACCCAAAATCTAGACTGCAGCCACAGTGCAGCTCCCAGTAGGGTGAATTAGTTGATGGCTAAGAGGAATGAATTTCTGCTGACACAATTTGAGGGAACATAGCCGAAAGCTGCTCCGAAAGGGTATGCCCTATGCCCAATGGTGGCCCCCCCCCAGGCTCTGTTCGCATTATCTTTGGCAGGCTGCTCTTTTTCATTATGAAATTATAAATATTTGATGTAATACAGAAGCGTGAACAAGATGGGGCAGGGGACGGAGGGCAGTGGGCAGGTGGCTGGGTGGCAGGGTGACTGTTTGCTGCTGCTGTCGGATACAGTTTCGGGTTTCTCCGTATTAAATTCCACTCTGCCAATTGCAGGCGACTTTCTGCCGCCTACGGCTACATTTCAATTTTAAATGAAACACAAAAAAATTCACTTGCACACGCCACCACACACACACACACAGGGGGAGAGAGGGAGGAGACCCAGAAAGTGCCTCAAACAAGAGCCGCCAAGACGAAGTCAAGTGAGGAGTGGCAGTCGGAGTATATTTGCAGTTGTCGTTGTCCGCATTTCAATTGAAATTTACAAACCGCTCGAATGACCTTAAGCTACTTTTAAAATGTGCTGGGGTAGGGTCTGCCCCAACCCCCCCCCCTCCCACCCGCCCACTCTGCTCTCTGACTTGGAGCAAAGTAATGCGAAAAATGTTAAAATTTCATAAGCCAAAACTCAAACACGGCAGAGCGATGAAAGTTAAGTAAAAATGTAGGTAACCAATGCCTGGTGGCAAGGAGGAGGTGGCGGTGGCGGTGGTGGCCTCCCCGAGAGTGGACAGCAAAAAGTGAACGCGATGGAAAAGTTGGAACCGACCCACACGCACACACACACACTCCATATAGGGAGCAGGGGCAGGAGTAGAGGCAGCTTTTGAAGGCCTTCCTTCCCTCTAGGCTTCGGGGCTGTTTGGCTGTGGGCCGGGGCGGGTCTTTTTGATTTTTGCTTGAGTTATTACACAACTGGCAACTGAAAAAACACGACACCGCCAAGCGCCTATGGCATATTAATTCAATTAAATAAACATTTTTGCCCTGTGCTCCTCTCTCTCTCGCTCTCGTTGCAGGATAAAACTTCTACTCATAAGCCAGTTGCCAGCAGCAGGCTTAACTTCAATGGATTATGCCAGCCAGCAAATTAAAACTGTAAGAGATTTATTTTTATATTTATTTTTATATTTATTTAACTTTAAGTTCTCGGACACTGAAACATTGAAATATCTGTCTTGAAAGTTCTATCAAAATTGATGTTCATAGCCGGAATATGTACTATTTTCAATGATTCTTTGGTTGTTGCACGGCAGCAGCGCACCCTCTATATATCGGCAACAGCCTGGGGCACGTTGCTAGGTGGAATTTGTGGTACCATTTATAAATGGCGACAGCGCCAAAACGAAAAGGCGATCCAGGCGCAGGTAAAAATACCTTAAACCATACCCCTAAAATAATTCTGATATAAATACTGATGCTGGACTGTGCAGTGATTGGTGCAAGTTCTTCGCAGGATCTGGTCACTGATACAAACTCGGGCCGTCGGCAGGAGCAGAAGGTGTACACCTTCAGTGGCGATAAGCCGCAGCAGGCCAAGACAAGTGGCTCTGGCGGTGCAGTTCAGGCCAAAGTCGATGAGAAGGCCAAGCCACAGAAGACGATACTCGAGGAGCATGGCATCATATTGGGCAAGGTCATTGGCACGGGCAACTATGCCAAGGTTAAGATCGGCTTCTCCGAGGAGTATGGCAAGCGGGTGGCCGTCAAGATCATATCCAAGGTGAAGGCACCGCCGGAGTACACGCAAAAGTTTCTGCCACGCGAAATTGAGGCGGTGAAGGGACTGCACCATGACAATCTGATAACCTTCTATCAGAGCATAGAGACGAGTCATAGGTAGGAAGACAGACCACCCCATCCCCTTCATTCGCTTCCCTTATTTAGCCCTCCCTTGCTGCCTCCCTAGAGTTTATTTGATTATGCAGCTGGCGGAGAATGGCACGCTGCTGGACTATGTGCGTGAGAAGAAGTTCCTGGACGAGACGCAGTCGCGGAAGCTGTTCAGGCAGCTGATTAGCGCCGTGGAGTATATACACAGCAAGGGCGTAGTCCATCGGGACATCAAGTGCGAGAATCTGCTGCTGGACGAGGACTGGAATCTGAAGCTAATCGATTTTGGGTTCGCACGCAAGGACACACGCTCCTCGGACAATCAGGTGGTGCTGTCGAAAACGTTTTGCGGCAGCTACGCCTACGCCAGTCCCGAGATACTTAAGGGTAATTCCAGCACACGCCAGCCCATCCCACCACCGTGTTTATTCTTTCCAAACCCACCCCCACCCCCACTTAGGCGTTGCCTACGATCCCTTTATGTCCGACATCTGGGCCTGCGGCGTCGTCTGCTATGCCATGGTCTTTGGCCGCCTGCCCTACGACGGCTCCAATGTGCACATACTGCTGAAGCGCATCAACCAGTCGCTGGTATTCCCCAAATCCCCACCAGCGACCAGCGAGTGCAAGCACATGATAATGCATGTGCTGGCGCCCGTCAAGATTCGATACAATGTGCCGCAAGTGAAGGAGGATCCCCTGGTTCGCGAACAAGTAAAGATCGACAGCCCAGCCAAGGCAGTTGCTGCCGTGGCAGAAACCAAGTCATTCCAATTCAAATTAACAGTCAATTAAATAAATAAATGTTTTTACGACAACCCTACCACCAGTACCCCACCCCACCCACCAGCACTGGCTTCAGGAACTACGACAAGTTACAACCCTGAATGTAGTTCAGGTGGTTCCACGAACCACGAACCAGTTCCCCTTGAGTTGGCATCTCACTTTTCGAGAGGGTTAAAGGGTTGTCAGGGGCAACAACCAACTGCCAAAACATTAAAAAAGAAAAACGAAAAACGAAAAACGAAAAAAACTGCAGGCGGCAGACTGTCAGAGAGAAATTTAACTAATGCGAAGCAATAAACAATTGCAAAAGGACAAAACTGATCGCAATTGATGGCGGAAGTGCACATTATTGGACAGATATTGAAAGCAGTTGATTTCGACGAGCCGCATCTATACTGCACGTGGACACTGCAGAGCGGTATGCCACACAACACAAGACAAGACACACATTAAGTCCATCGATCAATACATTTATCTACCATATATCCAACATTAAAGGCAGCGCCTGGCGCTTGATTCAGGGCGAGTTACACGGACAAACGCACGTCTCATCGAACCGTTTGGAGAGCTGCTCTGACTTTGCGGCGCCCTTGGACATACACCTGAGCAGCGCCTCCATTCAGGGCTGGCCCACACTGCTGGTGGAGGTGCACGCGGTGAATGTGCTGCAGCAGTCGTGGCCCGTTGGCTACGGCTTTGCCCACATACCGTGCACGCCCGGCGCCCATCGACTGGAGATAAACACCTGGAAGGTCGCACCCAACGGCTGGTGGCAGAGCATACGCGAACGCTTCGGCGGCGGCGGCGCATCGCTGAGCAAAACCGATTTGCTCTTCTCGGGCGTAGAGCGGTACATGAACTGACATTGACAGCATTTATGTGTGGCAGTTTCACTAATGGTTTTGCATCCCTTTCTTTAGCTATAAGTTGCAGACACGCAGCTCGGGCAAAATCATCGCCGATCTCAACTTGATCTTTCGCAAATTCGAGGAATACGGCGTGGAGTTCCATTAGCAATGGAGAAGCTACTGCTGCTATTGATCTTCTGGTTGATAGCCGCCCCTAGCCACACGATTAAGATTGGAATCTCACACAGCTACAACAACACAACCACACCCACACCCCCAAGCACAGTGGAGCCTGGAACCACAATCACAACTGCTTCAACCCACATGACTGAACCGGGCAGCTCCATGAGCACCCTGCCAGAGCTGGCCACCAGCACGCCCAGCCAGACTTTTCCGCCACGACCCCAACCAAAGTCCAGTGCCACAGATGCACCAACACAAGCCACCACAACAGCTGCCGAGGCAGAGGCAGAGGCGGCTGCTGCTGCTGCTGCTGAGGCACAGCCCTTGAATGCCACTGAAACGCCCCAAATTCCCACGAACTTTCCGGATGATACGTTCTATTTTTGCTCCTGTGATCTGCGCTCGGAGATGTGCGATCTGAACTGCTGCTGTGACCGCGATTGTCCCACGGAGACCCGGCAGGTGTTTAGCTGCCTGAAGGTGTTGGCACCGCCGCAGCTGCTCTCCAGATTGGAGGATTTCCAGTACACCCACGGCCTGCCCAGCTGCCAGATCAACGATGGCTGGCTGTGTGTCTTTCGAAGCAACACAAAGCCTGCGAAAATGAAGCCGCTAATCAAGAACTTTGATGCGTCGCAATACAAGAAATGGCCCGATCCACTGGGCGCCTACGAAACGGAGGCCATAGGGCCTCCATCCCCGTCCACGCTGTACAAATTGGGCGAAGCCTTGCAACTGTGGCACCCAGAGAGCAAGCAGTGGACCACCTTTGATCTGCCCACGGCCTACGAGGGCTCCCAGTGCCACCTGAAGCAACTCATACGACACCTGCAGCCGATGGCCAGCAATTGCCTGATGCGGGATCAGGCCCACCTACAGGAGAGTGTGTGGGCGCTGCTCAATCTGACTGCCAGCCATCAGTTGCTGCCCAAACCGAGAGACTTGGAGGAGCAGCAAGTGGAGGCAGTTAACATACAAATCTGCCAGCAATTGGACAGCGGAAAAGTGCTCTGCCCCGAGCCAGGAAACGACACCCAGTGGGGGGATGTGACAGTGGAGAGTCTGGAACTGCAACTGACTCACAACTTCACAAACATTCTCGAGGCGAAGTTGCTGATCAAGGAAGCTGCTGCCGAAGAGGAAGATGACACGGAACCCATTTGGCTGCACTACGCGGTGACATTTGCCACTGCAAATGAATCGCTGGCCAAGCCCAGCTCTGGGCCACTGGGCTACCTAGCTGGCGCCCCTGTCATACTGTCCAGAATGCTGCCCCAAAACAGCAGCGAGGAGCAACAGCTGCTGAGCTACTTTCATGCCCCAACTACCCAACCGGACTATCATTGGCTGCCTCTGTTCTCACGGCAGCCTCGCAGCGGCAACTGTCAGCGGAAATTGGATGAACGCGAGGTGCTACGCTTCGGAGTGGATCTGGCCAAGCAGTGTCTGCTGCATCAGGCAGCGCCTCTACGCCAAGAAAATGCCAATCACACGGAGTTCTGTCAGCGCCTTCAGGCGGAGATATGGAAGAAGCTGCTGCCCCACAACTGCAGCAGCCTGGAGGAGTTGAACCAAGTGTTTGTGTCGCAGCTGGGCAGACCGCAGCCGGAGCGCTGGCTGCCCATACAGCTGCACTTCGAGGAGAGCGCGCATAACGTGCCACCCGTGCAGGGCTTCTACGATGAGGTGCAGCAGAGCCTGAGCTGCCGCAACATGTTCCTAAGCGTCAGCTACGAGTTCCATGTGGCCGATCTGGCCCTACACGAGGGACGTGTGCCGCATCAGAGTGTCCTGCAGCATGCCCGAGTCGTGCTGGGGCAGCGAAACGACCTGGAATTCGATGGCAGCGAACAGCTGGTGGAGCTGCCGCTGGGCGTCTCTGCGATGTTCTACAACCTCGAAAAGAGTCGACCAAATGGGGCCGCAACTATTGTTGCCCATCACATTGTGTTGGCCATGATGCTGCTGCTCTGGCTGGCCCTCAAGGACATTCAAAGCACGTCCCTGGAGATGAGGGAATATTTAATTTAGATAAACATTTGTAAAACAGAGAAAAAGTAAAGCTTAAAGTATATCCCGGCGGCACTTTCGGAGCTGCTTGCGCAGCAGAATGGCATCCAGTTCGGCCTGCCTCTGGCGCTCCTCCTCCTCGAGGGCTGCGCGCAGACTCTCCGCCTCGTTGTCCGCCTTCACCGAGATGTAGTGCACCTGGGGCAGAAAGTCCAAGATGCCCTTGCGCATCAGATACTGATAGTTCATCGAAATTGTGTACTTGATCTCCGTGCCAACCGCCTGGCTGAGCTCCACCCAGTGCACGTATATCCAGTTCTCGTTGCGCAGATCCTTGATGCTGTTGTAGACGGGCACAAATTCGTCGATTTTGCCTAGAAATACGTGGGCCACTTCCATAATCTCGGGCTTCTCGTTGAATATGACCAGGGATTCCTTCAGCTCGCCGCGCAACTGTTCCAGATGGGCCCACACCTCCTCCAGTTCCACTTGGGCTATCGGATTGCCCAGCGTGGCCTCCTCGAGCTTGAGGAAATTGGAGCAGGCGTACCACAGCTGCTTGTACGGCGAAAAGCTCTCGATAATGCTCTGAAGAAACTCCACGGACAGAGGTTCCAACTCGAAGAGCGTCTGGCGAAACTGCAACGTCTGGCTGACCTTTTGCAGTTCCTTGATCAGTGTCCAGGTCTTCTTGATGTCCACCGATGTTTCCTGGGCGCGATTCGTATTGAAGACCAAGGAGAAGGCCTGAATTTCATCGTTGAGCGACTCGAGGCGCTCCTCAAACGCCTGGCACTCGCTGGCATGCTGGCGCAGGAACTCCTCAATGTCGATCTTCTGCTCATCCTTGAGGGTGGAGAGACGCACCAGGATCTGGTGCGGCCAGGCGTACACGTTCCACTTCATGGCAAACTGATGATCGCTCAAATTATAGAAGAAGCTGTCCAGCAGATCGTACTCCAGCCACATGATCTGTATATCGGCCCGCAGCTGCTCCACCACATCCGGCACCGTGGCAGCAAAGTCCCGAATGCTGTACAAATGCTCGATGCTGATGGGCCGCTCAGCAATCTTGTTGAACACCTCCAGGCAGCGTTCCAGCAGCAGTTCATTCGTCTCGAACATGCGATCCACGTAGTACTCGAATATGCGACGCACAATGTCAATGCGCTTCTTGATGAGGAACTGCTTCAGCGTGTCCACGTTGATGTAGAAGGGTCCGATGGTAATGAACGCTGGCAGAATGACACGCAGCTCCTCCTTCAGGCGCTTGTGCTCGAGTATGTCGCGCTTGACCTCCGAGGAGGGCTTCTTGGCCGCCGCATAGCTCACCATATAATGGTTGATGTTCAGCACATAGAAATCTATGAATCTCTCGTACATCCGCGCGTACGCCTTGAGGGGCAGCACGGCCTTGGCATAGCACTGCCGCATCAGCTCGTTCTCGATCAGAAACTTGTCCTCGATCAGCTCCACCGTCAGAATGAACAGATTGGGGGCGAATTTCAGGAAGGTCATCACCGAAGAGTCAATCATACGCACGCCCGAGGTCTTCTCCAGGCCCCGCTTGTAGATGTCCATCAGCGAGGGCTGAAACTCATCGGGATCGGTGGAGTAGAACACCTTGCGATCCTCATTGATGCCCAGGGTCAGGGCGAAGACGGGCTTGTGGAAGGGAAACTCCGTGTCAATGTAGTTGCTGGTCCACTTGTAATTGGACTTCAGATTCAGGAACTGCAGGCACGGATCGCAGACAAAGTGCGAGAAGTTCATCAGCGACGTCTCCAGCAACACCTCCATCGACTCCTGCATGCGAAACTTCACCTGCAATATGAATGTGGATATCTTGCACATCAGATAGACGGTCCATTCGTGCAGCGAAATGTCCAGATAGCCCTTGCCCAGCGCCCGCAGCACCACGGTGATGACAGAGGTCAGCTGCTGGGGCCAGTACACCTTCAGATAGGTGGCCACATTGTCGCTGTGCGACTCCTGCGACTGCAGAAAGTCCACCAGCGCCAGAGGCTTGCTAAAGTTGCACATGAATATGGACATGGTTTCGATGTGCTGGCACTCGATGGCCACACCGGCCATGGCCTCGATGCCGCCGACACAGTAGAAGAGACTCGCCTTGAGGTAATCGTAGCGCTTTGTCGTCATGGTGATGCCCAAAGCCTGCACCTCGGCACGTTCCCGCGCGGAGATATCATTGCGGAAGTCGCGGGGCAGAAACTCCTTCAGATCAATGTTGCGGAATTGGGGAAACTCCTTGGGCATCTTGATGATGAACTGCTCCAGCTCGTAAAGAGCCATCAGGCGCTCAAAGACCAGATTCACCTCCGATCGCAGGCGACGCTTGCACTGATCTGAGACCTTGGCCGCCTGCAGCACTGCCTCGATGGGCTTGAAGCTGTAGAAGACCGTCGACTCGATGTCCTCGTGCAGCACACAGTCGACAATCAGCTCCATGAGCATCAGTTGCTCGCCCTTGTAGCGCTCGTGAATGGCGGCCTTGAGCCGACTGATGTACTTGTGCGGATCCTCGGCCAGGAACATGAACTGCAGCTTGGGCACCTCATAGGTGCAGCCATCCTCCAGGGAGAGCAGCGTCCAGAGGTCCGAATCTTCGTTGTACGCCGACACGGAAGCCAAGACCCACTGGCAGTTGAGCAGGCTGCGGTTGAATGGCAGATACGCCTTCGCCGGCAGCGGATAGTGCGCCTCTCCGACCACGCCCAGATCAAACCAGGCCTCCGTCGAATTGATGTCATAGTTGCTGTCATCGAAGTAGCTCAGGGGGAACTTGTGCGGAAAGGCAAACTCTGACATGACGTTGTACTGCTCCTCGGTGGGCTGCAGGACCTCGTCGGTGAGGCCCGCCCGCAGCAATTCCTCGGTGAGATTGATTTTCTGATACTGCCGCCGACGACGGTCCACCTCCACGTCCTTGGGCAGATGCCGCTTGGGCACATAACGCGTCTGAATCACCTTCGGCAGAATGGTCGGCAAGGGAAAGCGGTGCGATTTGCCCATTTTGTCGACCAATGTCAGCCAGCGCTGTGCCTCCTCGATGGGATAGAAGACGGCGGTCAGCTGGTCGCGCGGTATGTTCAGCTCTTGGTAGTTCATTACCGCAGTGCCTGGTCGGGGCGGCATAATGCAAATCGGCCGGTCAATAGTCATTCCCCTGAAGTTATCAAAGCCCTTTGGGCTCATTGCCCCACCGCTATTTCCGGGAGATTGTGGTTCCGAATACCCATCCATTGTCGTTGTCTTTCGCTGTCGCTTTTACTTATTTCAAAATATTAGTTTTAGATTATTGAAAGTGTGCAAATGGCATTTGCCACAAAGTGTTTTGATTATGGTAAACATTTGAATTTAATCTTCTCTTTTCTTCTCTTACAGTATGGACCACAAAGCGGCGAAGGCACTGCGCCAGCATCTGTATCTTGGGTACATCTGATGAGCGCCTGCCTGGACCAACAACAGACCTGCTTGATAGTTATAATTTCGCAGGCCTCAGTGCCACCGCTGAGAGATGTTAACAACGGGGATGTGGTACTAGCAGAGATCTAGGATCCTTTTGTGAGTTTCCTCTTGAACATCGTTGTTTTTTTTTTTTTCAAATACTAAAATTTAATTGTTTTTCTTTCCACAGCTCAATATTCTGATACGCCTGCAGGAGACTGCCAATTACTCGGAGGCGCAGAAAGAAGTCGGCTCCAGTGGAACCGCAAACCTCTTCGCACGTATAAGCTAAATTTGGAAGGACTTACTGTGGACTCATTACATATGAGATTTCTTGCACTATCGCAGCCGAGCTCTAAATCAGTTCCAAAAAGCACAGATCAACCCCCGCGCCCACAAATGATTATGTACCTATGTACATATGTACATAAATATAACTTAACCAATTGTAACTCAACATACTGTAACAGTATGTACATACTGTATGTACCTGTAAGATCTTGCTGCTACCAATTTTCAATATGTTTACATATTTAGTTTATATTTTTATTTTTTAGTATATCGTAGTAAATGCGCAATTATACTTTATATGTTATTTATTTACACAACAAAATTAAAATATACATTCAATTAAAATATAAAAATAGGATGAGAAATGGCGGAGAAAAGCAAGAATTTATGATTGGGAAAAATGTCCTTGATCCTTGACAAGGGCTCCATTAAATCAAGGATGTTTCTCCGATCAATAGAAGGTGTCGCACGCTCAGATCGGATGGGGAATGGCGGAGTTATAGCGATTTAAGGCAATATCCTTATTGTCCTTGATGCCAAACGATGGGGAACATCCTGCCGATTACGAGGACACGTATCACGCCCAGATCGGATAAGAAATGTCGGAGAAAAACAAGAATTTATGATTGGTGAAAATTTCCTTGATCCTTGACAAGGACACCATTAAATCAAGTATGTTTCTCCGATCAAGAGAAGGTGTCGCACGCTCAGATCGGATGGGGAATGGCGGAGTTATAGCGATTTAAGGGCAATATCCTTATTTTCCTTGATGCCAAACGATGGGGAACATCCTGCCGATTACGAGGACACATATCACGTCCAAATGGGATGAGAATTGGTGGAGAAAAGTAAAAATTTAGTACTGGGAAAAACATCCTTGATCCTTCGTCCTTTATAAGGACTCCATAAGATCGAGGATTTCCTGCCGATCACGGGGACATGTATAACGTCCTGATCGGACGAGAAAGGTCGGAGTTAGAGCGAAATTTCTTTTTAAAAATTTAGTTCCAGCAGTGCCCGTCGGTAATATTGAGGGCGCCACTGTGCAACAAAAAATTTTCGATTTGCACACTGGCGCCCCAAAGTTAAACGGCGATTTTTGGAACTAACAAACTTTAGTTCCAGTAGTGGCCGTCGTCCATGCTGTGGGCGCCACTGTGCAAATCGAAAAATTGTGTGCACAGTGGCGCCCCCATGAACCGCAACGGGCATTGCTGGAACTAACTTTTGAAAAATGCTTCGCTCAAATCGACTTTTTTCAGACCGAGTACCAGGCGAACAGAAGTCAGCAGCAGGTAGCTGGTTTTTCTTTTTTACATCAGGTCAAAAGCTGGCAGATACGAAACTCGCAGAAATTTTTAGCGATATTTAAAATGCTTATAACTCTGCCATTTCCAGTCCGATCGGGGCGTGCGACGCATCCTCGTGATCGGGTGAGAGTCCTCTATCGGTTGACATCAAGGACATCAAGGATATTGCCTTGGGATCAATATAAATCAATTATTCCTTCGCTGTTTTACGCAGGATAATGGGATCGGAAAAAAACTATAGCTGATGCACAGGTTGGATCCTTACGATCCTGAAGAAGTAAGTCCTGCGCCGATCGGAGCTCATTTGGCCGAGATATAGCGTCCCAAAGAAAAATACTAGTTTTTTAAATCAAGCTATATCTCCGCCAAATAGGGGCAGATCTGGGCGTGGCACGTCTTGTTGTAATCAGGAAAGCCCATTCTATCGATCCCCATAAAAAAAGGACATTCAGCAAATACTGGTTTTCGCAATTAGGATGATGGTTACATCATGATTTTTGCGAAAACCAGTATTCGCCGAATCTCGTTTTTTTGGATGCCAATCGATAGTCTGGATACTCACGATCCTGAAAAAGTAGGTCCTTCAAGGATCTGCCCCTATTTGGCCGAGATATAGCTTACTTAAAAAAAAACAGTATTTTTACTTGGGACGCTATATCTCGGCTATTACGCAACCGATTTGGTTGGGCCATCTTTCCGTGATCAGGAGAATCTCCCCGATCGTTTGCAACCAAATTCGTTTCAAGGACATCAAGGATTAAGAATTAAATTTTTATATCTCCGGCATTTCTCGTCCGATCCTGGCGTGAATCATGTCCACATGAGCGGAAGGATGTCCTGTATCATTTAAAACCATCAAGGACCTCAGGGCTGCAAGGATTCGCCTGTTACACGCAATTTTGTAATACATATGTCGAATGGACCTGCCTAAAAGTATGTCCCACTTTTTTAATAAACCCAACCCCAAAAGTATGCAGTGGTTTTTTATATATGTTTATTTAAAAAATTCGTGGGCTGCGCTGCTGCCAACTGGCTGGCATTTCTCGTCCGATCCAGACGTGATACGTGTCATTGTGAGCAGAAGGGTCTCCTTTTTTCTTTGAATCCATCAAGGACCTCAAGGCTGCAAGGATACGCCTTTAATACGCAATTTGGTAATATAATGTTTTGTGGGGTTCTTAGTGGCGCCCCCATAATAATCGACGGCCTTCAACGCGGCTTAACAATTTTTTAAATAGAGTGTTAAGTGGGTTAATTCTCGTTTAATCGCCGGATTGCATATTTTGATTTCGAAATCAAGTTCAAAGTATATTTACGGTATATCGGTATATAAAAGTATATTTAATCAAGTTCCAATATATTTTTTAGAGTAAATTTAAGTACTTTTCAAAATGACCGCCAAACTCCGACATTATTCGCTCTCAAATCGTGGTGGGTTTCAAAATGTTCTCTCTTTTTCGTGGTGAAGAGAGGAAATTTCGTGGTTTCATACGCGTTCCCGTTAGATACATTTGATTCGTATGGGAAAATTTTCGGCAACATGGGGAATGAATTAGCAGCATTGTTCTGCAACTTTGCACGGAATGCGCAACAAGGCTGCTACCCTTGGGAGAAAGGATATTATAGAATTGAGATATTGTTTGTAATTTCAGACTCCAATTAATGCAGAAACTGATCAGTTTTTGTTTTAAAAATATAAACGAAATTTCGAAGCGTATGTGCACCAATAATAGGTATCGGGACCGGGATATATATCTATATAAAACACCAATTGTATGCATTAATGGTTAAATAACATGTCATTCTAATACAAATTCATTATTAATGTTTTAAAGCAGCTTGGAACAACAAATTTAACATTAATTGAAGGAAGTAAGGTATACAAATGTCCATACGCATGCAGAAACTGGGTTGACCAGCAACATTGACGTCACATTCCGGTACACACTTTCGTTTGGCCGCTTTGGTTTGCACCTTATTATGTAAACAATCCAATGAAAATGAGTTCTGAAAACTTGCAAATGTTTTACAAAATTTATTGATGAATCGGATAAAATTATTTCTTTAGGGCTTAGTTGGCAAACTAGCTAGTAATATTAAACCGAATATCAAAATCATGGAATATCAACGAATCTTGTCGTGTCCGTCAGTATATTTAAGGTATATTTGAAAACTGATAAGGTAATTTTCGGTATATTTCTGATGGTTGTTTGGTATACTTTTTCGATAAATTCATAGCACGCCGGCAACAATGAAATGGATGATTGTAAGTGGCATCTTTTTCAAATTAAAATGAATCTAACAAATATCCTTACAGCTGCTGCCAATCTAAGCACCAGCATGTGCGACGTGGAGGAGCAGGACTTATCGTCAGCGCTGTTGAATAACAACGTGAGTTTCAGCAACACAATGGTGACAAGCACAAGCGCCGATCTGTCGTTCAGTCTGACCGATGAGGAGATACGCAAACTGAAGACGAAGTGTGATGCTAACTCCAGGCCAAGTGAGGACATGGATGTGTCCATGAACATGGACGTGATCAGCGTGCGGGAGGAGATCAGTTTTCCAGCGAACAACAGCGTGCAGGAGGAATCCACACTGGAGGAGCAGACCACACTGGATGGGGAAACCATTCTGGATGAATCATCCACCCTAGAGGAGAGCGAATCCGTCATAAACATTGACGACACCATGGACGATGCCGAACTTCACGCGATTGTGCCGGAAAACAATCAACTGGTGGTTAACAAGTCGATTGCAGCAGACGAAAATGAGCCGGTTGTGGCAGAGGAGGCCATCGAGATTGTGGCAGAGGAGGCCATCGCGATTGTGGCGGAGACAGCTGTAGAGATTGCTCCACCAGAGTATTTTAAAAGCAAACTCATAGAGGTTGGGCGCCGTTGCTGGAAATCTTCAGCCGCGGCTCAGCATTACACCAAAGGCTGCTATTGGTCGCCCGACGGAACCTGCCTGCTGGTCCCCATCCATATGGATGGAATGCACGTCATGGAACTGCCTCCGGACCTGTACACCGCCACAACAGTGCCGCAGGAGCGCAGCCTAACCAATCTTGTGCCTGCAGTACATGTGCCCGAGGGCGGCACTGTCTATGACTGCGTGTGGTATCCGCACATGAATAGCCAGCAACCAGAAACCTGCTTGTGAGTATTCTGTATTGATGCTGGCTGCAAGTCAATCTGATGTGTAGTTTCGTCCCTTAGCTGGCTCGCCACACGACAACACGAACCGATTCACATGTGGGACGCCTTCGATGGGAAGTTGCGCTGCAGTTATAGTGGCTATGATACGGTGGACGAAGTTATGGCCGCCATATCACTGGCCTTCTCGCACGACGGCCAGCAGATCTATGCGGGCTACAAGCGATGCATTAAAATCTTCGACACAAGCCGACCTGGCCGCCTCTGTGACGACTATCCGGTGAAGTTTGCCATCTCGTGCATTGCGCAGACCACCGAGCATTCCAATACCTTGACATGCGGCAACTGGCATGGTTACATCCAGCACTTTGACCTCCGTTGCAGTCCCAAGCAGGGACCGCTCTTCACGCTGGGTGGCCACAAGGCTGGGATTACCCAGCTTAAGTACGCCGAAGGTTCTGCGGGCTGGCAGCTGTTTAGTGGCGCTCGAAAATGCCAAAAGCTGCTGCAGTGGGACATGCGGAACTACAAGAAGCCCTTGGGCGAGTACCAGCGCCATGTGGACACCAATCAGCGCATCCAATTCGATCTGACGCCGGACCTGTGTTGGCTGGCCAGCGGCGACACGCAGGGTGCTCTGAACGTCTGGGACATGAACGGCAATGGAGAAGTGTCTGCCCTTCCACTCCACAATGACTGCTGCAATGGCGTAAGCTTCCATCCGACGCTTCCCATCCTGGCCTCTAGCTCGGGGCAATATCATTTCATTGGTCACGATGGTCGTGTGAATGACAGCGTTCTGGATTGTACGGGAGTCGTGGAGCCGGAGCAAACGAAGGAGCAGCCGCCACAGGAAGTGATCTATGAGAATGCCGTGGTGATGTGGTGGTGCGGCCAAAATCTGTGATTCGAATCCTCAGGTGGTGCCGCAGAATAATTTTAATAAATTTAACTAATATATAAAAATCCCTCTTTATTCTGGAATCCGCTTGGAAATACTAAATGCGTGTATGCATACCGCTCGCTGTGTGTCCACCTGTGTGATGCAAAGCCTCGGATTAGGTTTCTCTCAAAGTCAACTGGGGGTCGCTTGTACCTTTACTCACCCTAGAATCGCTTGAGGAACTCCTCGGCACATGTTCGAGCCCTGGCATTCACAGCCAGCTTCATTTCGCTGATTTCCTTGTCGATCTCCTCCATGAAACTAATCACAAAGTCGACCAGCTTGTGCTTGTACATCTGCTCCGTGTGGAAGTTGGTGATGAGGAAGCTAATGTCGTAGCCCTCGATGGGCTTCCGGCGCAATATGATAAAGGATTCGGCGCGGCGCATCATGAACCTCGTGAACTTGTGGCACAGAATCTTTTCAATTTCGTCCGCCTGCTTCACGGAGATGCTCACGCGCACCGAGTTTATCGATGGCTCAATCAGCACCTTCTCCCGCTCGTTGCGGGACACCACAATGGGCGTGAGCACCAGCTCTTTGCTGGAGCATATCTCTACCTCCGGCTTGTTGTGGCGTTCAACAACTTGCGAGGGGAAATCCTGCAGGCACATGGCGGCGGTCAGCGAATGCCGCACGGCAGTAAGATAGGGTTTCAGTGTGGCGGCCATTGTGTGGGCTTTATGTGGCTAATCTTTGTTGCTAATAGTTTGATCTGTTAATCGCTAAAATTCACTTTTTTACTTAATTTTCTATTATGATTCACAAGCAGTGTGACCGCAGACTTATCAATAAAATATACTGCCTGACTCAAATAAATATATACCGTAATATACCAAAAAATTATATATACCGATAAGTGAACAAAGTTAACCCACTCAAGCGCCCTCTATTGAAACATGTGCCCATGTTGCTCATCGATGTTTCTCATTTTAGCCCGCTAAAATCCAAATTTGAAAAGCCAAATATTAAAGTTAAAGAACACGCAATTTCTACCAATTATAAATATTTCATTTATTTGTATTATGCACTTTTATTATACATTCATTTATAAGTATTTTGCTTGCTTATCGTCATTTATTTATTTTGTTGCTTATGTAAACTTAATGTTAAGAGTTATGCGTGAACCTAGAAAAAACCATTTTCGTAAGCTGTCGTATTTCTGTTTTTGTTTTATTTTATAGAGAACATTGATTTGGAAAATGTAACCTTCGTTTCGTTCATTTCTTTGCTCGTTTTCTCATACAAAAGTTTCGTTCGCTTGATTATTGGGATTGGTTACACATTTATATTAGTAATATATCATAAATTGAGTAAATATCGAAGCATTTTTATCAATTGTATTGATGCACTTGCAATGTGGGTTTCGTGTTTCAAGTTGCCTTAGCTTTTTGTTGTTGTTGTATATGTCTGGAATCTTTTCTCCTGTCTGGGTTCTGTTGGGGGCTCTGTGCGTTTAGTTGTCTTGCATTTATAATATATATAATATATATTCAGTTATAGTAGTAGCCATAGTATTACACATTTATAACGGTATGAGAGAGATATTTAAATTTAAGCTAAATTCAACGCCCTTTCTTCTCGTGCAAAACCAAAGTTTGGGGAAAATACTCGCAGCAACTGCAAAAAAATTTGCCTAAATTTTCCATCTTCGTTTTGTATTATAATCCCATTAATTTCCGGCCAAAAATCTGCGCCATTTTTTTCTCTAAATATAACTCGACGTTAGACAAAATATGCTTTTCCATATCATTCCATATATAATTATTTATATTTATATATTTTACTTTAGTTTTTAATTTATGTTTATGCCTAAATTGTGTTTAAATTGTTTATGTTGTCTGTAAATGAAACGAAAATGCAGTGTTTTGTTTTACTTTGTATTTGATTTTTTTTATTATTTATTTCTTATAAGCATTTCTTATGTATTTTTTTTCTGTTTGACATTTATTTTATAGATAGAAAATGCAAAACTTAAAACTTTAATTGTTAGTGTCGAACTGTCTCCAACTTTTGTTTTTCTTTTTTTTTTTAATTGTTTTTGTGTTTTTTTGCATATGTTAATAAATAAAAAATAAGGTTAAATTATACACGTATTTATAATATATATTTGTTTAAATGATAGATCTTGTGAATATTGGTTTTCTGGCAAATAGCAGCACAACAAATGTTTCGAGGCAAAATTTATTTTATTTTTTTTTTGTATGGCTTTTGTGAATTTCCAAGTGAAAATTATTTCAAAATACGTTTGTTTCGAATTTCTGGTTGATTTTTACGGCAGAATGTAAGAGGAGGAGCTTTGAAAGTGTTTAAAAATTGTTGAACAGAATTAAAAATCAAATTGAAAAAGTGTAAAACGAGAAATTCGAACTTAAGCAAACGTATTTTGAAAGGCTTTTTGTTGTTTGTTTATAGATTTTATGTTTAAATTGATTTTGCCGCTATATCTATCTTTCGGGGTTTGCCTTGCTTTGTGTTGTTTTGTTGAAAAGTTTTCGTGAATAAATGTTGCTGGTTGTTGCTATATCTTTTTAGGGCCTCATCTCGCTCAGCGGAATCTTGAGATATTCGATATGCCCTGCCCCGACATCCTATGTGTCGTTTATAATACTTGAAATTGTCTTGAAGCAAATTAGTTGCTGCCTTTTGTTTTTGTTTTTGCTTAAATATGTTGTGTTGTTGGTGTATGTAGTGTTGCCGTTGTAGTGGTAGTGTCTCTATTCTTCTTTTTGTTGTTGCAGTAAGTAATGACGGTCTACGTCCTGCACAGCCCCCCTAACCCGACGAGGCAATGGCATTCTGCTGCCCATCCATGTCCTGGGTCTGGGCCTTGTTCTGGCGCACGAGCTCGGCACGGCGCTCCTGCAAATAACATAAAGAGAATGTAGAATTATTGAGTGAACTACCAGGGTTTCTCATCTTGAGAACTACTGCTACTCAAATGATAAGGCATATGTATGCATTTATGTTCATGGGTAAAGAGGGTGTGGGGAACAAACGTACAAGTTTTTGCACTTTTTCGATTTTCTTTTGTATCTCCTTCTCGCGGTTCTGCTCGGCGGCGAACAATTTATTCTCATAAATGCGCGCCGTCTCCTCTATCTTTTGTGTTTCCAATTGATCTTGGTGTGATTTAATCTCGGCAATTTTGACAGTGTTCTATATGAGAGGATATAAGAGAAATGAAAAACAAAAATTATATATACACATGATCCGAAAAAACAAACACAGATACACACAGTACACACACACACACGATATTTAGACGAAAAGAAAGATTTATGAAAGTCTGGGAATATTTTTGAATCTAGTTGAAGGAAAGTGAATAGGTTGAAGGTTGCAATCTAATTCGGAATCAATTAATCAATCAATTAATGATATGAAATTTACTTAGTAAAGATTTTAAATGGTTTCGAGATATGTTCGTTGAATATAATTGTTGGAAAATACTTGTGCTGTTGATTCTTAGGGTGATTTTCTAATATCTTAATGACTCAAACCGCAGAAAAGATCAATTTCCATTTCCCTACGGTAATTATTGTTGAATAAGAACTAAATACTGAACGGTATATCCTACAAATAGTGGATACATGAAAGCTTCCTCCTCATATGTGTAAGGTATTTGTGGTTTAAGCAAGAGTTTCACACGACAGATAACTAGGGATAGTGTAGAGCAAAGCTGGGATGCAATTTATGTAGACAATAAATTGTCCTACCAATATAGAAATCTTTCCAGATTTGAATGGAATATTTGGCGAATTTCGCTTCTACATTTGTACAACTACGTCTAATTTCTAAGTAAAGCAACTACAAATAGATCAAAGGAACTAGTTATTGAGCTATGGATATTGGCATCAACTAAAAGCAGCTCTCGTTGAAGCCATTTTCCAAATATGTATCAAGCCATGCTGATGCTATCTGGTGTATTGCACACACTACACTCACATGCTCCTTAAGGCGATTGAGCATCTTCTTAATGTTTTCATCGCGCAAAGCCTGAGCGATCTTAAGCTTCTCTTCGATGGCCTTCTGCTCGTTGGCCTTCTGCTGCTCCAAAGTCTCGCGCGTCTTTTCAATCTCCTGAGCATGAATCTGCACAGAAAGAGTTTATATGTGAGTTCAGGGGTTTCATAGAACTATATGTGTATCGAAATCCAAACCTTTAGCTTCTCCTTCATGTCACTGATGATGGCCTCGCGCTTCTCCACATGCATCTCCATCTTGGTCTCCAATTGCTCCTTGGTCTGAGTGATGAACTCATTGGTGATCTCATCCTTCTTGCGGGTGGCCTCATCCACCTTGGCCAACTTGTTCGAGATATCAGCCATCTTCTTGGCTTCCAGAGACTGCGAAAAGCAAACAAATTCGTTTCGTTAAGGCAACGATTCAGTGAGGGATACGCCGAACGACTATTACTTACAATGCGACGTTCTTCGGCTGCCTTGAGCTTCTGCTCAATCTCCTCCACGCTGACGTTCTTGCCGGGGGTGACCGGACGCTTGGGCACGGCCACATTGGGTGCCGGCTCGGCCAGAATGACCTCATAGCTCAGTCCGCCGCGGGACTTCTCCTGGCAGCGAATCTCAGTGGCTGTAAACGAGACACACAGAGAGAGAAGCATGAGATGGGGAGCCGTTAAAGAAATTCAATATATGTATGTGCATTGAGGGGGACGCTGCTATAAATATAAAGTTGTGGTCGAGGAGGGTGAAAGTCCAGCTCACCCTTAAGCCACCCTCTGCTTGCTGCTCGTATGACATCATTTTTGCAATGCCTCCGCCTCCGCCCCCAACCCCCACTTACTCGATGTCTTTTGTGTACTTTTGCGCATTTAAGGCCGAAAAGCCATGACCAAAAACCAAAAAAGTGCAGGAATATACAGCACAGGAGGGTCAGAAGTTGGATGAGCCTTTAGCTTGTGGCTCATTGTCAGATTTTTCGCAACTTAAGCTTTGGCGTGGGCAGCCCACATCGATTCCCCATGTTGCTATGAATACAAAGAGAAAGAAGGACCAGCGAAAGTGACTCTATCGAAGTAACTTTGAAATGGATAACCAAAATGAATACGATAAAGATAAACTCTGGGCTGGCCTGGCCTGGCACTCTGCACAGATGAAAATATTAAGAGTTCAAACCAATTTAAGTGGAAAAACACTCGCTCAAAGTTAATTGCAGTCTGGCAAAAGTCTCTTGCTCTGCCCGCCATTAACTTTTGTTTTTGGGATCTCTGAACCTCCCCCCACCCACATTTGCATTTGCATTCGCAGTTGGGTTTCGCACTTTTTTAAGCGCATTTTGATTAATGGCCACGCCTCGCTGCACCGCACCCGTTATATCCACTGGCTTCAGGACATATTCACACTTTTTCCGAGAGTAAAACCATAATTCATGGAAGCGTCGCCACACACACACAAAACGAGAAACTCGGCAAAGTTGTTCGCTGACAATGATGGGCAGAATGGTGCCACACACACACACACACACACACACGAAGCAGAGCAGTGCAGCGCAGCACAGTAAAGCGACAAAGAAAACCGAATAAAATGCGAATTTTCACACGTAACAATTATTAAAATTAAATGCACTGGAAAATGCATATTCCCCAGTCCCAGCAGGCAAAGTGTGAAAATAACTGAATAACAATTCAGGGAGTTCTTTAAATAGTTTAATATTATTATTTATATTACAGAAAGAACATGCTTAACCATTACACCTTAAAGCTCTAGGTTTTTCATTGAATTTGATGGATTAAGTAGTTCCAAGAACCAGCTGCAGTGCCCTCCCTATACACTTCGCAGAACTCAAAGTTCCTTTTCGAAGCTCCTCTTACGTACAAGCATCTAGTTGCAGCACCTTTAAAGTTGTTTATTTAATCTAGAAGTATTCCGTAGCTAGCCCATAAATAATTCTCAAGCATAAACCTATCCCATAGATTGCATATCTACGCACCAGAAACGTTAAACAAACAGCAATTGGAGCACAGACCCATATCGCAATCCCTTAGACGAAACCCGAGAACAAATCACAAACAATTCGCATCAGCAAAAATCCAAGAAACACCCCCCACAACCCAAGACACTGGAGGGAGGGATGAGGCTTTTGTTTAAACATAGGGGAGGGAAGTTCGAGGGCAAGACTATATCAAATGAAGTGGAAAATTATTTGTCAAAACAAAAATATATATATACAAAAGGAGGAAGTGCTCACCCCCCCCTCCCACAATACCTATACCGAAATATATCATTGACTTCTAGCAAAGGGACAGAGCTGCTTCTGCGTAGGTGTCCCCCGGATGATTGCTGTTGACACATAATTTGCCATTATTCGAGTAGGTGTCCGTCCGTCCGTCCGTTCGTCTGTTCATCCGTTGGTTAGTCCCACCATTTGTCCGACTGTCAATCATGACACTCGCCTTTGGGTTCGCTTTCAGCTTCACTTTCCCTTTCTGCCTCTCCCTCTGTGTGTGTGGCGTGTCCTCTGGCTTTGAGTAATGATGTCTTGGACCAGGTCAAGTGTTGAAGTCTATTAGGCTGACAGATTTGATGGGGCCTCCTCCTCCGCCCACAAAAACCACAAAAGGGTGCCAGTGCCAGTGCCAGGGCGGGGGACAGGGCAAAGGCATCTTCATTTAACTTTCAGATTCAGGATTCCGTAACCCTTTTAAAACCATTCTCTTCGCACTGGCCGGACCATTTAGCTCGGAAAGCTGCCAAAGCAATTTCCCAAAGTGGCTTTTGTGGTCGAGAGTCGATGGGACGAAGACTCCTCCCTCCTCCTGGTGGTGGTCCATTACTCTACGCTACACGTCTACTCACATATCTCATCCTCCTCCTCCTGCTTCTCCATGGCATCCTGGCCACCACCACCACAAACAACACCAATGCCAGCATTCCACATGGTCTCCAATATTTCTATCAATGCAGTGGCATCCGGATGGGTGGAATGCTTCTCCTCCACATGGCTCATCAACTCCTCGGCGGTGAAGCCCAACTCATCGCAGAAGGGACACTTGAAGCTCTGCGGTGCCTCGCCGTTCACCAACTCCTCGCCGCCAAAGTAAATGTCCATCATTTTCTTATTGTAGAAGGCGCGCATGGGATGATAGTATTTGTGCTTGGGGCTAACGCGATTCTTGTCCTGATCGAAACAGTTGCCACAGACAGTCATCTGAGAGCCGCAAACCACGCACTCATACCAACGTCCAAGATCACCCTGGGCGGGGCAGCCCAAGCACTTGCGTTGCACCACCGGACACTCCGAAGACATTGCGACACGCACAGAAAAACTTTACAATCGAAAATATATCAAAACGAAATTCGTTTTGCCTTTTTTCTTGATTATTTTTCTAGCTCAATTTTTGTATTACGAAAAACAATAAAACTTTTCGTTTCGTAGAAGGTTTAGAGCTACGATGTGACGAGTACGGGGTATCAACGATAATTGTGAGGTATTCCGATACGAAGCTACTCTGAGAACTACTCGAAAGGCACTGCCTGCTTGGCTAGATATTTTTGTAAGATGTAATCGATCGTAGGAGTCGTCTAGGGAGCTGTAGCTACATATTGCAGCTCTGTTCAGATTTGAATGTCAAATATCGAATTAGAAATGCTAAAACATTGTCCGACAACTGGAGCCTCTGTTGACCATTAAACGATGCGGTAACTTTAGTTCCTAAGCTTAGCAGATACATATATAAAGAAAAAAAAACTACTCATCGATATCTGCTCAAGCCTCTTTGGGCTTGCTTTAGATTCTGAGCAGCAAAATATATAGTTTAGGTTTGTGTAAAAACCTTCTTTAAACAGAACTCAAGTCTACAACAAATTTCTAAAGCAACAAATCTGTCATAGGAACTCATTTTTATTGGTAATAACAGCAGTAATATATGCTAATAATTTTCTGGAAAGTCAATACTTTCTTAAAATGTTGAAATTCTCCGTTGAAATTTAATTTTTTTTGGTTCCAGAATTATTATTACTATTTTTATATGTTTCACATGTAGTTTCCTGCTGTTGAATATTTTGCTTTCTTCTTTTGTTTCTGCTTTTCTTACTTGACTTCTTTCTTCTTTTCTTTCTGATTTTCTTTCTTTTATTTTATTTTTGGTTCATTCTGTTTCCGCAACATTCAATAATATTGTGGCAATGTTTCAAAACCCCTCCTCTTCATAATAACGGGCCTCATCGTCGTAAAGATAATCGTATTGATCGGGATCCATACCGGATGATTCGCTGTCCGAGCCGTGCACATAAATTATCTCATTATTATTAATGATGGCTGGAACTGTTGCTGCAACATTTGAAACTGCCAACGCCACAGCTGCAGCTGCAGCTGGAAGTGGCTGCTGATTATCTGCTTCGTTTTCATTATCAGGTGCACCAACATTGTTGTTCAGTGTGTTGAAAATATCAATGTGGTAGGGTGGCGAGTTGTTGTCTTCGTTATTGTTCGCATCGGTATTGTTATTATTAACGGCACCATTAGCATTTCCATTATCATTGTCATCGTTGGCAAAATCAGTGCCCGCCTTGCTATCCTCGTCATAGCTTTCGTCATCATCGGCATCGGCATCGCCATCGGCATCGTTGCTATCAATAAATGCAATTGGATTTAGTTCGTTGCTGCCGTTTATCCCAGCACCGAGAATGTTTCCATCTTGAGCGTAATCGACCGATGAATTGAACTGCAATATGTTCTCTAGATGACGATTGCTGTATGTTGCCTGGGCCTCTGGTTCCTTGGATACTTTCTGGGCTGCCATCTCTTTGGATTCCTTCTTGGCTTCACGCTCCTTGCATCTCTTCTTGGCTTCAATCTTCTCGGTTAAACGATCAAACCAGTTATGATAAGCCCCGAGACCCTTAAAATACTTCTTCATAGCATTCAGGCCCGACTCACGGCCTCGGCGGACATTCTGGGTCACATGCATCAAACGTGGCACTTGGTTGAGCTGCTCCTCCAGTGGCCTCGACTTGTTGATAGCCCCCCCAGTAGTTGTGGCATTGGCTGGTGTCTGATTGGAGGGCAATCCCTGCATCAAGCGCAAATCCAGTGGCACAGAGCTGAGCTCCGGCTTTGTGAGCATCGAGCAAACGACGGCATTGACGAAACGTGCCTTGGACACCTTCCCTTCACGCTCAGTATTTCCAGGCATCTTTTCAAATGCCACTTTCAGCTTCGAGCAGCAAAAACGTTCATCATTGAGATCCCATTTATCGCTTGGTTTATCTTTGGGCTTCGGCTTCGGCTTGGGCTCGGCAACGGTGACCATCTCTGTGATAATGTTGCTCCTACTTGGTGGTGCGCCTAACGGAGCCACAGGTGTTGCCGCAAACGGAGCCACGGGTGTTGTCCCAAACGGATTCTCGGACCCAAACAGAGCCCGGAAGTTCGGCACAGGAGCCTGGCGGTATTGGTGTACTGCCTGGCGGTTTTGCAGTGAAGTCTGATACGAGAAGGGTTGGTTAGCAACGCTTTCGAGGTTCAATGGGTTGACATTATGGCCGCGGGGGGGTAAACCGCCGCCCTCATTGCGAGTAGCTCGACTACGAAGACTAAACAGATCGCTGTGTAAAAGCAGATTTGCGACATTATCATATTCATTTGGATCCTCCGGCGATGCGGCGACACGACGAATGGCAGCTGGTGGCAATGGCGGCTCTTGCAGCCTATCCGAAAACGACACAGGTGCGTCACGGGTGCGTGAACCAAGCGCCCGACGCGTTTGTAGGCGTCCAATCGCCTCTGCCTCGATCAGGCGGCAGATGCGCTCGATATGATTATCGATGCCATTATGGGCTGAGCTGTTGCTCCGTAGTTGGGTAAACTGATGGCGCAGGAGGCGTGACCGCATCAATAGTCCCGTGCATTGCATTTCGAATCCCTCAATATTCGAGTCTAGACTGCGCAGCCGTTCCATCACAATTTGCAAGGCCACCAACACACGTTCCATGGCCACAACGTTTGACTCATTGATGAGGGCCCGGTTGCTGGCTGTGGCTGTCGAACGGTTGACGCTCCTTGGGGCTGCTGCTGGTGCTGATGCTGCCACACCGGGTATCTCAAGCTGAATAATTGGCACCGAATCTGCAGCTGGCGGCAATGAGTTTGCCGCTGCGAGTTGAAATAGGGACCCAAATAGGGGCTGGGCGGCGATCGGAGCAAATGGCGCTGGAGCTGCGGCGGGAGCTACCTCAGATGCAGCAGTTGGTGGGATCCAAGCCGCCGCCGAAATTGAAGGCGCTAATGGGGCTCGCGGTGGGAATTGGTAATGGGAACCCCTTATGGGGTGGGAGACGATCGGACCAAATCGCACTGGATCTGGAGGTGGAACTGGATAAGATCCAGCTATTGTTGCGTCGTTCCAATCCGCCGTAGTTGAAGCTAATGGGGCCCGCGGGGGGAATAGGTAACGGGAGCCCCCACCTGTGGTCGGGGCGGCGATCACTGGAACTGCCGCCTCAGGCCCAGAAATTGGTGCGTTCCAAGCCGCTGATTGGGGGGCTGGCGCTGCAAAACGGAAACGTGATTCCCAAAAGTCCTGCGCTTCGTTGAAAGGAACAGCCTCCAAATTTCTCGACGTGCAGTCGACAAAGTAATACGAATAGGCCATTAGCAGGTAGTCCTTGTAGTCCGCATGGTCACGGTGCACCAGCAGCAGATGCTCGTACAGCGCCTGTATGGTGAATCCCAGCTGATGGCACAGGGCGCACTTGAAGCTCTGCAGATCCATGGTGCTGGTGTACGGCTCCCCGTCAAAGTACAGCTGGAACGACGTACGGGTGTAGAACACCTGCATTATGTGATAATATTTGTGATTCGGCGATGCCGGCATGTGATTGTCCGAGTAGCAAATGCCGCACATATGATAGTCCTTGCAGTGGAAGCAAGTGTAGCGTAGTCCTGGATAGTCGACCATCCGGCACTGGCGGCACGGAAAGCCAATGTGACGATCTGGCAGCACATTCGATATATTGGGATTGCCATCTGGCATCCCGATCACGTTCAGCGCATTATTTGTGGATGCAAAGTTATCCGGCTGTGGCGGCGGCGGCCCATTTGGTTGCATGCTGTTGGGAGACGATATGAACTATGATGATGACAAAATGTTTTTTTTTTCTGCAGCGTACGTTGGTAAACTTTGGCAAAAGACAGCGGGGGCACGGAGACACGGCACACAACAACAAAGCGTAGAGAATTTATTATACAAACAACATCTGGAATTACTTTGAACAAGTTTGATGGGTGGGATTACAGATATTTCAGGGCCATATGCATGGGGCCTGGCCCTGCCCTGCAGAAATTTCTAGAAGCCGATGTACATACATATGTATGTATGTTCGGTGTACCTTTAGCATAGGTATGTACAAAATACATATTCCAGAAGCACAGTTTATGCACTTTATCCTACATACATATGTATGTATGTACGCACTTTTCTAGAGCTTATGTATATGTATGCATTTGCATTCAATGAAAACTTATTAGTGGAAAACCACGACGAATTGGAAAAAAACGCCGGCATATACGCATACACACACGCACACGCGCAAGCACGCTCGAAAGTGCGGCAGAATATGCGGCAATGTATGCGTGTGGCGTCCGCTTTTGCAGCAGACATAAAAAAAACTCTTCGCGACTGATGTTTATTGAAACTCGATCTTACCTAAACAAACACTCAACGCAGCGCACAAAACGAATTGAACATGCGAAATCACGCATAAAAACATGAAAAGAAAAAATTAACGTGTGCCATTAAGCCGCACAAAAAAAAAACTGAACTTGTGCCGCCTCTTTTGCCAAAGAATAAAACTTGTGATAAAATACTGCCAATACTTGCTTTTCCTTTGAATATCACTCGCTTTGATTACACTTGAGCCGCACTTTCGTGCTGCCTTTTATTATATACACTTGTGTTTCTTTTGTTTTTTTAATTTATTAATTTTGGTCCGCTTTTGTGTGAACCGACATCTATGACAAACGAAACAGGAAAGAGAGAGAGATGACACCACACATGCTCCGATAGGCAGAAAATGTGCAATTATGAGCAAAATTAATCGAATGTTCCGAATTAGATGGAACGTTTTTTCCAACACTAGGGAACTATGCTTATATTATGTAATAAATAAACAACTGACGCAAAGTTGATTTAAATAGGATATTAAACTAAAGGCATGTTTCTGCTTATTTTTGGAAATTTTTGTATGAAAAGCACTAAGGTTAGATGTGGTTACAGGCACACTTATATAACACTTATGTATATTAAATTAGATATATTAAAGTCATGTTTTTTATTCAAAACAGAGGCTAACATACGAAATTGTGCGCTTAACAGAACAGTTCGTTCTTCTGGCAGACAAATACGAAATGGGGGTGGGCAAGAGAGTATGATACTATCGAAGCATCGATGTTTTTTTCAAGTTTTCTAAGCATGTCTGTTTTCGAATGCTTGGTTGTTTTTTTTAAGTCATGACTCATGACTGATGCAAAAGGTTTGCATTTCATTTGAATGGTTACATAAATCTGTTGGAATTTATTTATATTGCCACACATTTTCATACGTAAAAGAAAAGCAATAAAGGAAAACCAACTGGGGCACGAAAGTGTGATCAAAACCTATGTCTAGCCTGTCCTTTTCTTTTTTTTGTTTGCCCACATATGGTCAAACCCTCAAATCCTTTTTTAGCGCGTGAGTTTTGGGAGGTAGCGATCGTTATTTGTGCTTATTTTTTTGGACCCCAGGGCTTGTTAACACCAAAGCCGTTTTTGGCCGCAGGACCCAACTAAAAACTCTCATTAACATAATAAGCATCATTATACAAATTTAAAGCAGCGTAAAATGCATCCACATACCCGAACACACTACACCACACAACACCACATCACACCAAAGTACGGCACGGCACACACACAGCTCACAGCGTTTGACCTCAATTAAAATATTTTGCGAGAAGTGAGAGAGAGAGAGAGTTTTGCCAGCTTGCATTTTATGTGCTCGTACTTAATGTAGTACATTCCCCCACCTCACCCCCCATCCACGCTAAGAAGGACCCACTGCAGCAATAAAAAGAGCCGTTGACATTTCACGCTTTTAATTAAAAATCCTGGCCAACAATTTGTGCTAAATGAAATAAAGAAGGACGGATCGGACCCTCCCTCGGCTGCCTAAGGTTTCTTCTTCCATGTGTGGGTGCCCACAAAATTTGCTATAAATCTGACATGATTTTAATTGAAACGACATGATAAAGTGTTGATGGCCTGGTCTTATACTCGTATTAGTATACTCACCACAATGAACCCCATTTTAAAAGGGGAGCGGGCATGGATTTCTCTCGAAAATCTTGCTTATGACAGTTGACAGCTGGATGAAGGAAGCGATTTATCAGAGCTCAAAAGAGCCTGGGAAGCGGCACGGCAGCAAACAGCCCAGCTGATGACATTGCAAAATAAATGTCAAAAAGGGAAAGGCCGAAAGCGGGTTACCCATATGTGTATAAAGTCATGTCGTCAGAGGTAGTCAATCACACATCACACAGAACATCAGGGACTAAGGAGGAGGAAGACAGGAGGAAGTACAGCTTAACCCAAAAGGGAACTTAATTACTGTGTCGCCGGGGATTGCTGTGTGGCTGGCTGGCTGTTGATTTTGTGTAAGTTAATTGAATGACTAAAGTGTTTGTCTTCATTAATTAATTGGTGGGCAACACATTTTCGGTGATTTCTATTTTGGGTGCAAAATTAATAGCTAGGGAAAGGACTTAATTCCATGTTCTTCGGCAAGGTTAGGATTGGTCAGACTAGAATTGCAGCAGGATAAAGCTACCACCACACTGTTTCAAATGGAGCAATAGGATGCCCTATCGGGACAGATGGTTAGATATGCAGCAAAAATGCAGCAAGTAAAAAGCGAACACAATATCTTCCATATGCCTGAATTATTTGCATTATTTGAATTAAAAACTTTGGAAAAAATCCTGCAAACATATATATAAATGTTGCCTCCATTTGAATACTTCAAAGTTTTGCCTGTTCTTTTTGCTGGCTATTTTAGTGGCATATCCAATTATGTTTTCCATTTCAAGTTTTTTTTGCGTACCCATTCACTTACCCAAATGAAGCGAAATAGCCAAAATCCAATTATAGCAATTCACTTTTTTGCCTTGTTTTGTTGCATACAGCACCGCACAGCACAGCACAGCATATTCAAAAGTTAGCTAAAAAATATTGCATATATGTACTTGTACTCGTAAGTTGGCTTTTTGCAATTCTTGTTGAAGAGTTTTACACTCTTTCTATGTACATACATACATACGAGTATTACCCGCTGGAAGCACTCCAAAAACTTTTGCTTAAAATGTTCCATTTCGAGCATAAAAACTTTTGTGCGCCAACAACGGAACACCAGAGGAGGATGGAGGATAGGAAACATTTTCAATAATTATCACACCCAGTCGCAAAGAATGGCAAAGACATGAAAATATGCTCCCAAAAGAAGTGGAAAAAGTAATGGAATGAAGAGCCCCCTACCCCATAAGTGCCTTGTCTGTTGCCTTTTACTTAATATTCATAAAAGCATTTTAATTTCCATTTAATTAAATTATTTGTATGAGTCAGCAGTTGATTCTATTGTGGAGGCGAACGAAGGCAAAGCTCTGTTCCTGCTGCTCGGGGCGTGGCAGGGTAAAGTCTGTCTCTCTCTGTCTCTGTCTCTCTCTTGTTCTTTGCTTTTTGTTTTTTTCTCTTTTTGGGGAATGTGTCAAGGCAGCAACTTTAATGGCATTGCCATGCATGTTCAATTAACAATTTTTTACGCTGGCAAGACTTCAATTAAAACAATTTTCATATACATATGCATAAGGAAAATGGGCGTAAAATGTGTGGGGGGTGGTGAATGGAAAGTTTCAGTAAAACAATTCAGTGTAAAAGTTGTGTCCTTTAGGGTCGAGGGCAAGAAGGTAAAAGCCAGCCAGAAGTTAACACTTAAAAGTAGTTTTTCGGACTAAAATATAATTGTTTGAGTGCAATAATTTTGGGGTAAATAAATACATACATACATACATAGACAATAACACTTTTAAAGTGTCTAGAGTTTGACAGTGTTTTATGTTGTTTTCCTTGAACCTCTTTGCTCTCTAGGGGTATTCAGCATATGGTAAATTCCTATTTTTCTTGCACTCTTAGTTTGAAGTTCTAACATCAAAGTTTTCCCCCCCATAAGGAAAGTCTAAAGTTTACTTACAATTCAAATGCAAATGGATGGCAACCATTGTGAATCACAGAATCGCAGACACAAACACAAACCGAATCGAAGCGAATCGAACTTGATAAATTGCCGAAATAATCCTCAGTTCAGTTCTCTCTTTTTTTGGCAAGTTGTTGACTCGCAGGAATTCGCTAACCAACTGAACGGAACAGTCTGCTAACTGAGTGAGACTCTGTGGGACTGCGGGACCCAAGCTACAAGCGACACAAAAATGTTGGACAGGCACAATCATGCACACTCCTGCACACACAGAAGAGTACATACATACTCGTACATAGTTTCTTTCTTCCTTTAGAGCTTTGAGCGAAAATGTAGTTTTAATTTTTGTCGTGTAGCATAGTTTTTGGCATGTGCTGCAAACAGAAAAAAACAACAACAAATAGCAGCAACAAATAACACCAACAACAAGGCACTCTCAGCGGGCATTAGTCGTCGGCGACAGTCGTCTGGCAGTCTGCTACAGTCCAGTCCCCCTGCTGTACCCCTTGTCGATTTGTTGTGCGCGGCTTAATTGCTTTCGTTTGCCGGTTGGGGCAGGGCAAGACCTTAAAACAGCTGATGATTCAGGCACCACTCAAAGAGAGGTAGAAATAGAAGGAGAATTGCAGCTGTTTTTTTTTTGAGTGAGAATAATAACAGTTGCTTTGAGTCCAGCAGCCGCTGTTGTGCGCTCTCTTTCTAGCGATCGTTGGAAATGGCAATTTGGAACAAGGTAAACGCCCTCTGCTAGCACGTAACGGTAAGGTGCATACTAATCTAAGCTTTGCAAATATAACGGTACGGAAGGGTATGTTATATACAGAAAAAGCTGTTGGGCTTTCATTAAAGGATATTCTTTGGTACAGCTCTCGTAGTAAAGAGTTTCCTGGCTCCCCTATAGGGATACCTACATATTTACATATGTATGTATATCTATGTAAGTATGCACTATGTACACACCTTGGAAAAATAAATATTTTTTCAATCATAGAGTGCCTGTTCTTTAACTCAAGTAAAAACCCTGCATATCCTCTCACATATTTCTCAGTCGAGTTTCGTAATTCAAAGTGTTCAAGTCAAAAATAATTAAAAGAAGAAAAAAAATTATTCAACGTAGAGAACTCGTTCGTTCTCTTAGAATATTTACGACCTGCATTTCCATTCGGATTTCACAGTTGGAGTTTGAATCTCAGAAGAGCATAGCAAAATAATTAAAAGAAAGTATTCCCAAAACAAAAACAAACAAAATGAAACAAACTGCTAAATTACTTCGTTTTATCTAACTTTAGTGGCTGATTTGCTGGAAAAGGTTCTGCGTGAAGACCCAGACTTTTTAAGTCGAGCAACAAATCTGTTGCAATCGTTGAATGAGCCAATCTTAATCTACGACTTTGAATATAAATATATGCGTTCATATTGCGGATTTTCCTCTCCCCTGATTTATTGCGCCACCAACTCACTAAAGGCAGCCGTCCTGCAAACACTGGGAAATGTGTTGGTAAAGGTTAAGGTTTCGGATCACCCAATATTGGGAGAAACCGAATTATTATATCTAAAATATAAAGAATAAGGTAAGAAAAGAAGATGGAATAAATAAACTCAAAACGAAAATATATACAGTATCCCACAGATCATTTATGTAGTTTCAACTACAAACACAATTCCTCCCACACTGAAATCCAGCAAGAAGAAACAAAGGGCCCTGACTACTAAGAAGATATGTAACAAACAAAATCAGATAATATCTTGTCGGATCTGATCACCAAAAGCTAAAATTCCCTTACCGAATCCAGCATTCCTGTGAGAAATAAAACATGCAAATGCTATGCGCCAACACTTTCCAACACAAAAGAAAACAGACACACAAGGAACAGCTTTAACTGCAAAGTCATTGAATATTCATTGCATTGAATATTCAGCACAAGGGTAAGTCCGGAAAGGATTGCTTCAGCACCATCCTTAAATCAAAAACTAACTTTTATTGTTCCCTACTTAACGATCTTCATGCCCCTCTGTAGCCATTACTCGATCTTCATGCCCCTCTGCAGCCACCACTGGATTTTCACGATCGCCACACTACTCAGGAGCCACCACTCGATCATTATATCGATGTCGGAGGCTAACAAACAAATAAAATAAAATAAACAATATCATTGTAAATCTAATATGGATTGGGCGGCAACTAGACTAGGGCTAGACTCATTTCTAAATCCAATATTTCCCTAATATAGCGCCCTAAAACACGTTAAAGTGTCATTAATTTAAAGTTAACAAATTGTTTTAAGAAGGATTTATGTAGATGCTAACTTGGGTGCTAAATATATAGATTTCCCGTGCGTGAATGCTTGATTTATTTTCGATTTTTGAGAGATGTATTAAAGAAATTGCAGAGAGGAAATCCTTTTCAGTAAAGTGCATGTATGCCCCATATCCCCACAGAGTATAATCATTGCGGTTTTTCAATCGGGTTTTTGTCGGTCAGATATGCCTTTAACCTTCCTACCTACCATTTCGTGCAGTGTACGCTGGAGAGCAAGAAACTGCTTGCTCCATAAGACCGCTATTAAGCTCAGGCTTAACAACAGACCAGGGGTGGGGAGCTGATGGCAAACGATGGAAAGCCCAAACATAAACCGCATTCCATTTTCAAATGCCACGCCCAGCAACGGGCAGGCAATGGGAACTACATACCTCTGTTACCATTTTCCTCAGAAAAATACTGAAAAATCGAGCCTTTTTTCACCGTCCTTCTCCTGCTCTCTTGCACGTGACTCGCACGACAGGCAGGCACTTTGGCATTGATTGGCCCCCCAAATGCCAACGCCATCGTTGTATTCGGGAGGCCAAATGTCGCCAACGACGACGACAAAATTCTGCAGGCTGGAAAAAACTATAGCCAACAGAAACTACTGCCGCTGCCACTGAAAGTCGCTGCTCGAAAGCCAACGAAAACCAACAAACAGGGCTAAAGGAAAAGCGGCATAGCAGCAGCACTGCAGCTGCTGCTGCTGTTGTTGTAGTTTTAATGGTTTTTGCCCTGCTGCCCACCGCCGCCGCTGTTGAGCGGCTTTTTCCCCGTGCACGAGTCGAGCAGCAAACAAACGATGATGATTCATCGAGGCTCAGCCATTGAGCGCTTTTCGCTTAACCCCCTCCTCCCTCCCCTCCCCGTACAAATTGGCCAACTTGCGGGCTTAAGGTGCGGAAACTTACCTGCAAAGAGAAAAGGTAAAAATAAAACAGCAATTAGTGAAAGAAATTGTGGTGAAAATGTATAGAGAGAGGGAAGCTTATTTAGATGATAATTTCTTTTGGGTAGATATCTTGTTTGAGACGCAATTTATGGATAAATATCTCTGCAAAAAAGATACTAAAACAGAGGGAAGATAGAACTGCGCCACTGCATAGCACAGCATTTACATAAGAGAGTCGAGCAAAGTAAGTAAAACGAATTAGCGACGACAGCTGCTTTTGTAATTCTGTTTGCATTTAGTTTCGCACAGCTGTCGCTTGCGGCGCGTGTGGCAAGTTTTTCCGCCCCACATTTCCCCCGTGGCGAAGCCATTTCTTCTTGCCTCTCTGATAATAATGAAAACTTTGAGACCACTATGGCCAACAGTTGTTGCAAGTAGATAAGTGAGAAATGCAGACGACTCGCGACCAGCAACAAACAGAAAAAAAAAGCAAGTAAAATACCTTCAAAAAGTTTTTCTGCAGAAGGGAGAGTCCCTGGTCTGAATGGTGGAGTGGTTCTTATGATGGACACAGGAACAGACTTTTCTAGGCGCTTTTTTATTTGTTGCAGCAAACACTTGGCAGCAAAGAATGTGGCAGTTTTTTTTGCGTTGGAGTTGATCCTTCAGAAGTTATGTTGAAAGTTCCTTGTTTTTTTTTTGGGTGCTTCAGGTCGTTGACTTCTGCGCGCTTAAAGGCAGTTTCTTTGGGGCTTTAAGGCGAAGCTTTAGCCATGAATTTATTTGCAATGGATAGGTGTATCTATTCCTTATCTAACTCCAAGATATTTCCCTTAAATGCGTGAATCTGTCTATCTTCTATCCTCTTTTATCCTGTATTCTGCCTTCCCTCAAGCGTCGACGAATAATCCTTAGCCTTTCTCTCTTGCTCTCTGCTTTTCTTATAGTTGCTCCTCTTAAGTCTAAGACGCTTAGCGACTGCTTTTCACCTGCGTTCTGTTATCCTTGAAGCCCAGACTAGGGCGCCACTAAGTCCTGCTCTATCTGGCCTTAATATTCCACATTTTCCTCGCTTCTCCTTCACACTTTGTAGGTACATAGGTTGTTCCCAGTGTCTCAGGCAGCTCTCTCCTTTTGCTCTGCAATTACATAAGTAAATGCCGGTAGCACGTGCCCGGCTATGCCTCCTGCCACTACACCGGTCGGTCTGTGTTTGTGTCTGTGTCTGTGACTCAATGAAGCCGAAAGGAAGCCTTGGCCCAGACCACGTCATACAGTCCAGGCGGGCGCCTCCGCCCACTTGAGTTGTTGCCTTATATACCTTATGTTCTGCTCAGATATGTATATATACGCTGTATATATAGGTATGTATATCCATTCGTCTGCAGTGACGTGACGTGTTTACTTTATGCAAAAAAAAAAAAAAAAACCAATGGTGGAAAATGCAGAAGAAAAGTTTAAGGAGCAAAAAACTGACGCCCCAAAAGTTTTTTCCCAAGTTTTCTCTGTTGGCCAATGCAGTTTATCACCTTGGAAATGCGGCTAAATGACTGCGAAAAAAAAAACACACACCACTAAAACAACAAGCAACGTTCCTACACATCTGTATATATACGAGTATATACGAGTATGTATGAATGTATGTACATATGTACTGCTTTATGTGCAAAAGGCTACTGCACTATTGATTTTTTGATAGTTATGCATCGCTTTTTTTTCCAGCGTTGTTTTTTTTGCCGGGTTAGATGTTTGTTTGCTTTATTTGTTTTATGTTTGGTTTGATTTTTGTTCACTTTTTTGTTTGGTTTGATTTTTGCTGGCCTTTTTTGTTTGATTTTTGCTACCCTTTTTTGTTTGATTTTTCTGCCCTTTTTTGTTTGGTTTCGTGTTACTTTTCTCTCTTTTTTTTGTGAATTTTAAGCGGTGGCAATGGCAGGTGAGGTCATTTGATATTAGCAAAAGTCAAGTAAAAAGTTACAGGTAGGTTTCAGGGGTGCAAATATAATGTATTTATGGGTTTTGAAACAGTTATTAGCAGTGGGAAATTATTTAGAAATTATTGTTATTCAAGTAAGTTAAATTATCCACTTTAATTAATTATAAATTTGTTTCTTTATAATGAAATCTAAATTGAATTTTATATAATTTCTAAAGAGCATATAAAGGTCTTCAAATATATCTAATCTTTGATTCATATTCTACACTATGTTGTTGTGTTTGATGGCAGAATATAAATCTATTGCAGTTAAACAGGAATAAACAGGAACGTCACGTTCCACCCAAATGATGCCAAAGTATCTACAAGCCATCACCTAGAATAGAATTGCCTGTTAATTTCTGCTGCAGGTTTTCCATTTAATGAAACATTATTCTCCTCCCACTTTTAACCAAAATCCCAAACTTAATTTGTGGACTTTAGCAAACTCGTAACCTCTTTATTCCCTACAAAAATAAAACGTAAATTTACGAGTATAACTCCAAAGTAAACAGCAAGTAGAAAAGAATCACACATAAAACTCATTTGGCTTGAAAATTAATTTTCATTTTCAAGGCTTAACCCATTTATGGCCAAGCCAAAGCATTTATTCAGCATAAAAGTTTATCTTTTTAAAGAGAACAAAAAAAAAATGGAAGAAAGAAAAAGCCAGCCTCCAGGGCTGAGAATTATTAATGGACGAGTGCGCCGCACAGGAGGGAGGGTAGGCAGAGGCTCCACCATTCAGTGCCCTGCAGCATACCACTTAATACAGTCAACTATTGACAGCAATTGAGGCGCTGCCCTGCTCCTAATACGCAGCTCAAAGAGCGTGGCGAGGACGAGCGAAAAGTGGAGGTTATTTGAAGAGGTAAGCATTTTCCAGGCGAACAGGCAGCACATCACCACCACACCCACCGCACCCTCCTCCCCACCAGAGTGCGCGCGCTCGCTTGCCTTTCACATCTAATGAAAAGCGAAAAGCAAGCATGAAAATTTGCTTCATTTTGAAGCTTTAAAGTGGGTAACGCAGTAAACTTACTGTGGGTACATTTTGCATCAGTTTTTTTGGCAGATTCCTCTATTAAAAGCAAAACTAAAGCATTGGGTAATTTAATTTCAGCTCAAGGCAATGCCACACCTATATTCAAACCCCTGCAGCAGCGACCCCTCATCAGCACTTGCATCAACATCAGCTAATTAGGAGGTAAAGGCCAGGAGGAGAGGCAGCACAAAGAAAGCCACCAGTTTGGTGGCCGCCAAGATAAACAAAACCACTGGAAATCCCCCAATTCAAGCCAGAAAATAAGGAGGAGGAGCACAAACCCGAAGAGCACGAAAATGAGCACCGTAACATCACCTCTATGTGGAGAGAGAGAGAGAGCGCGTGCGAACATAGTTCACAAAAGCACAAAACAATAACCAAAGCGGAAGGCGAAACAACAAAAGTGAAAAGTGCAAAAAGAAGGAAGTTTATTATTATATGCAACAGTTAACATTTAAAACAAAAGCTGCAACAACATCAGCAGCAGCAAAGCGCACAAAGGAGCCCGCAGGAACTGGAGGAGAAGCAACCCTCACATGCCCCCAAAAAACAGTACCGATTTTGTACGGCGGCTAATGCCCCTCTCTCGCATGGGGGCAAGCAGCAGAGTTCATCAAGATATTCACATTTTATTTATTTTATATGCATTTTTTATATTCTTGTTTTATGCAATGCCCTGTACTTTGAGAGTTGAAGAGGATACCCAGTCGCTGTCTAGATGTTTGCTGCAGCCTGAGCATTATTTTAGAAGATAAACAGCTGAAGTTTAAATTTAAAAAAAACCTGAAAAATCAAGTAATTTTTTTTATTGCTTTTATAGAATTTTGTCCACGTTTAAAAAGCCTCCCAGTCGTGCCATCGACTAAAGATCTCTCCCACTTCTATTTAATTTAAATGCAATTCAACAAAAAGTAGGCATGTCACTCTCCTCCTACTTCTCTCCTGATAAATGGGGCACCACATATGGGTGGGGACCCCATGAAGGAACGAGCCAAAAACAAAGGCAAATAAAAAGACGAAAGCAAACACTTACGGGGCGCTTAATGAAGGAAACGGCATGAAAGCCGCCGTCTAAGTAGATGTTGTTGCCTTGTGCAACAAACGGAAGTACAAAGAACAGCAGCAGCAACAACAACAACAACAACAGCAGCGTCAACAAGAGGCAGAAACAAAAACCAAGAGCAAATATTATGAGAATTGAAGGCATTTTAGCAGTGCCAACGCCTGCAGAATAGAAACTTAATTTTTGCTGAATGTGTCGCCGGTTTTAGGGTTTGCATGGATACACAAAGGAGGGAAACAATTACTGGCTGGCTGGCTATGGTGGATGGTTGTGGGGGGCATAAACAAGAGGAGAAATGTTGCTAATTTAGCGTCAAATGTGAAAGAGAGAAAGCAATGAAAGTAAATGTACATGGATATGGGTATGGGAGGCAAGGACTTTAAAACGAGGTGCTGTGTAGGGATGCTCTTTGTGTTTAAGAAGAGATGCAGGAATTTATTTAAACTTGGAAGGGAAGAATAGACTATTCCTTGGCATGAGCCGAAAGCGAACTTTAAGGTGTGTTTTTCAATAATAAAATGTTCTTTTCGGAGGCGGAAAATGTCGTCTAATGTGTGTCCCATCCCTCTATTTAAAGACTACTCCTCTCAGCAATTTTTCACTCTCATCCATTAATCGCAAAGAACTGAGTTGCTTTGCAGTTAATCAGGCAGATAAATTCAAAGAGATCTGCACCAGACAGACGCCACATAATGCAGCAGCAGAGTATCCCCCCGCAGCACTGTTTGGTGGCAAGTTTAAAATTATCTCTAGAAAGGGCGTCCAGACAAACGAGCACATTGTGATGGTCGTCCGGCCGGCCGTTTGAGTTTGTGTGTCGCCTCTGGCAGGGATGTTGGCCAGCCATGTTGTCAGTGGGAAATGTCAGTGACATTTTTAGCGTCCGATGCAGACGAAGGCGGTGACTAAAACAAGAGTAGAGATGTGCGACTGAAGCTGAAGCAGAAGCTGCTGCAGTTGTCGTAATTGTTTGTCTAGTTTCAATCACAACACTGAGCGAAAAAAGGGTAAAAATTTTGCATGAATTTTATGAACAGGTTTAAATTGAAAATTATGCAAGCTACAATTTTTAATTGAGTTTTGAAAATATTCTACAGAAATATTGCTTAGATTTGTACGCGTATTCTACATTAAATTCTACATAACATTCTACTTGGTCTGATAAAACGAATGCACCGACAAATACACCGCACTTAAAAGCCGCCTCCATGCTACCGAACCACACTCTACATATTCGCTTTATCGCTTTATAGAGTGGGAGAGCTAAAAACAGACACGAATGCCTATTGCGCGTTGCGCTGGGAGTGAGAAATTAGGAAAAGAAGTAATGAGCACAGGAGCGGGCAGCAAAGAGCAGATTTGAGCAGAGGAGCGAGCAGAAACTTTGAGCAACTTGAAATGAGTGAACGAACACCAAAGCCGACTGCGCTGCTGCAGCGATATCAGAGCTTCGTGCGTCGTAATCGTCGCAATCGTTGTGCGGCTCAGGTTGCGAATCTAAATGTATGAAAAGAACAACAAATGCAGCGAAGGTAACCGAAAGAAGAGATCGTAGAAGCTAGCTTGAAGCTCCCTTTTCTATTTATACACTCTCAGTGTCAAGCCATGTCCCACCACTTCTTCTAACTCAGAATCGCTTGTTGCTTTCGCTTTGCTCTTACATTTTTCTCCGTGTAGATCTATTTCCTCCGCACCGCCTTTAAGCATATAGCAACACCCCCACTGGCTGCTGTTGCATTGAATGCATTCTGCAGTTTACATCCGTTTTAATATTGTCGCTTGTTGGTTGTTGTTTGCTTCCAGCGATAAACATGAACCAAAATGGACGACTAACTGTTCGCTATGTTACCCCCTCTCCACCTCCCTCGCTCTCTATCTCTCTCTTTCCATCTCTTAATGCAGCCACATCCGCTTTAGAATGACAACCAACAAACGTCATCTAAAATGTAAGAGGAAACAATGAAATTTTGTTGCATTTCATTCTTGTCGTTGGCCATTTTCCCATTTTCTTCATTTGCCTGTGGTGTAGCTTTGTGTTTGTCGGTGGATTTTCACTGCATTCTGTTCTGTATTCTGTTCTGTGTGTTTTGTTACGATTTCTGTTTTGGCATTATTATGACAGCGGGAATGTTCGCTAAATAAAATGCATTTGTTACCAGCGGTATGATGACAAGAAAATATACATACATACATATATACAGCAAATGAATAGGAGAAAGGAAATCCGCCATCGAAGCGACATGTGCAAATTATCGCTTATGATATTGCCATACTTTTGGAGGGAGAGGTGGGGGGTTATTTATTGAACAGAACACAAATTCCATTACATTTCTAAGAGTCCTGGCATACTCTTTGATTTCTGCTGCAATTCTTTTACTATTATTTCCATTATTATCTTTAATCTGCAATCATTTTTGTTGACATCAAAATACTTTATCTCTCATCTAATGTTGCTATAAGTCTACTACACAAAACTTCTACCGTAAAGACAGTAGCATTCTCTTTAACCTCCTAAGATTGCATGCCAAAAGATTCTTTCCCTTTCTTGCTCGTAAAAACAAATGGCAAATGGCGAATAACATTAACCGCAAAGACATACAAAACTTGGCTTTAGTTGCTTTAGTTGCTTTCGATGCGATTTGTAATTAATACTAAATATTTTATTGATTTTTCTTCGCCCTTAAACAAAGTTGTTGGCTGCCTTACCGCCCCCCTACTATCCGTACAGGCGAAACAGAGTGCCCTGTCTGCTTGGTGCCTGGAATATCTATACAACGTAGGAACTAATGTTTGTTTGTTTGTTTGCTTGCACGTTTTTGCTGACTGCTGCATGGGATTCCCAGGGGTGTAGTTAAAAATATGTTTATCTAAAAGGGGGTCCCTAAAGATATATCTGAGAGGAATAACAGGAACCGGAAAACTATAGGACAAATCTGATCCGCTTCACAGAGATGCATGACAAAGAAACATTGTTCATAGGCCCAGGAAAACTATCCAAGAAAACACCTAAAAAATCCATGTTATTTAGGGAAATTTTCCAATGTTATATATCTTTCCCCGAGTGCAATTTTATGTTTCTTTTTAGTTAAGAAGTATTACTCTTCGTATCAGAAAAAAGTTTGAACATAAATACTCCTAAGGTAAGTGCATTGACATTGAAAACCAACCCTGAAAATATTTTTCTACCCCTGTTCTACCCCTGTAACTACGCCCTTGAGTGGGTGCTCGTTGTAGTCCAGTTTTATGAGCGTTTAAATTAGTGCGTTTCCATTGTTGGTTTTTGTTGTTTTTTTGGGGGTATTTTGGGCCTGGGAGGCCGTTGCCATTGTCGGACGTTATTGCCACCAATTCAACCCCCCGACCGTCGTGTCGTGTCGTTTCGTTTCGATGAAGGTCTTGGGGGTCTCTTCGCTTCGCTGCCGTGTTGTGTGTCCGGCCACTCTGGTGGCAAGATTGTTTTATGGCCAACGGCGGTTTAGTTTATTAGCCGCCAACATGCAGGTGATATCCCCCGAGTGGGGAGTGCGGAGTGCGAAGAGAGCGCAGGGAAGTGCAGGTAAATGTATGGGCGTGGTGGATTGTTGGTAATTAAGACTGAAACTGAAACTATAACACAGGATACGGCAAAAGTGTTCGTCAATGTGGCGCCGCACGGTGAGCCACACTCCTGGGACACGAAATAAAGGGAAGCAACGGATACTACGATGATGAATTCCTATCCCATTTCTAATGATCTGAGTGACAGGAACTAATTAGAAAGAGTCTCTGATTGAATTTCAGGGAAAAACCCCTGAAAAAGTGAATTGAATGGCAGGAAAACCCACAAAAAAAAGATTTGCAGTGAAAACCAACGGAAAAAAAAGGGTTGCATTTCAGGGAGAACTCTTGTAGTGAATTATGGACATGAGCAGAGCAGTTCGAGCAGAATTGAAGTTATTTCCATGCTGAAATTAAAGCTGGACATTTTTTTCTTCTACCCTTTGAGAATATTTGTTCAAGCATAAATCTGCATCATTTTCTTTTTATTCTTCCTTTGTTTGTTGTTGCTTCGAAGCTAAAGAAATATGCATAAATATTTTATAGAAATTTTTAGCATTTCCATCAAAGCAAAATGTCAGCAATTCCGCACAAAAAGGGCCCAAGGAAAACACCCGACACCAAGACATAAATAAAGGATATTCGTATTCGGGCAGCAGCAGCAGCAGGAGAAGGAGCGAGCTTTTCCTTGTAAAAGAAAGGTGGCAGGATATCTGTCAGAGACAGGAAAAATAGAAAGAGCAGCAGAGCAGCAGAGGAGTGGAGGAACTCAAAAGACTGGCAGCAGCAGCAACTGTGTGAAAATTATACGTTCAATGAAAATATTTGCCAACACATGGAAGCACACACACAAAAAAGGAGTCCTGCAAGTCCTGCGAGGAGTAAGAGCTGCAGAGGGTGGCCTGTGCCCTGGTCTCTAAGCCATATGCAGAATGATGGCTCGTCCTACCCCTACCAGAATAATTCAATCTCCTAGTATAACCCTCAATGCAGAATAACAGTCCCTCCCCTCCCCGTCCCACCCACCCTTCCGCTGCTGCCCCTTGGACTTTTTGTGGTCTCTGCTCGGGGGGCTTAGAGGCACAACCACAATGCAATTTTGCGGTTGCACACTTATAGAGAGAGATAGAGGAGTGTATGAGAGATGGCGGGGGGCTGGGGCTGCGTTGGGGCAAGGGACAGCTCACTTGAATGCGCAATCAGCAGGACCTCCACGGACCATGTCCTTTACGTGCGTGCGTAATAATAAAATTGTCAGGCTCATAAATAAAATGTTGCATACAAATGGGCGAACAATCAAAGCAGGACGATGGGTGGCGGAGCACAGGGAGGAGCACAGGATGAGGAGGATAAGGGCAGCAACACACAAAAAGAGAGAGAGAGCAGAGAATGGAGCAGTAGTATAGTGTGCCATTTCCATATGCAGTGCAGTGGCATGCAACGAATGCGATAACCAAAGTTGACCGCAGCATTGCTCTGATTTTCCCCCACTTGTTACCGCCACACCCCGCCCCATTTTGAGGTCAGAATATGTCGCAACCTTTTCACAGCTCCATCTTTCGCACTGGCCCTTTTATTTCTGTGATTTTCACAGCTTCTCCCCAGTGTCATATCAGGGATTCATGTCCATGCATTTCCTTCATTTAATGAACTTTGCTTTTTGTTTGTTTTTTACAAGCGCATAATTTCGTTTTAATATTATTAAATTCCATGTGTGTGAGGAATGAGTTTTTATCACGTATACGCATCGTTGCACTCACAGAAACCCACAGAGGGACTGGGAGGTGGAGTTGGTGGTGTGTGGTGTGTGGATGAGTCCTACAGCAATGAAGATTTAAATTAATATTCAAAGATAATTTGTTGCAAATTTCATCAACAAATTTGCATGCTATATTTCAGAATATTTACAATATTACAATGCAAATTGCTAGATGATCGGTGTTTTTCTCTCTTTTTTTTCAAGTGTTAATTGAGTGAAATAATATGGTAAATTTATCTGCAGCACTTTTATCTTGATTCTCAGGGAATACTCGTATAGTAGGCAGCATTTATAACTTGATTTTCACTTTGTTTAATCAGAGATATTTTCCCATTATTTCGCTTCCCATTTATTCTCTTCATCTTTATGAAATATTATTGCCATGTGGCATGCCCCAAAAAGATGAAATTATTTACAAATCAGAGACAAAAGAGTAAATTAACATCAATTTGCTTGCAAATACACAAAATTATTATTTGTCCCCTGGGGGTACTGCTGCTGCTGCTGCTGTTTGGAGGGTCCAGCAGCAGGCATTAGCATAAATAATTTCATCAATTTACTGCCTCCCGAACTCTCTACCCTACCTGCCCCTGCCTACCAATATTATGATTATTATTATTATTATTATTATTGAATTTCGGATTTTGGCAAATTTCCCACATAATAAGAGAAAACGCGAAGGAAAAGCAAACATTTGTGCGATATTTGTGTTGTTGCTGTTTGTGTTTTTTTTTTTTTGGGTGGGGGGGGGGGGTTTGAACTGAAGAAGAAACATATTTGGTATGCAAATGATGACAGCCAGAACGCAGAGAGCCGGAACCCACAACGTGGTCCAGTAATCGTGTGGATAGAGCCGATGCGAGCCGCTGGAGCCCCTGTGGGGAGGGGTGGAGTTGCTTGCTCTCTGTTCGAAGTAGAATGTTATCCAGGCCCAAACATTGGTGCAAGTGCAGCAATTGCCTCGTGTCTATGTGTGTGTTAACATGGCAAGCGTTTTAGCCAGAAAACTATTCCCCATACTTCGGTACGATAGGGAATCAGAGGCAGAAAGGGAGGTACAGAGAGAGAGAGAGAGAGAGAGAAGAGAGCACTTCTCTTGGCTTAATGCATAATTGAAGTTTTGTGCAGCAAAGTTTTGGCCTCATGCCTCATGGAAATGCAACGAACCTCCCTCCATGCCCCCTCCCGAATAAACATTTTCCCAGACAAATACAAATCCCGCATTCGGAATACAAATATTCGTTTTGGCCAGAGAAAGCAGCAGCAGCAGAATGAAATATTGTATGTTCAGGGCCGGAATTAAAGGTTTCCAAATGGAGATGTTTTAAGTTTTTGGAAGCACAAATACACAGAGGGAAATGGCAGTGGGGAATGCTTCAGAGATCATGCAAATGAGTCTTAAAATGGGTTTTAATCTGAGCAGATTATGCAGCAGCAGGATGCATCTTTCATTAATGGATTATTCATTGAAGGCTGTAATATGAATGTTTAGCTCTTTACAAAACAGTTGTTTCATTGGTGAATCAATTAAACCTTGCAAGAGTTGCCAAGATGCATTTTTATTCAATTATTCTGGTTGAAAATTCTGGTAGCCCTTCATGGAGTACTTTTTTTTGCAATTTCTCTGCCTTTTTGTCTTGCGTTGATATATTTTCTGTAGTCTCCAGTTTATTAGCCATTATTGTGAGCATTTGCTTTTGGCCTTCCGCCAGACTGCAATAAAGATTAATGTTTTCTGCAACCCAACAAATCCCCGTCCTCGATTGCCACAAACAACAAACTATTTTCTCTTTCTCTCTCTCCCGCGGCAATTTGTCATCATAAACAATATTTCACAATATCCGCTTTTGCCTCTTTGGCCATTTTTACTCTTCAGCTTTTGGCCATTTTGTTAAAAGCCAGAAAATAACAAACAACGCGGGGGTAAATGGGGGCGGGTACGAAGGCAGGAAATATTTTTACTATTTACAAGGAAATGGTGGGGAAAAAAACCCCAAGGAAAAACCATTTGTAATCGTTTTAAGATTTCTTAAGCTTTTTTAAATTTTTTAAAATTTCCTTCGAAATTCTTTGCTTTTAAATATAAAAACTATTTGGTATTTTGCAAAAGGGTTTCATGAATATTCCATTTAAAAAATAATTCCAAAAGTCAGCTGAACCAATGGGAAAATACTCAGCCATAAATGTGAATAAATCTACATTTACTATCTGACAGGGCTGGCTTTTCCTTTGGGAATTTTCCCTGTGTACAGTCAAAACAAAAATACCTCCTCTTTCGGAGAACATTTTTAATTTTACGTGCGCAAAAATGTTTTCATTTCGTTTTAATTTTTGTTTTTTTTGTTTTTGTTTTCGACTTATTGAAGGAAATGTTTTTCGCTTTTTGTGCACTCATTGAAGGAAGTGTCGCCAGTCGGCGGCCATTTCTGTGTGTTTGCTATAGCACTTTCGCAAAGGAGAAAACTTCTGTCCACTCACTTACTCTTTCTCTCTCTCTCTCTCTCACTCTGTCTCTGTGAATATATCTGCTTTCTCACTCTCTCCTGCAGCTTGCAATTGAGTTGCTTTCTGTTTTAATTGCATTTTCTCCATGAAAAAACGGGAAGGGGATGGGGAAAAAGTGTGGAATTTAATTAAAGCAAATAAAATGTGTTAATTAAAAAACTGTGCATATAATTGAATTGTCAACTGTATTCATACGTAGATCCTGCTTGCAACTACAGAGTCTCCTGAATATCAAGCTCTGATCCCAGTTGCTGCTTTTTTTTGCAAAAATATTGAGCGAAAAATAAATTTATTGATAGGAGGAGAGTGTGAGGAGCTATGGGAGGGGCCTCGACAATTGTCAATGGATACCCTGCATACATATTATACATATAGCGGCATTTGGTCTTATGAAAAGTACCATCCAAAAATGGTCCTAGTGACGATACGCAAGGCATTCTCTACGAGAAAAAAAAGGAGGGAGATGGACGATGATTTTTAAGATTCAATGAAAAAAGAGAGTCGCCACGAGTTTAAAATTAATATAATGACTGATTAGATATGCTTGAGAGCCTATAGCGTAAAATATTACATTTCTACTATTTTCAAACATCTCGCCAAATTCGTAGTACCCTAATCTTAAAGTCATTAAACAGCGAGCCAGTATTTTTTTGCATTTCCACTTCCATTAACATCAAATATGAATTATTAATTGCAAATTGAGCGTTGTTTGTTGATTTTACAGCTACATATATGCGATAAACATGTAAAAAAATGCACATTTTATTTATGTGGGAAATATTATTTGTACGACACGTATATTGCATTATTACAATTTTTTCCACATTTACATACATTGATTGCATTTTTCACATTTTTCACGTTATCGTGGGCTAATATTTTGGGCGGAGGCGGCGGCTTTATTATCATTATGTTGCTAACTTAATAAGCTTTTAATTAGTGCTACGTTCGATGTAAATATTTAATTTCAGAAAATTCTGTTTGCTATTTACACAGTTTTATCATTGAAATTATAGAAAAATTAATTGTTTGCAGCAGATGAAGGGTCTGTCTGTCTTTCCATCGTCTGTTTGTTTGCCTGTCTGCCTCTGTTTCGTGTGTTAATTAGGGATGGAAAATGCTGTTAAATATTTTATGATTATAACGCTAGATAATTGTCGAGGGATTAGGAGAGGAATTACCGGAATGGCCGGAATTAATTGATAATTTTAGTGACCCAGAAGGGGCTTAGTGTGGGGGTTTCCTTTGAAATTCCTTGTTACTTTCGATTTAATACCTTAATTTCTCTCTTCCATATATTTCTTCAAATCATTGATACTCGTATCATACAGCGTGCAGTGCACCAACACCTAATGAATGCATTCATCTTTTATTCATTTGAAAAATATCCACTCTTCCACTTCATTTCTATCTCTGGAGCTACTATATTTCCCGCAACCCTCTCACTCACGAGTTTGACCAACAAAACTAGTTAAGATAAATCTGTTTCACTCCATTCTTTGCACTCCCTTCAGCACACTCCCTACTTTTGTGGGGCGTAAGCCCGCCCCCATACCACAGACATACTCTCACATATATTTCCGCCCCCCTTTCTGAAAACTTTTTCGCACTTTAATGACTTTTGCGCGAGGAAGTTTTTGCCGTTTTCTTGCCATTAGCCAAAGGCAAAAAAGATACATATAGAAAATTAATGAACTTGCCGGAAAATATGGTAGTAAGGGACAAAAGAGAGTGAGCGATGGAAGGGTGGAAAAGGCAGAGACAGAGAAGTGATAAAATTGGCAGATGGCCATAATGAATGTGAATGCGAAAATCTGGCAACAGTTGAAGGGTTTTCATTCCTTCGTTTTGGGGGATGGATATGATATATATTTGGCACTGATTGATGCAGGGGGCGCGGGGGTATATTTCACTAATTGAAGATGAGGGGACTCAAGTAGAAGAAAAGCCAACTAATGGTCTCAAAAATAACTTGAAAATTTAACGGGGACGAAGAAGCCATTTTAAGGGATACGCCGAAAAGTAATTCAAGGCAAAGTGAAGGTAAATTTAATTGTTATTAACATTTAAATATATAAATATATTTATTTCATGCTAAATTCTAACGCTACAATTATCCTCCATTCAATAAATGTATCATAATTCTGCTTAAACGCAACTCGCGATATATTAAATCCTTATAAACCAATGTAATAATTATTTCTTCCTTTAGGTAGGTCCTCTGTTCACATCTGATATCTGATACAGACTCTCATTGTTATTTCTCCACTCTATTATCCTGAAGTACCTCCAGTTACAGCCCTCTCTCGCTTAAGCCAGCCTTATTATCCTCTTTCCAGTAGGATCCCTACATCTGCAATCCCTAATTACAAGCCGACCGCAAAACCAAGCAAATAATAAATATGAACCGGGTTTTGGTGCCCCAAAAACCAGATGAAAATTAACTGCAAGGTTCTCACGTAAACACCCAGCGAACAAAATGTTTTTGCAGCACATAGAACTTATCCCAAAGAACCACAGAGGGCGAGACACATTCGCAAAGTATTTAAAATGTTGCAACAATAACAAATAAACAAATTAATTTAATACGCTTTCACGTAGGGACAGAATCAACGTACAAAATAACACGTATACGCCGCGTGGCGTAGAGATCCTGGCGGGTGGGACCAATGGGCGGAGGGGTGAGCCAGGAGTCTACTTCAATTTCCATGGCGCCGTCCAGACGATTTTGACATTTTATTACCACACAAAAGCCAACAAAAGCGAGCAAAAGCCAACAAAACAGTCAGGAAAACCAAGGAAAAGTCGGCGGGGGAAAAAGCAAGTAGAAGGTGAGCTTCTGGGTGGAATGACTCACTTAGGCCCCTTGGTTCTCCGTCTACCTACCTACCACCTGACCGACACACAGACACACCAACCGCCCCGACGGGCTTTATATTGTGTTCCTGTGGTTGCCTGTTCCTGGATCCCCTGGGGCCCTGTCGTGTTGTCGCGTTTTCAGTTTTTTTTTTTTGGTCGGTCTGCGTACTAAATTGTCCAACTAATACTACAATTTTGGGGAACGATTTTCCTTTTCTGCTTCCTCGTTTGCCAAAGTTTCAGCCCGTAACGAAAGCACGTATTGCCCATCAGACAGTTTCAATGTCCATTAGTTCCGATGATCAGGAGAGAGCGCCCCGAAACTTTGTCCATCATACAATTAGATGCGTGAATGAAGGTCTGACAGACTGCTCAGGTGAAGGCTTTTCCTATTTTTGGATGAAAATCTTATTACAATGTGGGTCCCCAATGATGGGAGGAGGCTGGCTTTGGGCGTGAAATGGAACCTGAGGTTGAGTTTTATTTTTGGAATATATTTAAAAGTCGATTAACTTTTAAGGGAATTATTTTAATAAATTTGTATGAAGTATATTTATAGTCATTTAAGGCATTTTACTTACTTATAAATTTGACTTTCTTGTTGAGTCGCGGCTGCTTGGAGCGCACTTTATTATTTTTCTTAATGGGCGCCGATCTTCTCGATACTATAGATTCATATGCATCGACATATACGCCATTTAGGAAAGCATGTATTGAAAATTATTATGGAGAAAAGTTTACACTTATTAGAACAACATTTTTCATATAAAAATTGTGAATAAAAAACCTTTGGTAACAGTTTGATTTGCACTCCTGAAATATGTAAGAGATTTGGCCCCATGGAAGCCTTGCCAAAAACTACATCAAATGTTTATTTTTATTGTTGCAATAAACAAAAAAAAGAAAGAAAATACCAACAATATACAACAACAAACTAATTCAATTTGTAAATCAAAACAAAAAGATAAGCTAAAATGAATTGCAATAAAAACTACCATCCAATGAAACTCCCATTTCGAGATACATTTCCAATGATGCTTCCATTTAGAGATACATTTCCGACATTCAATTTAACACATTTACACACAAGCCCCCAAGGTAAAGTGAAAATCTTTCAGCTTAGTAAACATTTTCTGCAGCTTAAAGTTACATTTGACTAATTGAAGAAAAACATTTCGACTTTATTTCGTACTTAATTGAAGTCAAATACATATATCTGTTTCTTGCAGGGACATTGTACAATGTACATGTGTATCCTTTTGGTTTAGAATTGCAAAAGTCAAGTGAATATATTTTACACAAGTTAACATTTGCTGAATATCGATTTCAAATCAGAAATAAGGGGAAATATGTTCTTAAAGATGCCGCAAAAATTTGCATATTCGAAAATTGGAAGAAGAGAAGAGGAGAAAGTCCTTCATTCGTAGATTGAGAGGCCTGCAGAGTGGGTCCTTCTACCATCAGATTGCCCTGCCTCCCTACTACCCTTCAATGGATAGAAATGGCCTTCCCCTATAGGATTGAATGCATGAAAAGCCCTTCCCTTCCCTTTCATTCCATCCCATCCCTTCTATTGGAATGGCAGCATTTGAACAGCTGGTGACGCGGCCCTTGTCCCGGCCCATGGCCATTGTTGCTTTTAGCCTTTACTCATACCCTTTTCCCCACTGTATTTTTTGGGCCCATGTTTATTTTTGTCACACTTTTGTTGCCGGCCAACAGGCAAAGAGTCAACAAGGAACAGAAAACAAAAAGCGGGCAACAACAGCCCAGGAGGACTGAGCCAAAAATTGTTCAGACAATAACATTGAATTTTTATTGAAACACGTTTCAGAAGTTCCACACAGAGACAGAGACTGTGGGGAAAATGTGTTTTATGCAAATAAACTTTTATGTTAAATGCATGGAAGAAGTGTCTTGGCTTGGCTTTTGTGTGAGTAGAATAGAGCAGAGTCGAGGAGTGTTGGCTAAAGTTTCTGCCACAATTTGTGGCAATTAAGTAAAAGAAGAAGTCAGCTAAGTAGAGGGAGAAGACAAGCCAAAATGTTGACAGAATGTCAAGGAGTGGTGTGGTGTGGTGTGGTGTGGGCAGGGCACTCCCTCTTTTGCGACGCTGTTTTGACGCGTTTTCGACGCTGTTTTGACGCTGTTTTGACGCTGTTTCGACCACGTTTCGGAGCTGTTTCGTGCCCCGTTTCTTCTCGTTTTTTTTTTTGGAAATTTAATAACAGCTTATCAAAGTTTTTTTTTTTGAAGAGTTGAAGCAAAGTTGTTTTCTTTCATTAGAAGTTTAGGCAAGTCGCGGCCTTTCATTAGGAGTTTAGGAAAAGTTCTTGCCATTTAATTGGGAGTTTAAAATTTAATTTTTATGCCTCAAGTGATGTGCCACAGCTTAACCGCTTCTGTTTCTATCCGTTTCCGTTTCCGTTGCCTGTCTTTGTGGTTGTGGCTCGTTAAGATGGCCAGAATATACAGCTAACAGGCAGAGACAGCAGCAGCCGCAGCAACTGATAAACAGAGAAGTAATTTGTGATTATGGCATACTTTCGACCTGTGACCTTTTTCCCCTCAACCCCCTCACAAGTTTTCTGTCTTCTGACGCAAGAAGAGACGACACACAGAACATTTTCTGCTAGATTAAGCATAATTTTATAATTGGATGCGCAGCAGGGCGTGCAACAGAAACCCCCCATTCCCGCACCAAAGCTATAGGCGGGAGGGCGTGACCAATATCGTTGTTTGAGGTGACAAGAAAATGGCATTCCAGAGAAATTAGATCGATGGAGAAGAATACATTTAAAAGAAATGTAGAGCATATAAATTTAGGTATATTTCTGGTATATGTATATGTATATTGTATGGTATATTTAAGGTACATACATATATGTACATACATATGTCATATATATTTTCGGAATATTTCCAGTATGTTTCTCGAATATTTCTGGTATATGTCTGGTATATTTCTAGTATATATTTTCAGTATATGTCTGAAATTTTTGTTGTATCTATCCGTCTTAAAAGAATGAAGAAACTTTGGAGAGTGACTTAAATCAAGAGTTTTTGTCTAGAGCGAAATCATTATTTATTCCACGAGAAATCACAGTTTTCGGCGTATGGTGCTGGGGGGTGGGCGCAAAGGTGGAAAACTGTCGGAAATTGTCGTCGATGTGTCTTGCAGCTTGCATTCTAGGGATTAAGGAATCCTATAGACATTCATTTATCATCGCACTACCAGTGGCATCCTCCCAAGCCCCCTATGATGCCTTCTCTTGTGGCACGGAAAGGATACAAACGAGCGGCTGCTGCCGCCAGCAGCGCAATATGCGAATGTCAGTGTCATTGTTGAAGTGTTTGATTGTTGCCAGATGGGTTGCAAGGATGGGGCTTAGACGTGTAATGGGAGTGGAATGCATGCATGAATTATTTAACAGCAGCGCCCCCACGCCACAGAGAGTCTCTCTCAAGGGTTCAGAGGAAGGAGATGACGAAGAGAAAACAGTTGACGTTTGACATGAAGAGTGGGGGGCGGTAAGGGCAGTGACAGTGGCACAGGGTCCTCGAAAAAGCAGAAATAAAAGAAAAATAAATAAAATAGTGCAAATGCAATTTACGCCACAAACAAAGGAGCACAAAAAGCAGACAAAAAATGGGGGGAAAATGGGAAACTCCATCCAAAAACGAGAGACTTACGCGGCCTCCTATGAAAAAAGGAAATGTTTCTGCTGCTGCCCCTGCCCCATCAGGGAAGGCACTCACTGAAGTTGAAGAATATTGCATTAAGTGAGGCAGACAGCGAAATAGAGGCACGTAGATGAGCAGATCCCAGAGTCGCCGCCATCCCATCTGTTCGGACGAGGGATTTTTGGTGTGTGTGTGTGTGTGAAAACCCCTGAAAAGGCTGGAGGTTATACTCCCCAGCCTAGCCAGGGGGAGCGACGGGAAGGTGGGCAAGTCAGAGCTTTAGCATATGTCGCCCCATGCATATGTCATATCTGTCGCTTTTTCAGACACACATTTCTCTGCGTACAGCATCGGGTGGCATGTTTTATGTTATCTCAAATTTGGTTAGTCTCAACTTTAAGTTTCCCTTTTCTGGTTGGAAAAGTTTCTGGAGAGCTTTTAGCCAAACACACACGAAAAAAAAAAACCCACATTTTGTGGGTTTTATTCCATTTTACTTTATTTTCATGTAAACAGAATCACATTTCTTTTCAAAAGTAGAAAAATGGTAGCTGAAATAATATTTGGCTTGTGAAAAGTGCCACAAATTTGGGACGAAAATTTGAAGAGAGATATTAGCTGTGGAGGCTTATCTTTTAATGCTTAGAATATGTAATTCACTTGGAGATTATCTGAGAAAAAAAGTTAATTCCCCTCAGTAATTTCTCTTTTTAGGTATGCTATATTTTCCCTATAAATAGGACCAAGCGGTTCTTCATATTTCCATAAAGATCAGCGCTCCCTCAATTAAAAAAAAAAATAAAACCTTAAGTTACTTCAAGTTTCTGAAACACCGCTGCATACCCCAAACATTTCTCAAAAGTATCGCATAACAATAAAAAACCATGAAGGATAAACAAAAGTCATGCGAAAGTCCTGCGAAAGAACGAAGATACACATATGTCCATCCACTGCAAATGTTGACTCCACAATTTTATGGACTCGTAGGATAACCCCTTTTTATTTGTCCAAAGAGTCACCACAAGAAGAAGGAACTTCTCCAGACAGCGAGAGAGAGTGAGTGAGAAAGTCCACACCAGAGAGCAGTCCGAGAAGGAGAAAATAACTGTCGTCGAAGCATTGACGGATGATGACATATACCCACAGAGAGTTTTCCCGGTTTGAGCTGCCATTTCCCTTCATTTTTATCGGCGAAACTGTCGACATATTTAAATGTTAAAATGCTGAATGCTGAAATGGATATGCAGTTCAGTTTCCGAGCCAATTTGTTGGCCCAAAGAGCGAGCGCCAGCTTGCCCCCCGGTATGCCAATGAGGGAAAACCGGCGAACGAAAGAAAAGTCACCGAAATATGCAACTTCATTAATTTTTTTGGGAGAGAGTGGAGCGTCGTGTCGCTTCGAGGAAAACCAACAAAAGAAATGAAAATTAAGTAATGTTATGTATGCGTCTGTTACGTGAGGCACATGCGAAAAAGGGAGAAACAAAAGGAGAACGGAGGATAGGCGGCGGCGCCTACTGCAAGGATAATATGGAAAAATGTGCCCGCTACGTGACAGAGTGGCCCAAATATTTCAACGTACTGCCAACCAAGCAAGAGAGGAGATATATGCCACAGCTGCTGTGGCACAGAGATACATTTCACAAAATAAAGTTAAAAAGTTTTCCGCAAGAAACTAAAGAAAATTTGATTACGACGAATGTTAGATGAGTTACGTGAGGATGGGGATGGGGATGGGGATGGTTGTGGTGTCGTCGTGTCGTGTTAGACGGAGTTTCTTAAGCATGAAATGTGCACAGGGCTTAAGGAAATCATTGTAATGAGTGGAAATTACACTAATTCGAATTAGGGTAAATCTAAGCAGGATAGAATAGGGAAATAACTGCCTTAAGTGTCCCAAGATACCTTTAATATATTTTCATATAAAAATACACAAATATTCAGCATTTCTGATATATTCCTTATAGAAAGTTTGACTTCTTTTTAAATGTTAATTTCCTTTTTCAATTTTATTTGATCAAAGTTTTGCCTGCATCTAAAGAAAAAATAGCCTATCATAGAACAAGAAAATGTAGGAGAGAAAAATGATAGATTTTTACACAAAGCAACCGTAGGAATTCCGTAAAAGCGAATTTCCTGCCTTTGACTTGCCTCTGGCTATTCCACAGATTTAATTTGTTCCGCTAGAGTCTATTTTTTTTGTTCGCTTGCCCCTCTTTTGCCTCTCAATGTTTCATGTGCTTTTAAACGAGTGAAAATTACACACAAGAGAAAATTACACACCAGAGACGACACTCGAAAGAGTCGGTGGCATTATTAATGACGCTCGACAGACAGTTTGTGGAAACTCCAAGCCCTACAAGCCCCTCCCGCACACCGAAAAAAAAAAAAAAACAGACCAGAAAAGGGCGGCCAAAAAGGTGTTGGTCGCGGCAGGAAATGAAAACAGAGTTTCGTAAAAGTCCGCCCAGCCACAGGACATGGATGGAGTTCAACCGTAAAACAGATCCAGACGAGTGTTTGTCAAATTTGACAGGCGCTTCACACACACACACACAGAAAGGAGAGAAAAAAACTGTTTGTTTATGGGTGGCAGCTGTATTCATAAACTTTTCAGTTTTATTTATGAGTGTGGTCGGTGTTTTTCCAGGGATTTTACAGTCAGTCTGAAAATCGATAGAGGCGGCGCTTGCCACGCACTAACTTTGGTACCTGACCTTTTTCAGCTTTTCTATTTAATTAAATAAAACATTTGAGCATCGTATGGCAACATATCATTATTTATACATTCTGTTGTATCATTTTAATTGCCATGTTACATTGAAACAGCTATGAGAAAAAGGTAGTGAAAACTGAGGTTTGTGGCGTTGGAAAACCACCTAAAATATGTGTCTACATTTAAACATTCAAAAGACGTTGGATCTAAATATGTATTTGCGCAAAAACACATTCTTAACTTTCCTAAAAGTCAGTTAACTTTCATATCACATCGACAGGAAATCCTCTCTGGCAGCTGCTAATGAGGCAACTTTCCTAACTTGCAACATCCTCTCTCCACACACCCCCACCCCCCAAAACCACAAAGAAAATATTCCTTTTCCTTGCTCTGTTTTTCACCCCATTTTCAAGGCCAAATCAAAGAAAAATCAACGGAAAATGAAGTCACGCAAATGCTACAGAGTAAAATTATATAACCATCAAACGTTTGCTTTTGCAGCAATAAAAAAAGAAACTAAAAGTAATTTCTTTAATTAATTTCACAGTCCATGCCGAAATGTTTGTTACTTTTTTTGATAAAATCAATCGATCTAATGGCCGTCTAGCGCTAAACGTTGGCCCAATGTAATATATATTCTAACAAGATAGAAAATAGAAGCAGAAGCAGGAGCCAAACACACACACAAAATGTTAGCGTGCAGAAAAATGCTGCACTGGCGCCGATATGTCGGCTACATTCAGACGTCAAGGACTCGAAGGACATTTCGGTTAATGAGACACACGCATACTTAATGCGAGAAGTCAAAGTATTTCTTATATACAGGGTATTTGAGGGCATGCTTTCACACCTTATAAAGTCTGTTCCACACGTAGGGGAATATTTTTCGAATATTTTTCAATGAGCATATTTTTTATTCTCTGCCAAAGTTGTCCATAAACGAAAGGATACATTCTATAAGAAGAAATTAGAGAATTTGCCTAGAGATATTTATTATTTAAAGGTATTTCAGATGAAAGGAATCAAAAGTCTGTGCAGGCTCAAGTTTAATCTGTAATTTGCACATATTTAAGCTCTGAAAATCAATTATAACTTCTTGTAGCTATAATTTAAACAGAAAATCATTGAAATTGGAATAATTCTTAAGGAAATTATTTTTTTAAAAATGTCCAAACTTGAAACACAGCCAAAAACTCTGAATGGAGGGTAACTTTCCGTCGAAATATAACCAATTTTCTTTAGATTTCGCTTCGCTACTGTGCCATTAGTACCTACACATGTTGTACAGCTTAGTGGGTGGTCCTACACAGGCACACACCCACCCACTAATTCATCATACTAATATGTCGTCTGATCCACAAGCCACAAGAGCTGCCGAGAGCATTTTGTCAGGCAGCGTTGTACGAGTATCTACCAGAATACATCACATTAAATTCTCGCCACTGATGTCAGTTTGAGAGTTGATTTGTCTCTTCTATGCCACTGCCTGTGCCACACTGCCTCTTCCTCTGCCTCTGCCTCTGCCCCACTCTGCTGTCTGTGTGTCTTGCAATTTATCTTAATTGATTTATGCTCGAGGCAGCAGCAGCAGCAACATGGACTCTCTTGACTCAAGGAATCTAATACGTAGCGCAGACATCTTTGCCTTAAATGTTATTAATGTAATTTTTGGCGGCTTTTGCATGCTAAGTGTTTGTAATTTATCTAATTGCTCGTTAGATTAGCAAGGGGATCCAATGAAGCAAGCCTCACAGATTTGAGGGAGGTAGAACCAGTGACATTATTGTGGTTTTGTGCGTAATAAAAGGGATTCTATATGTGAATGAAAGATGATTCGATGGCAGTTAGTTGCCCATTTTGTGTAGGGAATAGCAAAATAATTGATTTAAAGTAAAGATTGCTGCCATTTTTGTATGTTCTTTCAGCTCTAAAAACTTTATTTTATTTAAACAAAAGCACACTAAATTAATTGTTTTATTCTTGCCAAATGTTGACTTCCCTTTCCATGGCCTTTCCTGACCTTCTATTGCCCCTTTTGCTGGAAATGCATTCAAACGTATAATTTTCTTTTTTGGCAAATTGCCAATCGATGCAAAGCATAAATGTAAAATTGAAGTTTCCCTCACATCTGAGCCCCCAATTTCCACGTTTTCCGTTTCTTCTTTCGCCTCCTCCGTTTGCATGGCAGCAAGGCAAAAATAAAAAAAAAACAGCAGCCAAAAAGCATTTTGAATTGCAATTTCGCAGCAAGGAAATCTAATTTGCTCAAGCGAAAAAGCCAAAAGGGCTTGAAAACACACTCACACAGGGGATGATACTTGTATGGGGGGGGGATGTGTGGTGTGGTGTGAGTGCCCCAAAGCGCTGACAATTAGAGGCATCGCAAGGCCCAAGCTAAATGAAAATCGTGCGCTGCCATCGTCAGCCTTGGCTGTGTGGGCATGAGGGTGGCAGAAGCAGATGCAAGGTGATGGGCATGAGACAGCTGCAGCAGCAGCAGCAACAGCAGCAGCAGCAGAAACAGCAGTGGAAGAAACCTTACTTTCAAATTAAGGACACCTTCAATGACATGCATATTAAATTATTTTACACATGCTGCTGCAAGTGTCATTTGATTAATTTAATTTCGACACTTGTCTTGTCTTGTCCATTAGATGATTGAAATTACTATTTTTAAGTGCTGCTTGATACTTTTGTGAGGTCGAGACAGCTTGCAAGTACAGTTGCCTCTGCTTTAAAGGAGGCTTTGCATTTATTATTGTCTTGAGGCAGCGCTAGGACCACCAAATCGCTAGTTAAAGATGATTTTTAGTATCAGCAGACTTTAACATTTATGTATAAGCACTGTTCAAGGTACAATTCTACGAATGAAGATTGCCAATAAATGGAATCGATATGTTCCCATTTTTTTGCATTTATCTTCTGCTATAACCATCTACTTATCCATAACAATTGAGAAAATTGATATACCAATTACAGAATGTACAGCACACGGCATAAGCGGTGGGTGGAGTGGGTCGTACACGGCACAGGTTGTCTTTTTAAATTGATTTATAATCGCCGTGTGGGGCAGTAAATATGCAATGTCACCCCAGCACCTTAAACGGTCGTCCCCCAAGCGGCATAGGCCCGTAATTTTTCTCACTCCCCCCCATCTTTCTCTCTCTCTGTCTCTGTCTGTGTCACGTTCCCCTTTTCGCATGTCGTCGTCGTCGTCGTCGTCGTCAGTCGTCATTGCTCTTTATTCTAGTTGGTTTTTTTTGTCATTGTTTTTTTCTACGTTCTTTTTTTATGTAAGAGCCGGCAGCTCTGTCAATAAATCAATAAATGCCGTCCTTTTGTCGTCATTCTGCCTGGCTCTGGTTCTGGTTCTGTTCTGCTCGGTTCTGTTCGCTCGTCCGTGTGCATATTGCGCAATCATTTTGACCCGCTCTACCCCCTGTCTTACATGTGTGTGTGTTTGCGATTGTTTGCGGCGATTATTATTGTGTTTTAATAGCCACCTCAATCACATACATATATTTCCCCATATACATATGTACGAGTATATCCTATAAAAATAGGATATAAAAATCAAGGCACAACTGCGTCGATGAGCGAGCGAGCGAGCGAGCTGACTGCTAGTCAGTCCGTAGCATGAATGAATGTCATTCGAGTGTGTAATATAGACATTCATATGCATTACAGACAGAACCTGTGAACGCAAGGACCTTCGGTGTGTCGCTATGTCTTTGTGTGTGCTGCTAAAATTAAATTCCATGCCTATAAAGAAAGCAAAGAGGAGTGGAGTGTGGGCGGAGTGGAGTGGAGTGTGGGCGGAGAGGAGTGGAGTGGAGTAGAGGTGAAGTTGGAGCTGGTTTGGTATGGAGGTGCCTCTGCTCCATCGAGTGGTGACTCATTTTGTTAGCCGGCGGCTGACTGGCGCCCCATGCGATGGTACTACCCATGGAAAACAACACAAGAAAATTAAAGTTTGAGCGGGCAGGGGGAACAAAAATTGTTATTGCCTGCCTTTTGGCGTTTTAGTTTTTCTCCTAGCTTCCTTTTTCATTTTTCTTTTACTTTTTCATAGATGTTTTCCATGCTTAATTTTTTTTTGGTAGATGGGGAAATTGATTTTTCCTGTATAATTGAGCAGTTTTTGGCAGACCCATTTGGGACCCATTTTTCTCTCATTTCCACATTACATAATTTCCCCTGATGACTTAATAGATCGTCAAGGCAGAGGAATGGGCGCTGAATGGCTGCTGTGATTAATGGATTCGTTGGGCTAACCAACGCGTAAAATGAGGAATGGCCGTGGGCCATCAATGAATATCGAATGACAAATGAGATGAAATTTTGATCAAACAATTACTCTGGCTTTCATTTCGTTAACTTTCATTGGGTTGCGACACCCAAAGTTCCTTTAAAGTTGTCACCAAAGTCACTTACTTTCAAAATCCGTTGACTCTCTCTCTCTCTCTCTCTCTCTCTGTGCTGTGTTTATGTTTTTCTAGCAATCAAAAACTTTTATTGAACCTAATTGGCTTTTTAAAACTCTACCCCAAAAACGGACCCTGAAGTGGTTCAAAAAATAAAACAACAACAAATAGAAGAAGAAGAACATTCCTTTTACAATAAATGTAAGAAAAATCAAACATTTCTTCTACAATAAATAGACAGAAAAAAAACAACAACACACACAAAAAACCCTACAGAGAAAATAAGAGAAGACAACTTAACTTTTGTACAAGGACATGGCCAAAACAACTTTGGCATACGAAAGCAGTTAACAAAAAAAAAAAAGAGTCAACATTTTTCGTTAAGGGGCGGCGGCTGTGTGTGTGTGTGTTGGGGGAATACTACGTATACAGAGTGGGAGTGCAGAGTGGGTAGATGTGGGATGCCTGGCATGCCAAAGGCAGCACAAGAATTGCCCTGAACTTTCACCCAAAACAAAAAAACAAACAACAACAAATTGGCTGACCTTCAATGGGGAACAAGAGAGCCGCTGGTTATGCGAGAACTATAACAAAATACGTGTCCCAGAAAAGTGTGGGAATTATGGAATTTTAAAGTTAAGCGATAAGGTACTTAAAACCCGTTGGAAAGAGAATAAAAATATACATAAAATATCATAAAATCATTAAAAATTCAATACTAAAATCAGTAGAAGTTCCTTGGGGAAAGACTTGATAGGAACTCTAAATAAGTGAGAACACTGAAATTGTTAAATCTCTTTCAGAGTATTCAGACATACTTCAAGATCCTCGAGAAGAGACCAGACAACATGCCAGATGCCGTTAACCCATAAGAGTTCTTAATGAAATTCCTTCAAATCACCAACATTTCTTTAGTGTTTGATCAAAAGCCTTACAAAATTTCACACAAATCAAACTGTCGCCAAGGTTTTACATGGCCCTATCCTACTTATAGAGAGTCTGTGTATTTCGTCTTACCCGCTGGCAGAATGCCCGGTGCCCGGCAGGTGTGGCAGAAGCACTGCATCACCGAATCGCGTACTAATCCAATCAGCATGTTGAATTTTTTATTTGTTTTCTAGCTTGAAAGATTGCTGGGATATGTGTGGATTTTATTTGGGTTTACTTTGGGGTTCGTTCCTTTCTCTTTTTGTTTCTTGCACAAAACTTTTACTATTATTTGTTTGTCAATATTTAGGGGCAACCACTTGCTGCTTTTGTTGGGTTTTTTTTTGGATTTATTCTTGATTTAGTTTTAAATTCAATCTTTGGGGGAGTTTTCTTTGAACTGTACCCGAAAAGTATGCTACGGATTTTGGTTTCAAATTGATTTACACGGCATTAAATTATTTAAATGATTGTTTATGAGTATTTTGCTTCTGCTACTGCTGTTCCTACGGGACTACACACGCGTGTAGGGGGGTCCTTTGAATATGTCGTTCTCTCAGATTCGGGGAAACCCAGCCAAAAACAAGCGACGGAACGACGAGACTGTAACGAGCACTACGAGCGACAGAGACAAACTGAATTATGCCGATGTTAATTTTTCAACAGCAGGCGAACGACTGACAGACGACTGCGTCGGACTGCTCGACTGTGGGACTGACGACTAAAGTACCGACGCGTCGGCCAACGAGCAATGAGAGACGACGGCGCCAAGCCAACGTACGTCCCACGTCCCATGCCTGACGCCCATGCCGATGCCGATGCCAGCGTCGACGTTGCGTTTTCGGGCCAGCAAGGACAATGCACAAAGCACAAAAGGACAAGCCAAACATTTGGGGAGAGAGAGCAGGCGACAACACCCCCCAAAGAGCACGACAACGACAGCGCCAGAGAGAGCGCAGCGACCGGTGGGCAGAGCAGCAGAGAGAACACATTGGGGAGCCGAAAGGGCAGGCAGTCGAAATAGCGGCTGAGAGAGTGCCAGTAAACCAGAAAGAGAGAGATGTTGTTACTTTTATTGAGGGTTGGGAATGCTTTTGGCCATTAGAGCGGCTTGAACTTCTGCTAATTTGAAGCAAAAATAGTTTATACAAATGTAGAAAAATGCTGAAAAATTCCTTAAAATTAAAAATCTTTTTTTACCATTTTTAAAAATATTTCTTTTATTTTTTTGCTATAATATTTAATACTGATTTTGTAAAAAAAATAGTACTGGTATTAGCTCTCAAAAATTCGAAATTACTGCTACACGACGCCTGCGCAAAGCTCAGGCACATTGGGAAAGCGCGAGAGAGAGCGGTTTTACAGAGAGATTTTACATGAAGAGCGCCACTGAAAGCCGGGGCCAAGTGCATTTGAAAAAGCCGGCTAATTTCATAATATTAAGCATTGAGTTTCATTCGAGGAGAGTAGAAAGTTATATTACATGTCAAAAATTCCAAAAAAAATATATAAATTTTAAGATATTTTCCTTTACATTTCTATTAGCAACAAGAGTGCAGAAAAGTACAGGTGGAAAATCTACGATTTTTGCAGAAAAGTTTTAAAATTAAATAGTAACTAAAATAACTTTAGAATCTAGAATACATAACTTTTATATAACTAAATCTAGAACGTAACTAGAATATTTATAAAGCCAATTTATAGCATTGAAAACCAAACAGAATATTCCACAAAATTATTTCAAACATTTTCCAACGGTTTTCGAGGAACAAAACTTAGAGCTGGCAATGCCTTAGCTTCGAGAGAGACGCCAAAAGAGAGCTTAATACTTCGCTCAGAGCGAGAGAGAGAGAGAGCAACCGTTCGAAAAAGCGCTTTCGAATGTCGAAGACAATATTAACTGCAATTAAATTAGACGCGCTACAAAAGTCGAAAATGCGCGAGAGAAGAAAGTAGGGGAGCAAGAGGGTGGTAGGGAAGGGAGCGAGCAGGGCTCCAAAGAGAGTGAGCGACACCGAAGGGACAGGGAAGGCGATGGGGAAGTGACGGCACAGAGCAACTGTCAAAGAACAATAAATAAAACGGCGATGACTCAAAAAAGCAGCCAAAAGCCGAAAAACACAGAACAGAATGCGGAATGGTTCCAATATTTTTTTTTTTTTTTGTTTGTTCGGAGTGTGAAGCTGGCGACGCGTCGGGTCTCCACTTGGCTTCAGGCTCGCTAGGGGGGTAGGAGGGAGCGACAGAAGGGCGGACAGGACAAGGATATAGAGCGGACATTTAAATAGCAGAACGGCGCCAGCAAAACTAACCGCACACATGGAGGACCGTCGATGAATCACAATTGGGGAGAGAGAGAGAGAGAGGGGGAAGAATGGTGAGAGAGACAGAGAGGGAGAGAGAAGAATGGTAAATGAGACCTATCGTATAGGCCTGCAGGCGATGGGTTTTGCTGCCTTCTCTAGTTTTACTATTACACTCAACAAAATTAACACTGTACTTTAAAAAAAATTCAAGAGGAACCAAATTTGTTCTGAGCATTTATGAGGCAGTAATTAAAATTAAATTTGTTTTAAATTGTAGGTACGTCGGCCTGCCATTTCCGGACAATGCTGTTGTGTTTGAATCTATGTACATATCTATAAAAATTCAACCAAATTGGATGGTGTATGCAGGCAGAATAAGATGAGTTAAATGACCTTTTTTGTGAACAAATTTCTTGTATTTTTTCTGCTTTAATTAGGAAATTTTTAGATATTTTTCTACTCAGAATATCGATCAAAGTACCTTTCCCTTGTTTTAGTTTTTGTCAGTGTACACTCGCTTACATGGACAAGGGCCATACTCTTTTTTGCACACTCCGCCCTGCACACTCCACATCCCCTACAGCCATGGAGCTATGGAGCCATGGACATGACCATGTTCCCTGTCGAAGCATGTCGATGCTGATGTCTGATGGCGCTTCTGTTTCTGAAGTGAAGGAAGCGAAGTAGGAGGAGGACCTGCAGGAGGAGCAACGGTGGTGGACTCCAGAGTAGTGCTTCGGGGGTGGGGGGGAGACGTTGCCTATCATGACGGCAGCTTGTCGAAGGCATCGAAGCACAATTGTTCAACAATATTAGTTGTTGATTGTGGGAGCAGGGGGTTCTCCGATGTGGGGGGGTTGGTGCGAGAATGGTTTTGCATTTGAATTGGTTTGCCTGTGGAATCATTTGCCGGCAAACAAGGACGTGAGTGGCACACACCCACCATCCGGTGTGTCATGCCATAAATGGTTGACTTTTCCACAGGAGTGGAATGAAAGGAGAGTGGAGTGGAGTGGAGGAACAGGGGATTATAGACCCACTCCAGCAAGCAGTAGCAGGAGTATTCCGTATGTGTGTGTATACCTATAACGATGTCAAAAGTGTGAACCATTTGTGTGTTAAACGGCCATCAGTTTAGCACACAATTGTGTGTTAAGTGGACACAAAAGTATTTTAATAATATTATGTGTTCACGAAGCAGCTAAAGTCTGTCCCTTCCCATACGCAGAGCATAAATGTAGAAATAAATGGCTTAGATTTTCGCAACTTACTTGTGTGGGTATTAAGGATTAAATTACAAGGAAAATTATAGTTTTCCCTCAAGGATTAGGAGACAACTTACCTGAAAAAGAATAGAGAGAAATATGATTAGATATTATTATCATTATATTATATATTTAAAAGGTAATACTATAGTATTTATAAAATATAAAATTTATAATAAAAAAATACTTGATAAATAAATATTTTAAAAATATTAAAAATAAATAAATAATATTTTACAAATATTAAAAATAAATAATTAATATTTTACATACATTAAAAATAAATAAACAATATTTTACAAATATTAAAAATAAATAAATAATATTTTACAAATATTAAAAATAAATAAATAATATTTTACAAATATAAAAAATAAAGTAATTAAAATTTTTGTTATATTTAAAGTTTAAAATTTTTGAAAACCATAAAAATAAGCCAAACAATTATTGAGAATTTCCATTAATTTCTTTAGCCAAGAAATACCTTTAGTTCTCTGCCATAAATACCTTTAAACTCTAATCATTCACTCTACCAATTCCATCACATTCTATCTCTCTAGCTCTAGCCATGAAGTTGTTTCCTTTTTCCTCGCCCACTCTACGCTCTGTATTTTAGCTATCGCATTTCCCCTAAATCCCCGCTTAAGAGGCGAGAAGAGTATTCCATTCAAGTGTGTTTGAATGTTGAATGGCGGGAAACGACACTTAATCGAAGTACATCTCTTGACGCTGCTTCTATGGCTCTAAGCCAGCCAGCCAGCACTTCATCTCCTCACCCTCACCCCTTCTCGCTGCTGCAGCCAATCGATTGGCTGAATTAATTACGGGGACTTACCGGCTAGTAGAAGGCGGTTGTGAAAAGACTTAATTGAAATGTATTTTCCTCATTTGCATTTCTGCATTTCTGCACACTTTCCTTCGCCGTTTAATGAAGCCTCTAAACATCCACTTTAATCCGTGGCGAATGATGATGCCCATGAATGCAGAGCAGGAGAAGACAAACCGCAAATCATTCACAGATACACAGACAGACGGACCTCCCACCGATTAAGGCGCTCAAATGCATGGTTATTATCCCACCCCCCTGCCATCCTATCCCTTTCTGTGATAATTGCTATGCACATCTCTAAAGACCCAAGCGAAGGGGGCAGGCAGTCCCCACCCACTTGACGACAAACATTAACTGCTTAAGTGAAGGGAAATCATAACATTTTCTTTGGCCACGAGCGGAGCGGCTAGGCACGCAACTGTTTGCTGCTGTTTGTTGGTTTTTGCTTAGAACATGCCCCACACTACACCACCACCGTACGCCCCCCCCCCCCCCACCCCTTGTGTCTTGCGTTTTGATTGGCACCACGTGCCCCGTCCGTCGCCTGCTTCAAGCCACACACACACACACGATTTATGCATACATTTTCGCATGTCGGAAAATTGTATGCGTGAAAATCGAGAGAGCGAGGGGGTTGCCACAGCATAAGTCTAGTTTGAGCTATTTCATTTTTCTAGCTTTTCGATCCACCCTCGCTGTTTGTGTATTTTTATATAGTTTTTTTGTCTGCCATTTGCCGTCTGATTTCGTCATCGCCGCCTTTGCATGACTCACAGGCGGTGCTGCACACCCACCACAGGCCCACAGGCCCTACTCAGTGCCCCAGTGCCTCCCTCCTACTCAGCCTCAGAGCCACCACAGTGGCTCTCTTTCTCGCTCTCTGTTTTTGGGCGCAACTAAAATGTTGGCAATAACAACTGTCGTCGCCGTCTCGTCGTCGTCGTCGTCGCCGCTTGTCGTTTTGCAAAAATAATACGAGTACTTGGTGCTCGTACACAACCCCCGGGAATGGAGAATGGAGAGTGGAGAGTGAAGAGTGCAACCCCGCAAAGTACACCTCCTGCTGCTGCAAAATTAACAGCTGAGCCAAAAGCCGGAGTTCGATTGCATGTTTAGGGCACATTGCAAGTGGCCCAAACAGAGCAGCAGCAGCAGCAGAGCCAACTCATATCCCATATCCAACTCAATTTCTGGCTACCTTTTGTGCCATTCTATAGATTGAATTTCAAAGTTGTTTTCCCTCCTCTTTTCTTTTTTTTTTGTTGGTTCTTTTCTTTTTTGGGGGATATTTTCACCTACTCTGTGTTTGGCCCGCATTTTGTTTGCATTTTCGCTTGCGTGCAGGCTAAGCTCCCTGCAAGGGGGAGCACTTCCTCTTGCTCCTTTTCCATAGAGCCAGGGGAGCGGGCACGGTACTTCTTCGGAAGCCAGTAGCAACTGCCCTCGCCCATCATTCGTACAACTCCTCAGGCCAGGACCACCCGCACTCAGAACGACTCCCCAGTACGCTGTTCGTTGTCGCCTTTTGTTTATTTCAAAATTGAATTTTTCGTACCATTTTATTTCTGTTTGCTCTTTTATTTTTGTTGTCTTTTGTTGTTGTTTTTTTTTAGTATTTTACTTGCATTTGCCATTTCATTTTGCGTCGATTTAAAGTTGTCAATTTGGTATCACAAATACCCTTTGATAGAGGGTATCACAGGCACTGCCTAAGCGAGATTTGTAGGGCGTAGAAAAGGGGGAAACTTACTTACTTCAATTTCTCATTAAATAATTAAAATAATAAACAAAAAAAAATATTCTCCTAAAAATGTTCAATAAAAGTTTCTTGCATTTTTGCTGTACATTTTCCACTATTCAAAGACCGTAATCACCCCTGCATACTGCGTGTTTACAGGGTATTTGAAACTTCAGTTTTTGGACAAGTTTTTCTTCCTTTTTTATTTCGTTTTGTCGCTGGCCACTTAATGGATTCTGGCACCAGCGGCAGTGTCGTCTAGCTTAAAATGTTTGATGTTTCCTCCTTGTTTTTTTTATTATACCCGTACTCAAAAAGAGTTAAGGGGTATACTGTATTTGTGGTAAAAGTGGATGTGTGTAACGCAGAGAAGGAAAATTTTCCGACCCCATAAAGTATATATATTCTTGATCAGTATCAATAGCCGAGTCGATAGAGCCATGTCTGTCTGTCCGTCCGTCTGTCTGTCTGTCTGTCTGTCTGTCTGTCTGTCTGTCTGTCTGTCTGTCTGTCTGTCTGTCTGTCCGTCTTGATGAGCGCCTAGATCTCAGAGACTATAAAAGCTAGAGCAACGAAATTTTGTTTCCAGACTCATGTGATATCACACTGTTACAAGTGTATTTCAGAATTTCGCCCCGCCCCCTTCCGCCTTCACAAAAGACGAAAATCTGTGGCAGCCACAATTTTGAAGATACGATAAAACTAAAAACGCAGTATTGTAGAGAATGACCATATCTATCAGATTGCCGAATCTGAATCAGATCGGATCATTATTATAGCGAGAATAAAGAAATGAATTTTCAGTTGCTTCCCCCACCTCCTCTGGCGTTGCTGTCGATATTCATTCTCTGTCTCGCTCGCACACACTCTGCCCTGTGCAATGCGCGAGCAACCCCTAGCGGAGGAGATGTAGAATCTAAATGGTATATGTAGAATATTTGTTCGTGATGTATTATCTACATTTTACATGTACATGTAGTTAACAAATGTAGCAAAAAAATGTAAAATGTAAAATTAAAAATTTTTTTTTTAATTTCAATCATAAGCTCATAAATTTATATACTGACTGAGTACGGGTATAAAAGTAGAGTCGCGACTAGAAGCGACTCACGTTCCTTCTCGTTTTTATTTCTTTTAGTCTAATGGGGAAAGATTTCAAGCTTCTTTTTTGTATTTTTGTTGCTTGGCAAAGATTTCAAGCTGTGAAAAGTTTGTAGGAAAAACTTTTGCTGGCTGCTAATTTGCGGACAAACGGAAGGGAAATACCCAAGTAAGAAGCTCTCTACCGTACGGAAGAGAGCTTAAAGGATAAGAAACTTAACAACGTGTCATGGTCGCAGGGGTCACACTCACACACAGGTTTCCCATGCCCCACAGGCACTGTGGCCCCCTCCTCGTCTCATAATCAATCCAATCAGGACGGGCCGGGCCGGGCGGCAGCAGCCCCTCCAGTGATGCACAAACAATGCAGAAATACCCTTCAAATCGGAAGGCGGAGGAGGCTCCTCAGGGAGGACCTCAAAATCGAATTTGCAGTATGGCAAACACACACACATACACAAAGACACAGACACAGACACACAAGGCACAGAGACAACATTAATAATGTCCTTCGGCTGCGTTACAGGCACGTACCACATGCCAGAGGGGGGCCCAGAGGGTGCCCAGAGGGTGTGGATGGGATGGGAGCGAGGAAAGGACACATTATGGCATTTACTTGGAAGCCATCTATATGTAGATTATGATCGGCATTGTCTGCCTTTCGAGTCCTTGCTTTGGAAAGCGACTCTGCCCCGACAGCGAGGGGCTTTCGGGGCCTGGCTGGTAGCTCTCGAGTCAGGCGCCGAGGGTCCGTACCATATCAGCGCCATCGTCAGCGTCATCATCGTCAGCTGCAGTTTAATGAACCTTTCGGAAACTATTTTTACAATTACTATTTCCCTCGCCACCCCCACCTCTTTTCTTTCGGAACTTTGAACCTTTTTGTTTCTGTTTTGGCTGGAAGAATATTTGGAGCGTATGAAATTTGAAGAAATTTTATTTAATGGAAGTTATAAATTACAGCTGAAACTTAAATGGGCTCTCTGGGGAGCTGGGGAGGAGTTCCAAAGGCATTCAAAGCTTCCTCCTACCTGTCTCACATACCTTTCCCTCAGTACAGTACACCCCGTTTACCCTCTAATTACCTGTGCTATAATCATAATTGATTGATTGCTTTGTAGAGTCCAATGATTACACGCTGAAACCCACATCATATACATATACAAACATAATCCTTGCAAACATCTAAAAACTTTAAGCAAAACTTCCGAAAACTGAACAGAGAAACTTTCACAATTTGTCAATTTTCAAGAGGGGCACAGGAAATGAAGAGCGAATCACCATAGAGGATGGCAGAGGGAATCCAAAGAGCATGGAGATGAGGGAATCCATAGAGCTTGGAAGAGAGAAAGAGAGAGAGACAGCGAGGACAGCAGAGAAGCAAAGCAAAGCAGTCGAAAACGGTTGTTGGCCTTAGCAACGAGCCAGTGGAGCGCCAACAGGCGGAGAACCCAAACAGCCAGAATGAGGGCCACGACCAGGAGCAGTTCAAGGAGCCAGAAAGACTGCACAACCAAGGGCACGGGTGGAGGGGGGATGGTTAGCTGTAGCCGGTCTACAAAGGAAACTTATATTGTAGGGGAAATAGACGAGTCAAGTGCAGCGGCTGTGACAGAACCTGCCCGCCCCTCCTGTTGTTGTAAGAGAAAACCCAATTGCCGGTTTCAGGATTTTTGAACTGCATGCGGCCACGTCACGTCTGTTTGGACACACACAGGAGCAAGCAGGAGGAGCAGACAGAAGGAACAGGCAGGAGGAGCAGACAGGAGGAAGCAGACGATACGAGGACTACAACGACGTCATTGCGGTTTAGCGAAGAACTCTCCTTCCTCTCTCTCTCTCTCTGTCTGTCGCACGTGTATGTAAGACAACACCAGCTGCGGTTTTTGCAACAATAAAAGGATCAAAGGGATAAAATGTCTTGCTGGGGCAGCACACACTGTGGCTAGTTGGTTGCATGCCGCCTCAAGAAACGTGTGTGCATTTGCTGTATGAGTTAGGGGATACTCGTATATGGCATTGGTGGATATTGGCAATAGAGTAATTCAATATTGGGTGTGGCAGCCAGCAACCAGCAGCCAGCAGCCCACACGATTCGATTCGATTCTTTTATGTCTGCATTTGAGGCACTCTCTAGACCCTATTGATTTTCCTTCACAAAACTTCAGACAGCTACCCTCCCTTCCTCCATGCTGCTGTTGCTGCTGCCACTCTTCTAAGTTCTCAAACTGCGCTTGAAAGGATGTCCTGCCACTGCTCGAAGGGTATCAGTTGCTGCCGCCGAAGCGTCGCTTCATTAGGCAACACTTTAAGCACAACAATGGGCCACCAATCGACGACTTCACACTTCTCCAAGGAGCCAGCAGCCAGGAGCCAGCACCACCGACTTTATTAAAAAGGAATCCACAGAGTCTTGATATATTCACGACATCGTTGACAATCCTTTCTCGCTTCTTCGCTGCGCCACATCCCGTTCCCATTCCTCAAAGTCAAAGGCCAAAGGCAGCAGCAACAGCAGGAAAATCAACAGCAAGGGAATGTACGGCCAAGGGAAAAACCACTTGATGAGTTCCGAGCAGGAAATCCAATGGAATGGTGAAGGATATCCATGAAATGATTTACTCTCGAAAGCATTGAAAGGAGTCGATAAAGCGGCAATACAAGTGATGGCTACATTAAAGTCACTGAATGTGAGCAGAAATCACAGTTTTTAATAGAGGGATCAATATATAATATATAAATATTTTTCATATTTGTATGAAGTATTTGCATACGTAAAATAAATATATTCCATATTTGAATGAAGTATTTGCATACTTACAAAAAATATATTGCATATTTAAATAAAATACTTTGATATTCTAACAAATCGGAAAATGTAAATCCAGTAGGCCAACAAAATACTGTTGAATAGTCAGTTGGAGCTCGGGCTCTGTTCGAAACGGACAACCCACCAATTCCAAAGAAAAATTAAAAAAAAAAAAAAAATATTAAAAAAAAAAGAAAAAAAAAGAAAATTCAAAAAAAATTCAAAAATAAGAAAATTTTAAAAAACACAAAATTCGTCTCATCGCTATTGGGTAAGTATTCGTGAAGAGTAGGCTTCGATGCTGTACTCGTGTCTTGACAACTGCACGTACTGATGTTCGTTCTTTCATAGACCGACCCTCGAAAATCATCCTGCGGCAGCTTCCAATGTGAATACACGAAGATCGGATGGCAGTGCTTTATGTGTTTGGTCTACAGATCTCTCAGCTAAATCTCTTCAATGACGACGCCCTTACTACACTCTAAGGGAAGGAAACCCATGAAGTATATGCCTAGGTGTTGCCTCCAGCAGAACCCGGGCTCCATCGTTTAGCATTTGGCTCCATGGAATCGGAGTTGGCTTCATCATCACGTGTGCGTTTTTGCGTTCACATATTTTGTTCTCGTGGTAGTGAAAATCAATTTACACAATAATACAAATATATACTGAAAGTTGTGAACATACTCGTATTATTTTATTTTATTCATCATTTATTGACGACACTCATTATTCCCAATCATATATCCTTATTTTCTTACATATTCAATTCCTGCCAGCATATCCTTTTCTCTCTCTCTCTCTCTCTCGCATATTTATGGGACAGCCATTACTCATTCTCGTTCGCATCACAGTGAACAAATCACTTTTAACCCCCAGCATTGACTTTCCCCTTTTTCGTTTCCGACTACTTCACATATTTATTGGTATTTTTCTTTGGCTTTTCCCCGTCTCAACTTCCTTGGTTTGTTTGCCACACCACAGAAATTTGAAGCGGTTCAATTTTATTCCCATTTAGACACGTTCCTCAATCGCCCCCATCAGTCCTGCCCTCTGGCATAATTCCAATCGATTTTGATGAGATAACTCCCTCAGAGCTACCAATCCTTCAGATTACTTGAAGTTTTTTTTTTTTTTTTGTAGTTGCAAGTTTTTTGCCTAGTTTTTTGGGGTCAAGCGTAAAAGAGTTTTTTTTGCTTATTTTGAATGTGGGTCACAGCGGCTGTTGTGGTGCCAAGGATTTTTCAATTTATGCTGGCTTCTGGCCAAAGGAAAAGGCTGCCAGAAATTGGCCCGACAACACATGGCCCTAAATCAGCGGGAAATTTATCAATTTGAATCTTGACAATTGGGTTACCAAAAGGAGGAAAATGCTAGCCAGAGCTATTCTATAAATACTTGGAATATTTATACAATTTATTTCTATATATAGAGCTCTTTTATATATCCCCTAAATCTTAATGCTTTCCTTATTCAATATTCCTTATAAATATATTGATTATTTCTACCCACAAAATTGCTTTCCCCCAATTTAAATCAATCGAATTGAATTTCTTAATATTTTCCCATAAATTATTCCCCCTTGGCAAAATCTAGGAAATAAAAGGGGAAAAAAACAGATTTCCTTTGGCCTCTCATTTCTGTCAATTCATCAAAAAAATGTTTGCTGCTTCAGTCAAGTCATGTCGCAGCTTTGAGTTATCCTTTTCCTTCTCGCTGTAACTCCCAGTTATCCTTCTTTTTTAGCTTAAGTTATCTTTCAGTTATCCTTCTTTCCACCCAACAGCATCTTCGTTTGCCCATTTTTTTCCATTTTTTTTTTAATATCCTTAAAACGTTTTATGACTGCCAGAGCCAACGCCACACACGCATCACTTGAAATTCAAACGTTTTTCTTGTGTCTTTGTGGTCTTATGGCTTTTTTCAATGCGCATAAAGGGAGCTCATTCTTATTCCCCATTTTCCCTTTGAATGGTTTGAGGGCTGGACTCCCCCAAGGGTCAAAGGTTGATTGTTGTGAGAGTGTTAACCCTTTGATTGCTTTCCCCTTAGCGTTGCCGTTGCAACATGGCGCCAGTTTTTGTGGCCCACTTTGAGGCGCAACAGCTTTGCCATGGCGCACACCACATTCCGCGAATCAAATTTTGCACTGCGTCAAATATTTTTTATATCAAGCCTGGACGCAGCAATGTGCCACTGTGCCCCACATGCCACCTGTCCTGTCCGCTTCCTACTCTTGCTGCATTTTGTCTGCCATTTTGCAGGCTAGATTTTTTTAGTGCCCATTTTCTGGTAGAAGGAAAAGCCGTAAAAGCGGCAGTGGGAGAACGCGCTGACAGGGGATGAGTAGCGTAGAGGAGGCTGTGGAAATTGTTTAAAGTCATTCGCATGTGTGTAAAAAGGTAGCGCAAACAAACAACAACAACAAAAATAAAAATAAAAGATAACAGTCGGGTGTGTGGGTAATGAATCGTACACGGAGTTACCCTGGGAATAAGTGAAGATTCGGACTAAATTAAATCTTAAGAAATTATGTGCTTTTTCATTGCATTTAGAGCAGTTTCATCTGCCTGTTGCATACCCAACCACCAATACAAAATACCCCATACAAGTACCATGTAAAATACAACAATTTTAACGCGTACAACACTTGGCTTTCTCTCGCTCTCCCGTATCTATTCCTCTCTCCCTCTATCTCCTACACTCCACCATCTTTCTCTGTTGTGGATGCTGTTGGGAAAATTCCCGTTTATGTCACTGGGGAAATTTACGTGCTACCCATCAACGTCAGCAGCATTTTTAAAGTGCAGGGCGTTCTGTGGGTCGCCGGGTTCGTGGATGATGCGTGTGGCTTTTATTGCAGCGAATGCTTGCAGCCAACTTTTTTTATTAAAAACTAGTGCAAAGAGCTTACAGAGGGCATGACCCACACACACACACACACACACACATACATACATACGAGTAGGTGCAAGAATTAAACTTTAAAAGCTGCAAGAGTTTAGCGTACATTTTTGGGGAATTTCACGAGATTTAGTTGAATGGGAGAATTACTTAGCATAGAAAAATTTTTCTTTAAAATTGAAGCATTCTTAGACATTTTATTTTCATGCTTTACAACACTGTTTAATAAACTTTAAGGCATTTCTTCACACAAGCATATTATTTTCTGTCTCTAAATTTATATTCAATTATTCAAAATTGTTAAAAACATTTCCAATACTCCATTCAATTTCTACTATTTCCACTGTACAACACTGCCCATCGCTGTTCAACACTGAAAATACCTCCAACCGCAAGCGTAAAAAACTTCTCTTCTGTTTGAAACTTTCCTTAAGTGAAAAACACACACACCAAACTCCATACTTTTACAATTTTTTAAGCCACTTTAGTGGCAGAGAGAACGAACCTGAGACCCGGGCAAATGCAATTTTCTACTTTTGCACCTTTTCATTAAATTAGCCGTCTGCTTAGGAATGCTGCCAGAGGAGCATAACATGAGATTGGTACGCAACCATAAAAACAAAAGGCAGACCAGACCAGAGCCACACTTCTCTGTGGAGCTGTGGCGCCGACACTCTCATTGACCCCAAAAGGTGGGGAGCGGGGAGTTCTCAGTTTCCTCCCCTTTCCCAGCACCCAAAAGTTCCCTTCACCTCGTACGCATCATGCAACAAATTTGCTGAAATAAGAAGCTTTAGACAATTAATTGAATTTATTGCGTATTTTGCGTGTTTTCTGGGGAGCAGCAGGCAGCAGGTACACGAGTGGAGCTACAGGGGTGGCTTTGGAAGCCCCACAAGAGGCAAAACACACACACACACACACACACGAAATGCGGGACGACGGACCACATCACACACCTGTAACTGTAAATAAGGAAAAGCAGACACAGAAGCACGGAAAAGCTAAAGCGGAGGCAAGCTGGAAAAGCTATGAGTAGAGGGGAGACAGACGCATAGACGTGTCTAGACACGCAAAGAGCAGGGAAGCAGGGAACCTGAGAAGGTGCTCTCTCTCTCTCTCTCTCTCTCTCTGTGTGGTGGAAACTACTTTTAAAGCAGCCTGAATTATGGCAACTAAAGGTAGCATGCCACACCTTTGTGTGTGTGCTGTGATGCTGCTGGTGTGGCAAGGACTTGACCATAAACTCACGGCATGAAATGGGAGACATTTTGAGAACAAATACGACAGGCAGGTTATCCTTTAAATTGAGGAAAACTTTGAGTAAATGTAAACATAGATTTCCGTTTTTCATTCTAGTTTTTGGGTTGTTTTTAAATATCAAAATTCATAATAAAATATTTTAAAGACATTTTTTATTGTTTTTTTCTATAAAATATATTATTTAAGATCATAAAATTCCAATAACCCCAATAACAAAATTGCCATAAATCGTAATCATATAATTTCCCTAAAAATTACCCTAAAAATAATCTCCCCAAAAACTGCAGGGTATAGAGCAAAAATATTTTAATAATTTATAACAGAATTCGCATTATTTTTCAGGTTTTTACTAGGGGGAGGATGGATGGATGGATAACCCCACAAGTACGAGCCACCCCACCTGCTCCATCTGCTCCTTGGGGCACACGTGACGCATTACCGTGCAGTGCCATGCCAGGCTTCCTGCCCCACAGGCGTAACGTGCGTGGTGCACACACATCATTATTAATGCATTTGCACACGTAAGGGGGAGGGGAGAGAGCAGGAGGGGAAGGAGAGCGCAAAAGGAGGAGTAGGAGAAAGCAAAAGGAGAAAGGTTAAAGGTGAAGGAGTAAGCGTAAGAAGGGGAATTGGATTTACGTACAAGTGAAGGGGCGATTTCAATTTCAACTTCAACCCCAAATGAGAATTGCAACCCCTCTAAGTATTCCCCTAAGCCACTTGTAGCTTTGGCCTTTTGAACTCTTGCAACGGGAGGGAAAAAGAGCTCCCAAAAAAACCAACTTTTAATGCCACTCAATACGAGCACCAATATGAGAGTCCAGAGCCTCTCTCGCTGGGCCGCCAGGCAAGGCTTTACGGCTTACATGGGGCTCAATTTTATTTATTTGTTTGGTTTTTTTTCTGTATTTCCTTAAAGTCCAAAAAGTCCAGTTACCAAGCTTAAGACTGTCCCCAGAGAGATTCGTTGCCTTGGCTCCTCTCTTGATGCGCATTTTGTTTTAATTTACATAAAGGGTTTACGGAAAACTGGTCGTAAAATGTCATTGGATCGGCGCCGGCAACGAGGCCCCAAGATTACGACGAATACGAGACGTACATAGTTTGAGGCAGCAGCCAAAACATTTCTTTTAAGTTTCCTTCACAGCAGCGCCAGCAGCATCCTGTGTGTCATGTGTCCTGCTTCGTTACACCTCCCCCCGTCTAGACGTTGTCTGCTGTTCAGGTAATAAAAAAACAAGAACATAAAGGTGTGTTACAGAGGTATGGGGGGGGGGGGGCAGAGGTGGATCTCGTTAGTCGTTTGATTTTATACGCAATTTTATGACTGCATTAAGGCCACTGGACGATGTCGGCGTGACATGTCACATGTCAAAGGCTACAGTAAAGACTGCTTACAGATTACATTTCAGACGAGCAAACAATGGCTAGGGATAGGGTATCAGAGTGCGCTTTTAGGAACGTTATTTGTGCCTTTCCCATGGCCTCTCTTCGCAATTTAATCTTTTTCTATGCACACTTTCATTTAACAACTTTATAGCTATCTATACTCAAACATAGTTACACCATTTAAACACAGACTAGACACACACAAATTCTCCTCCACATTCGATGCCCTAAAACCCAATCGAATGCATAATTGAATAATTGATTTCATTTGGAATTTAGCAACAACACTTTGGAGCGTTAGAAATAAATGATTTTGACAGCATAAATCCATTCTCTGTTTCGTGTTTCAATTGTGAAATATTTAAATCGGGCAAAGCACACACATGTGCCATGAGAGGGGTATCCCATACCAAGTGAGGGCACAAAATCGGAGCCAAACAAATGGCAGGGCAGAAATAAAGGCAAAATTGTAAAGCACAACAAAAAAAAAAAAAAGAGTGAATTTTACGCTGCATTGGCGACAGAAAACATATGTCGACGCTGCCCGGGTACCCTGCGGACTCCACCCAAAGGGGTCGTTTGCACGCAACCATGGGGTTGCTGGCTACTGTCGATGGAGAGGTGGGGTATAGAAGAAAAAGAAGGGGGAAATAGAGAAATAGGGAAAGAGAAAGAGGGAGCTGAAGCAGGAGTTGTGCGAGGCATTCGAGTATGAAATATGCCTGTGTTCTGCTGCTGCCTTGCCCTGCCTGTGTTTTTAGCTCTCAACAGAGAGCACCCCTTCTGCTATATGCTCGCACAATATTGCACATATCAGTGTTTTACAGTCATGTTTGTATGTCTGTGCACGGCGGCACCAACCATACTACACATGGCAGAGATATATTGATAAATTGCTGCTCCAACCCCCACCCCCCCCCCCCACCACACACATTTAAAAAGCCGCAGCAACAACGTCATTAGTGGGTTGCATTTTTGGCCAAGAACCCCCAAACCCCCCACCACACCATACACCAATGCAAAAGAGTTTTTCGGACGAAGCATGCAATAAAAATCAATGTTTTTAAGGGCCCAGCAGCAGGCCTGAGGCCGAGACCCCCAATACTCGTACTCCCTCGCATGGCAGTGCAGTGGATTGGAGTCTTTTTTCTTATTTTTGCAAACCAAAACATATGTTTCGATGGATGGTTGGTTTGTTGGCAGTTTCCCCGCTTTGGGGTCTGTTCTGTATGTGCATGTGAATGTTCCCATTGCATGTGGAAAACTCTGATAATTATGGGTGTCGCATATGCATAAGTAAGCACAGGGTCTAGGCCTGGGCCTGGGCCTCTCTCCTACTGCATTCAAGTGGAAGTTTTGCGGTGGTGCAGTACGTTCCAGTAAGTTCCCCCCAAGGGACATTATTTGTTGTGGTCCTATGTACATATGTTTCTGTATCTTTATCTATATGTAAAGATACTTGAGTATATTGCCATATTTATAAATGCATTAGTGTTCTTTTCCCGGATGGGAATTTATGAAAGTTCTCTGAACTCTTCTCTCTCTTGCAAACCTTTAATGATTTTCTGAAAACTATAAATTATTGAATGGGGGGTTGCATAATAATATTCCTTTCAGGGGATGCAATTTCACAACTTAATTTATAGAGATTTTTCTATACCTGAAGACTTGAACTCTCAATTATTTGTGAATGAATTACAGCTGAAGAAATATTTAGAAAAGTTTTTGATCTAGCTTAACTTTTAAGTGAAAGAAGAATCTGCTACTTTAGGGCTACAATTTGTCTAGATTCTACACATTTTATGCATCATAAGTATATCACAGATTTATGATACCTATTCATTTTTATATAGAGGCATTGTATTGTCTTAAATGTATTAAAAATTGTAACAGTTGAAAATGTTTGATTTTCCATCATTGGAGTAGAAGGAGTATTGCCTCAAAATAAAAGTTAAAATCTGAAAGATTATAACAAAATCAACATACATAGATATTACATTTATTTATTTCAAAATTTTCCACAAAATTAATGCTAAAAATATTTTAAAAAATTAATGGTTAACGCCCAGAAAAAAACCCCATAAACTACATTTCTGCCTATAGCTTTAAAATGAAAAACATACAGGAATTTTCAATTCTTCATAAAAGAAAAAATTTTCAATTTTATTGAGTTTGAATTTTCTCGATCCAACGATGATTTTAAGCTTGTTTTGATATATTGTTCCTCACGTCTGCGGACTCCTAGGTCTTATCATAATTCGTACAAAAGTCAGTGATATTTTGTAATTAATAGGAGTCGTCCAATTGCCCCAACTAATTCCATTGTATTTATCGGCTATACCATCTTTGAAATATTTACCGTTTAACGAACTGAAAAATTAAATTTGTTTTAATCAAAGGAGTTCTCTCGAAAATAAATAATAAAATGATTACCTTCCTCCGCAACCCGGACCCGAAAACCACCACGGACCGTCGAATTCATAAACGCACTGGATGTCCCGATCCAAAGTAGCGAACTCTCCTCGCTCGTGCCTTCTTAGGGAGTCTCCAGCGTCACCCGAATATTTACCCAGTGATTTAAGAACAAAGCTTTCTTCTTCGCTTCCCACGCTGAAGTTGTCATATCTGGCATGGCGATAAGTTCCATTAACATCTCGGAGTTGTATGTACAATTCCTGAGGTTGAGCTGCGATCATAAAGTGCAATTTTTCCAGACCAATGAAGAACTCTCCATGCAGGTCTCCAAATCCATCTTTGTAGTCCCTCCACATTCGATTAAAGTCCACACTTCCGTCGATTCGCCTTTGAATAACCGTCCATCCAGACGGATCGCAGGGAACTTGAAACGGATCCATTCCCTTGACCTTCAACTGGAATATGCCATTTGAGCAGCCTTTGGGACATGTGTCGGGAAGATTCTCCGCCGTTGGATTAGTTTGCGATGGCTGATCGTTTCTTTTGGCAAGCAAGATTTGTTCGTCTTTGGTATGGATTTGTTCGTCTTTCACCTTGATTTCTTTGTCTTTGTCCTGGATTTGTTTGTCTTTGCCGTTGATTTGCTTTGTGAGATCCTTGATTTGTTCGTCTTTTCCACGAATTTGTTCGTCTTTGTCCTTGATTTGTTTGTCGTTTTCTTTGATTTGCTCGTCCTTCACCTTGATTTGCTGGTCTTTGTCCTTGATTTGTTCGTCTTTTTTCTCGATTTGTTCGTCTTTGTCCCTAACTTGTTGGTCTTTGTGATTGATTTGATCGTCTTTGGCCTGGATTTGTTTGTCTTTACTGTTGATTTGATCGTCTTTGCCCTTAATTTGCTCTCTGAGATCCATGATTTTCTCGTCTTTATTTTTAATTTCCGTCCCACTATTTAGTAACTGGCTCTGCAAATTGTTAATGGTGAGCTCCAATGAGTGTATTTTGTCTTTTATTTCATTATTGGAATCTGTTGCCTCTTGAAACTGGACTAAATGATCGAGTAATGGCTTGAGAACTGTGAAACAATATCCATTGCACTGCTCCGAGATGGTAACTTCATCCTCCATATGTATTTTTTGGTTTCTAGTGGCGTGGGATGATTTACTTTGCAGCAAAAGCAAGCAGATGATTACCACAAGGCCCGAGTTTTTCATGTTCGCTTGACCAGCGTACTGTCGATTCAAAACCAAACTGAGGAAGTGGATCCGTTGCCCATTTAAAAATATCAGTTCCCACTTTTTATGTGTGCACAATTAAACATATATACGTATAACATATATGTACAAATACATATTGTATTCCTGGTACTGATAACCCATGCATGATAAGCTAATGGGTTCGATCTCAAGCTATGGTGGGGTTCTTGGACAATGATTACGTTATCATTTTATAAGAATTTGTTTATTGAAAGTATTTATTAAAACATTTATTTCGCAACGATTATTCAACCAATAAGTACCGAAGGCAACCCTATAATTAAGTCGATATACATATGTATTCTACCACAGAATCCACAGATTAAAACAAAAAAATTTGTTTATTTTTATACCTGTACTCAAAAAGAGTTAAGGGGTATACTGTATTTGTGGTAAAAGTGGATGTGGCAATGCAGAGAAGGAAACGTTTCCGACCCCATAAAGTATATATATTCTTGATCAGTATCAATAGCCGAGTCGATAGAGCCATGTCTGTCTGTCTGTCCGTCTGTCTGTCTGTCTGTCCGTCTGTCTGTCCGTCTGTCTGTCCGTCTGTCTGTCTGTCTGTCCGTCTGTCTGTCCGTCTGTCTGTCTGTCCGTCCGTCTGTCCGTCCGTCTTTCCGTCCGTCTGTCCGTCCGTCTGTCCGTCCGTCTGTCCGTCCGTCCGTCTTTCCGTCCGTCTGTCCGTCCGTCTGTCCGTCCGTCTGTCCGTCCGTCTGTCCGTCTGTCCGTCCGTCCGTCTGTCCGTCTGTCCGTACGTCTTTCCGTCCGTCTGTCCGTCCGTCTGTCCGTCCGTCCGTCTGTCCGTCCGTCTGTCCGTCCGTCTGTCCGTCCGTCTGTCCGACCGTCTTGTTTGACGCCTAGTTCTCAGAGACTATAAAAGCTATAGCAACCAAGTTTTGTGTCCAGACTCATGTGTTATCACACTGAATCAAGTTTCTTTCAAAATTTTTCCACGCCCCCTTCCGCCTTCACAAAGCAAATTTAATTTAAATCTGTGGCATCCACAATTTTGAAGATACGATAAAACTAAAACATAAATATGGCCAGAATGAAGAAACTAATTTTCAGTTGGTTCCCCCACCTCCTCTCTGCGCTGCTGACGCTACTTATTCTTTTTCTCGCTCGCACACACTCTGCCCTGTGCAATGCAGCGAGCCTTCGTGTGACTTCGGCAATGCGACTTCGGCTCTTGCGGTCGAGCTTGATACCCAAAGCGAGAACAAAAATCAGATCAGTTGTGTTTAGCCGTCGACAATGCAAGACCACGCTACGCAGCCTTATGATTTTACACTGAGCAAAAAATGTTCAACGTAAAATGGGAAAAAAATTAATGCGAGCTTAGAATTTTTCTCCAGTTTTAAAAGGAATTAAATTTCAATGCATAACATTTTTATTTTATTTCATTCCAACTTTTCTTTCACCCGCAACAGTTCAACTTTTGCTACAAATCGTTTGTTGCAGTGCAGCCGCAGCTGCGGCAGGCCTCTTCGGGTTTTTTTACTCACACAAGCGCACTAAAAAAACATGTCAGAGTGTATGTGCCGAGCCCTGGCTTAGAGCTATCTCTAGCAAGTCTTGGTGGAACGTGTGGTTTAATATCATTATTTAAAGTCATTAATTCGTATAAATCTACAACCAAAGTAAGTATGGAACAAATTATATGCTAAGGTTAAAGAGGTCTTTATGTTGCAGCGTCATCGTCGGTTTTCGGCTGTTGCTGTCTGGGTAGAACCTGGGCGATAAGAACTTTAACTGTACTCAAAGCTTCTAGTCGCGACTCGCGACTCTACTTTTATACCCGTACTCAGTCAGTATATAAATTTAAAGGCTTATGATTGAAATTTTAAAAAAATTTTACATTTTACATTTTTTTGCTACATCTCTTAACTACATCTACATGTAAAATGTAGATAATACATGTAGAACAGATATTCTACATCTACCATTTAGATTCTAAATCTCCTCCGCTAGGGGTTGCTTGCGCATTGCACAGGGCAGAGTGTGTGCGAGCGAGACAGAGAATGAATATCGTCAGCAGCGCCAGAGGAGGTGGAAGCAACTGAAAAATAATTTCTTCATTCTGGCCATATAATGATCCGATCTCGTACCAGATTTGGCAATCTGGTAGATATGGTCATTCTTTACGATACTGCGTTTTTTATTTTTATTGTATCTTCAAAATTGTGGATGCCACAGATTTTCGTTCTTTGTGGAGGCTGAAGGGGCGGGGCAAAATTTTGAAATACACTTGTAACAGTGTGATATCAATGAGTCTGGAAACAAATTTCGTTGCTCTAGCTTTTATAGTCTTTGAGATCCAGGCGCTCATCGGACGGACAGACAGACAGACGGACGGACAGGAAGACATGGCTCTATAGACTCGGCTATTGATACTGATCAAGAATATATATACTTTATGGGGTCGGAAAATGTTCCTTCTCTGCGTTACACACATCCACTTTTACCACAAATACAGTATACCCCTTAACTCTTTTGAGTACGGGTTTAAAAAAAAGAATGCATTCGAATGAATTCGGAAACAGGCCTCACTCTCATTCATTCAATTCGTGCCTTGTCGTTTGAATGTTGTGTGTATGAGTTTAATGTCAGAGCACTCACTCACTCAAACTCTGTCAATAGAGTTTGAATCATTCGAATTCACTCAATTCATTTCGAGCATTGTTAATTCGAATGCCTGTTTTTTATTATTCATGCAGATCTCTAATATGTACATATAACTGTACATATGTATATTTGTTTTTATTAGCATTAATGGGAAAGTAGAAGGTAAAGCAAATAGGCATATATTCTCTAGCTCTTATGACTAATTTGACAAATAACATCTAGGTACTATTTGAATGGCCTGCGGGTAATGGTATAATTTATTGATGCCTCATTTGGTGATAGTGTTCGGCGAGGTTAATGGTGTATGAGTATTATGCGATATGGTTTAAGGTCCATCTACGAGACTGAATATAGGAAAATATCGACACTCTTGAAGACGTCCACCATTCTCACTGCATTCCTATTGATTTTTATTCTGCTTTCGATTTCTTAGCAGCTTCTAGGTAACGTCAATTGATTGGTGCCCTAACATTTTGAATTTCAAACTGTTTAAAAATTTGAATAGTTAAACGATTCCCAAATGATTTTCACATTGACTATTCACACATTGATTCGATTATATACCCCCCCCCCCCCCCCCCCCACCACCATTCAGAGTGCCACAAAACCATTCATACTTGCCCCCGACGAGTGCTCGTCCTATGTGGCATGTCAACAAATGAATTTCATTAGCAACTTTTGCCATTGTCATTCGATGTTGGTACGTCCGTACGTGCCGTTTGATCAATCTCTGGGATTCAGATTGTTTTTGCCAGTTTTTCCTCTCTCTCTCTCTCTTGTTTTTTTTCCTCCCATGCAATATTTCAACTCTCAGGCGACTGCAATTTCGTGTTTTATATAGAAACAATCTGCAGTATTCAACGACTAAATTGCCTTTTCAGTGGGGGGCATGGTGCATGCGACAGGGGCATGGTATCCCCTTCCTCTAGGGGATGATTTTCAATTTTTAATATACTCCAAAAACCAAACGATAAAAGGCCAAACGATAGTTTGACAATCAATTTTAATAAACTTTAAAGCGATCCAATGGATCCGCGCATTGTACAACAGTTTTCTGGTACAATTTGAACAACAGACATAAATCACGCCTCGAAATTTTTGACCCCATTAACAATGACAAAGCGAAGCGAAGCCGAAGGGTGAAAAGGCCCCCTTAGGCGCATTAACCCCCCAGAAATCCTCATACTGTATGGAGAACTGACAACAGCAGTCGTGGAGTATCTTTACCCAAAAAACATTTATTCTTTTTTTTTTTTGCTCTCTTCAAACGAAATGAAGCGAACGAAACAGAAGTGGAGTTTTCGCTTCTTTTCGTTGAAAAATGCCCGCAGGCAATTTTTGTTGCTGCTGCTTTTTTTTAGAGGGTAGCAGAAAGCAGTAGAGGGCATATCAGTTCGGGGTGTCTGAATTAACATTAGTTTTTAGATGAAAATCTAACGTCGAAAACTTATTCTAGTAACAGAAACAATTTTAATTTTATGAAAAATTTGATTTTAAAATTTAATTAGGTATACAGTTTTTAATACATATTTTTACGAAAAATTAATTAATTAAATTTCTGCTACTAAATTTTAAATTTTGTTTTTTAAATACCCCTCTAAATTTTTTATTTAAATAAATATTAAAGAATTTGTATTATTAAAGTATTACTTTTTCATTGCAAACCCCATTGCTATTTAATTAAAAAATTATTTTTTTAAGCACTGAATGGAATTTGAATGCCCATTTCTCTGATATTTCACAGGAACCATTACGGAGGAGTATTTCTCAAGTCCATCAAGAGACAGTTCTGCCTGATGAATGATGTTGTTGTTCCTACTTACAAATACAACGCTCATTTGCATCACTTAAACAACAATTACATGCCCCCAAGAGGGGGGCGCTCTGAAACAATAAGCGAATGCCTTCGAGTGACAGGCGGCGGCGTCTGAAATCTCCAAGTACATCCCTGTACCATCCCCTAGAAATCCCAGACAGAGACTCTTCCTTCCCTTCGCACCCCCATCATGTCATATGAATAAGTTATAGAAAAAAAAGTATCTCGAGGCAACATCTTCATTCTTCGACTTGGATTTCGATTTGGACTTGGACTTGGATTCGGATTTTGAAATGTCGGATAAAATATGATTGCCAGTCGGCAAAGAAAATATAAAATAAATAAAAGCAAGGCCTCGGTTCGTCCGCCCCTGAGGCTCTCTCTCTCTCTTGTGGCACAGACATGTACCAGACACAGGGTCCTGTTGCCTCGGGGCTCAAGTTGCTCCTTTATTTTGTGTGTGTGTGTGTGTGTGTGTGTGCTTTTTCGCCGCATTGTTGCCGCTTTTCACACAACCGCCGAGCCGCTTTCAACTTCCGGTTCAATAAACTTTAGCGCAAAAAGTGTTCGCGTATATAGTTTTCTGTCCTTTTTTTGTTTGTCCTCTCTGGCTACCCCTGCCTCTCTTCTATATGGAATTGTATATAATGATAACGATTTTCCACTGCATTTCCTTGCCCCTTCCCTCTTTTTCTCCTGTCTGAAGTGCGGCAACAGCACTGACGTTTATTAACTAGTTGTATGTAGGTCTTTCTCCTTCCCTCTCTCTCTCTCTCTATCTGCCATTTTCTGCGTTTCTGTGTGGCAAAGTTGTATGTTGCAACGTTTTAGGCGACTTGTAATGATAGGAGTTTTCCCCCTTCTCGCCAGTTTCTGCGGCTAACCGCGCGCACTTTGCTGCGCGTGTACTATTATTCCGTGTCGTGTGGCAGTTGCAATTCCAATTGTTTCTTGTGCCGCCCGCCACAAATGCGATTCTCCACGTAATGCGGGCGGAATGGCTTTCCCTTCCTGCATTGCCTTTGCCTGTTGATTGTGTGCGCAGCAGCCAAAGTGTTGCCTACATTACGGCAAAAGCGTAGCAAAATTATCGAACAAATTGTCCATAAACTCGAAAGCATTTTTCCTGGAATAAAAAACCCTCCCCCTCCCTTAAAAGGTGATTAATCATTCAGAATACTGCAGTTGCCGCAGAGGGTTTCCCAGTGCATAAAAAATGTAATAATGGGAAGGGATAAGTTTGCCTTTCGTGTCAATTTTGTTAGTCAAAGACAGCAAGTGACAGCAGCTCCTCAGCAGATTTGAGCGACTTTTAGCTGCAGTTGGCAGCTCTTTTGATCACTTTTTCCTCTTTCAGATTTAGTTGGCAGCTCTTTTGAGCAGCAATTGGCAGCATTTCCTTAAAATATTTCCCCCCATCCCCCCACTTCTTAAGAGAAAGTTTGTGATAACTTCAGCAATTTCTTGCCTAAATATTTATCAACATTTTGGAGGAAATATTTATGCAAACAAAATAAATACTCAATAAAGACATTTCCCTCACTGATTTCTTGACCATTCTTATACCAAATTTCCTTGCCATTTCGAACCGAAATGGCATTGGTAATGACCAGTCCAGGCTGTTAATGTCACGCGTGTCAAATGTTTGAGCCTGAACCTGAACCTCACTCGTGATTTTCCAAATGCGAAAGTCTACTGAAATTTCGCACTGGCACGCACAAAAATTATGCAACGGAACAGCAAGGGAAAATCGTTTTGCAATGGCTGATGATGATGATGATGATGATGCCACAGCGCAGGGAATGGTGGCGTGGTGGCGTGGTGGTGATGGGTGCCCATGCCTGATGGCCCAGAAACATTGACCGCACATTTTGCGGTGACGTTTGGCGCGCGTTATGGTTTTGTAATTACCTGTAGCAATCTTCTTCTACTTCGGGGGGTACTTTTTTTGGGGCAGGGCATGGAGGGGAATGGAGGGGTGGCTTTACGACATTTGGCAACAAATTTATGGCCAGTTGATTGCTGTTGACCAGGCTGCCTGCCCGCCTGCCTGCCTGGTCTGAACCTCCAATTTCTGTTTGCCGTTTTCTGTTTATGGCTTTTGTGGTATGTACCAAAAATATTCAAGAGTTTTCTTTTTCCAACGCTTTTTCGGCCCGGAATGGCAGGCACATTACGTGAGCGCATTTAAATGTCATTAATTGGCCATTAGTCCCGTAGTCCCGTAGTCCGTTCGATTGCGGTGTTTCTGGCCATCAACATTTATCCGCTTTACTTCGGCTTAAAAAGGCAACAAGTGATGAATGAATGACAGCCAGAACCCAAAAGGAGGGAAATCTTTTAAGCGGTTTAAATGAAGTTTCGGGAGAAGTTTTTCCGCATTAAAAGGATGGGAGGGAATATATTGATTAATAGAGCTATCTACTTTTATAGATTGCCTTTTTATAGACTGCCAATTGGGTAAAATCTCGGATCAAATTAATTCAACGAATTCCCTTTCAAATATTCCAAGATACAGGAAACGAAATGCCTTCCAAAATGATGGAAATTTATTCCAAAATCACGTTTGCCACTCCACGCTCCTATCCACCCCACACCCCACACACCCCACAATCATTCATTCTCCACCCAAAACAAATTGTGCAGAAGGCCAAAAGGGTTGATTGGAGGTCAGAGGACGCGCTGTCATACCAATCTGTGTGGGCCTGGGCCCTCCTCCCCTTTGGCTTTAAAAGCTTTTTAATTAAGGCTCTTCACACTCGCGCAAGCTCGATTCTCCATTTCCGTTTCCATTGCGTGTGGCATCGCATTGTGCGGGCAATTATGCGAACAAAGATACTAAACAAATTGCCCCAAGACCTGGCCACCGCATCCATCCGAGAGAGAGTCCGTGCCCCTTTCCACCTTTCACCCACTTTCTATCATCTACAGCAGAGAAAACACCTCCTTGTCCCCATCTCCTGGGGGGCTTGCAAACAAATTGCCAACGATTCAATTCCAACCCTTTTGCCGGTTCGCAGGACAAATGCAACAATTGGTTCGTCGCTGTCTCTCTCTCTCTCTCTCTCTAGAGGAGCAGCCAAGGACTCTATAAATCTATGTGGCGAAAAGGAAGAGTTAGAAGTCCTTTGCTATCTGGCAGCTGACATGTGCCACAAGCCAATCCTTGATTCCCACAGCTCCCGCCATTCATTAGGTGTCCTGCGATTCTATTCCGTTTTTAATTGACAATCAAAGTATACCCTTCTATATTTTTTGTTTCGTCTGTGTTGGCACAAAATTTGATTAATCTGCAGCTTAATCCTTCAGCGTCCTTTGGGTTACATATTTCTTAGTAAACTTTCATTTGATTGTTTTGGGTTTGAAAGAAGGAAAACCAAATTCATTTAGCAAATGAATTGCCATGTCCTGTATCCCTTATCCTGTGTCCTGTGTGTGTGTGTGTGTGAATTGTTGCAGTTTATTTTGTGACTCATAAATTTTAAGTGGGGAAAATGCGTAAGCCCAAAAGTTGATGGTTTCCACCGCAAAGATTTGATGGATTTTCTAATGGTTTTTGGGATTTGTTTTTGGCTTGCTTTTTCCTAACAGAAATCTTAAAGTTATTCAGAAAATGATTAAGGTGCTAGATAGTTGTTGAAATAAATCAATGAACATCTCAATAAACTATTGCAGACTCTCTTTGCACTTCTATAAAAAAAAAACGGATTTTAGTAGCTCTATTTTGATTGGTCTACAGAAACTTTGCCAGTAGTTCCGTTTACGCTTTACAGCTCATAACATTTTGTATGCTTCAGCTCTGAAAATCCCCAACTAAAGCCGATTTAAGCAGTGCAGAAGAGGGGAAACATGGGGAGGGAATATGTAGCCAGAGAGAGAGAGAGCAAAGGTACGTGAAAATTATCATCAAGAAGTGTAATACAGACATAACCTTTACCCCCAATGTCTACGTTTCATTCAGTTGGGGACAAAACGCAGATGAAACTTAAATTGAATTACTTTTTGGACAACTTCCACACGCAAAAGTTGGAGCCCCCCAGCAAAGCGCAAATGCAACCGTAGGATGATAACGTGCGTGTGGGGCAGAGGGGGAAGGTAGTACGAGTATGTCCCTTACTTCAAGACTTCAAGTCTGCCGAGACACGAACTGGCAACTGGCAACTGGCACTGGCACTGGCGACTGGTATAAATAATTATCTATTCCGGTCATGTCGTAGAGTCCGCACAAATGTCAACGTCTGAGGCAAAAACCTTTGCTGCTGCCACGACTACTGCTGCCTGCCGCCGCTTGTTGCAAACATGTCTACACTTGTCTGCTGTTGGTCCTGCTGTTTGTTGCTCCTGCAACAAACTTGTGGCCCTATAGCTCTCGAGAAAATGGATAATAATTCACGTTTATACGGTTAATATATTGCGATAATTTTGGGGAAATAAGAGAAATATATTATCAGAATTTCTGGCTCTGAATTATACGATTTAGATTAATATTTTTCCTGGACAGATTTTTGGTATATTGCAATTTTTCTGCTTACAATTTTCATGGATTTTTAAAGTTTTTGAAGTATAAATTCGAATTATGATTATTAATTATATTTTATATTTAAAATTTATTTAGATATTTTTGTATTTATGTATAACTTTTTTATTTTATTTTCTTATTTTATAGTTTTTATTATTTTATTTGTATTTGTTTTTTTTATATATTTTTTTTAAATTATGAATTCAAACTTGAGTTAACATAATTTTTTGTTAGGCATAAACTTCCGCCAAAGCTCATTTGCAATGCCTAACGCATCGTCGTGTCGCTGTGTATCTCTCACTCTCAACATCTGTCTCTCTCTTCCTGTTGTGTCATAACTGTACCTCCAAGGAAGAAATATAAGGGAAGGAAGGAAGTAAGAAGAATGGGAAGAAGTGGAAAAAGAACCAGAAGACGAACTACCATAATCAGCAGGAGTAGAAGCAGATAGCAGAAGGCTACGATGCCGCAGATAGTAGTTAGAAGTTTTGTTTGCAGTTTTCGCATTTTCTAATTATGTCGCTCGTCGCTCACCAAGTGACTTTTTGAGGTTGAGTTTTTATCCCCCCCCATCCACACACCCACTTTATCCCTATGATGTGGAACATATTTCATCTTCAGCTTCATTTGTTGTTGAAAGTCCTTCGAGAGAGCGAGGACCTACATACATCCTGCCTTCCACTCTAGAGTTTTCCCGGGGAAACAGTTGTGTGTGTGTGTGTGTGTGTGTGTGCAAGGCAACAGCAACTGGTTGCATTTGTGAATTTTTGCTCTTTCGCTCTGTTTCGCCCTTTGATAGGCAGCAGAAGAGACAGACAGAGAGAGACAGAAAGAAAGAACTTTGATTATAATCTCATGTCCCCTGCCACACACAGACACGCACGCAGATACACACACACACATACATACATAGATACTGATGCTGGAGCAACAGATTTCTTGCTTATTATGTGCTCTTTGAACAGCAGCAGCAGCAGCATCACCAGCAATTCCCTCATGGATACCCAATACCCCACCCCTTGCCAACCCATCATCCCATTCCCTCGTTCCTTCTGGAATATGTATGTGTGTGCGTAAAAAAGTTCCATTAAGAGCAAGTCCCCAAGTGCTTTAATGCTCTATGTGTGTGTGTGTGTCTCAGCCTCCTTTTTGTGGGTGTCGCATTATGTGCAAAAATTATAATGATGTTCCTTCATTATTAATCCAAGATAAACGTTACGTGAGTAGAATTTTCCATAGGCCACAAATATTTTCTACATGTTGAGCTTTCTTTTTCTTATTTAACAGATCAAAAGTACTTTTACTCGCTTATTATAGGGTCAAAGGATAAGTAGATTAGGGCTAAGATTTAAGCCTGAAACACTCACAAAAAGATACTCCAGTGTAACTACCAAAAGATACAACTTTAGGCAAGATTACAGAACTTAGATTGCCTTAATTGTTTCTGTTAGAACTTACTCAGTCATGGCTAATCGTATAAATACCTAAAAATATTAATATTTTCTATAAATCTACACTGCATTTCCCTCATTTATTCAAGCAAAATGAATTTCAGGCAGTTGAATGTTTAATCGATTTAGGTCGAATGCTGTCAGAGGCCAGCACACACACAAAATGCAACACAAATCCCGCAGCTTGAGTTGTGTTTACTTCATGCTCTAGTTACTCCCCTTGGGCAAAGGAAGGGCCTCATGTCCTGCTCCTGCAACATGCACTATTTTAAGCCTTTGCACAAAGCAACAACTGCAATGGCAACTGCAACTGTCAGCTACTAGGATATATCTTCTTTTTTTTTGGCACAAAACAAGTAGAAAGTAGCACAGCACAATGCCTGGGTAAAGTCGTTTTGCTTGAAGACTTCGCAGCAGAGTCATAAAATTATGAAGGCAAAAACTTTTCGTATATTCCGAGAGAGAGAGATGAAATGACTTTTTAATAGGCCCTGTCGTCGTCGTCGTCCCAGGACGCAGCACAAGAAATTGAAAAGCCAAACACGACTGACAGACAGACAGAGAGACAGGCAGAACCCCGCAGAAAGGTAAATAAAATCATGCAAAATTTACAGGCTAGACCGGGACCAGAAAATACATACATCTGGTGTGTGGAGTTCCCCGAGTAATTTACACGTGATTATCGACTGTGTCGTTGTGGGGGGGGGGACAACTTTGTCAACGCACCAACCAACCCACTGAAAGGTGGGGTGGCGGCGGAGGCATTCCTGAGGGGTCTGCAATCATTATTCCGCTCGAGCGACGCACAACGGTCCAACCAAACGTCTGTATACATTATCATATAAATATTCGACGGGGAAGACAATAATAAATTCAAGCGCTGTACGTGCCACACGCAGAAAGCATTGCCTATTTGCAGGCGTCCATGCATATTCGAGGATTTTTCGCTGCGAGAGCGCCAGGTCGGTCCTGGTGCGTACTCCTCTGGCTGTTTCGATAGAGATGAGAGCGTTAAGAAAGATGTGACACAATTGCTGGGATTCCTGCTTTTTGGGAGGGCAATGCCAAGTGATTCGAAAAAGATACCAAAACTGTGACTTGTAACTGCTCCACTGTTCATCTCTATCGTGGCGCTGCCTCCCTTGCTGTGACGCTCTTCGCTTCTCCATCCTTGCCGTTGCCCATAAAATACCGCTGCTTATCAATGCCACTGTCATCTTAATTTGTCCTGGCGACGCCCTCAAGTATGCAACACTTTGTGTGTGCAATGACCTATTTAGGAATTCTGCCTCATCAGAGATTTGTTTGGCAGCGGCAGCAGGCAGCAGGCAGAACGGGAACGGGTAACACCAGACTTTGGGGTCAAATCAATTGCTAGAAAATTAAAATTCCACTCAAGTCCGCTGCCTGCGTCTGTGCCGCAAACGAGCAAGAGGAGGACTCACACTTGAAGTCGTCGGAGAAAGGATGCCAAGTAATAGAGAAGTTCCGAATCCGAATTCGAATCCGATTTAGTTGCTCAATGAACCTCAACCCTCGGATTTTATCTAGAGTCTGGCAAGTGCAGCTGCAAAACTACTTCACATTCAACTTCAATTCCGAAATACACGACAATAAATTCCAAAATAAATTTATTTTTACCCTCACACACACACACACACACACACACAAGGAAGGTTCAAGGAAAACTTGAACCTGACAGAAAAGTTTTCGCTCCCAAAGCAATCAATTTTTACGACAGTTTAGTTTTCTACAAAACTCTTGACAATCAATGGGGAAATAGTTTAATTAAATGCGACTACTGCCAGAGGAATTGTCGACTAGAAGGTGGCTGGCGCTGGGGCCTCTATACCCGGTAGCATTTAGCGTTAGGCTAGGCGGAACTGTCAGCCAACTCGTGAGTCTCCATTAGCCCCAAAAAAAAAAAAACTGGCAGCTAACGAGCATAAACTGCTGCTGCTGCTGCTGTTGCAGGTGGAGTACAACAACCCCTCATCATTTCACAATACATAAATACATAAATGCATTGCAATGCCAGTGCCATGATTCGGAAAGTCATGAAAGCCAGTCAAGTCAGGGAGAGGCAGAGAAAGATTGGCAACGCCAACGGATGGCGGGGGCGTACTGGGGTAGCGGTAATTTGTACAGCCATAGGGCGTAAATCACCATCACCAGCAGTTAAATATAATAGGCAGTTGTACGGATGTACAATGTACAATGTAGTAGAAGGAAATGTTCGCCCAAAAATACGAGTCGCTTGTTAATGCATTTTGCATAGGAAGCTAACAAAATATATGTATCTACTTTTTGTGTATACTTACATATGCCTGCCATTCTCTGCTGCAAAAGGTTTTATAAGTAGAGTGGGATAATAATAAAAGACATTTGTACATAGCTTTAAGATGCGATTATGGGGTAAGTAAAATGTTTTAGGCATAAAATTTAAATTTAAATATTTAAAAATATAAATAGAATACTTAAATATATAAATTTAAATATTTAAAAATATAAATAGAATACTCAAAATATATAAATTTAAATTGCTTGTTACTTAGTTACATTAAATATGTCTCTTGTATCCACAAGATATCTACTTTTTTATCTCAAATATAAATTTGAAATTTTCAACACTTTCTTTCATGCGAAGAAACTTGCAGCTGAAAGAAATTTTTATATTTTTACAATATGTACTTTGCATTTGTCCGCCCATTTCAATAGCCATATCTCAATCTGTAGTGTTATATAAGCTCTTGCAAAATAAAAATATATCTCATGGATTTTGCCTTTACAACTTCACACAGCTGCATCCACCTGTCTGCCCATCCACCTTGACAACGCCACTGTCATCAAATATTGCACAAAATCTGCATAAAACATATTTTGCCGGCAACTTCCGCACTACAAAAGCCATGCCACATGATAATGGGAGCTGCAGGCAGGCAGCAGGCAGGCAGGCAGGCAGCAGGCAGGCTATTCTCCCAAGCACTTGACGGGATTTCCAATAGAAATTGTCGACAACGACATGCTGCAGCAGTGTTGCCATGTGACTGTATCTGCATGCGAAAGTATCTGCTGGATTCACGCATCCTAAAAGTGCACATAAAACGTATTTAGGATACAATGGCGCGTAATCTATGCCACTCGACTGGCAGCAGCAGATACAGCAGATACATTTGCCGTGGGGGCCTAAATCCAAATCCAAAAAGTGCACAGCGCATGAATTTAGTTTTTACGCGAGTTTTCCAGACCCTGGCATTTTTATGATTGCTATGCAAATGCAAACAACAACTAAGAAAAACTCCGAAACAATAAAAAAAAAAAAAAACGGCAACGAGCAACGAGGCGTGGCATCTTTTGTTTTGTTTCGAGGCGATTTTTCCTCCCAAAGCCCCTCAACAGCTGCAGCAACACCCACCCGCGGGAGTACGAAGAAACTCAAGTTAACTGAACTTTTCTTGCATTTCTTTTGGCGTAGGAAAACAACATCGGAAATAAGAACAACATGAAAACACACATAAAAAAGTGTGAAAATGTAATGAGAAACCCGCCGTGATGGAAAGCAAACACGAAACGAGAAAAAATAGAAGCAGACAAGACTTACCCTCAACGGTATCAACGGTAATGTTCACCATTTTTATATTGTTTCTTGGTTCCTTTTTTCCAATGGAATGTAAACGATAAAATACGGAAAAATATGTGGGGTTTGTCACGATAATCCAATTAAAGTACTGTAAATAAAGAGTATTAAGAAATAAGAATTAAATACAAAGGAAAAAACAAAACAAAAATCAGACAAATGAAAATTAAAAAGTGTTCCGTTATAACCCATTAATCTCCATTTAGGTATTCTCTATCTAGAAAATCTACGAATTTAAATGCATTTTAATCCCAGTTATCACTCACAAACACAAGTCAAGAGTTGCTTAGCACCAAGCTAAGAAGCCAACTAGAAAGTGTATTATACTACACATTTAGCGTGGGAAGCATATCTACACCAAACTCGCAAAAAAATTGCTAATAAAATACTAATAAATACAAAGCATTTCTAAAAAAAAAAAATAGAAAAAAGGAGAGAGATGCCACCCGTCAGATGTCAATCAAAGTTCAATTAAACTCAATTGCTGACAGCATGACAAACCTGAAGAAATAGCGCCCCTCCCCTCCCCTCCGCCACAATACAACAAATGGTACGTACGGTACACTCATTTAACTTAATTTACGACTCTTTTGGGCGAAAACCCACACAGGCGGTGCGAACGGGACACACATGAACAGTTAACAGATTTATGCATCGTGCATTGATTTGTTTATGGCTATTGAAATTTACGACAAACAGAGTCCCCATAACAAGATGCCATAACTACAAAGAGAGTCGAGTCCGAGGGAATGTGCTGCACCAATGTGCGCTGTGCTGTTAACCTCTGGCCTCCTCTTTCTTTGTCCGACTCTCTAGCTGTCATTCTTCCTTTCTCTTGCTGTGCTGAACCTCTCAGTGCTTCCTCTCTCTCTCTCTGGCTTTTCCCCCTCTTTCTTGCTTATGGGTTACCTTTTCCTGTTATTTGTATGGGCTTGGTATTGGTTCTCTTATTGCAGAAAACAATAGCACATAGCAGGGAACGTGATTAAAATGGAGAGAGAAGGATTCGATTCGTGTACCGAATGGGGGTATACCCTTGAAAACGAAGTAAAAATAAAGCATACAAGTCTTAGAGCTGCAGAAAATACTCATACAAGATGGAGGTGCAAAAAATGCACTCCTTAGCTGAAGTTGTGGGAAAGAAGGGTATTCGCATTACAGATATAAAATGCAACAAAGGCACAACATACTCCCCACCACTATTGCAAGATCATACACAAAACGGCAATCCAGTCCTCTCTCTCTCTCTCTATCTCTCTCTTTCACTGCACTCCCTTGCTGAAAAGAACAGGCAGCGGCAAACAGCAAACAAAGCGCAATGCCAATAAGAAGAGTGACAGGCCGCTGGCAGAAATACAGTAAACTAAAAAGTAGTAAGTGGCTGGGTTTCTGGCGCCGCAGTTTTGAATGCCCTTATAAATATTTATGTATGTTTGTGTGCACATACATAGTCCCCAGATCTTTTCTGTTTTGATTTATACACTGCGTGCAGCGGAGCCATAGATCAATATGATCTGTTTTATATACATTTACTTGTTGCGGTCAAAGATCAAAAATACTGTATGAAAGGGTGCACACACAAGTGCTCGCACACACACACACACACACTCTCTTGACACTCGCAAAAGAACCGCACATTGCTCATTACGGCAAATAAGAACAGCAACAAAGTGCGAGAGAGCAAAAAAAAACTGCGAATGCGACTGCGACGCAGCTGCGCTGCTGGCAAGGCAACACAAACTTCAATTGCAACAACAAGAGCGTTGGCGTCGGTGAGATATGAAGAGAAAGAGAGCGAGGGGGGGGACATGAAGGTGTTGTTGCAATTGCGCCGTGGGCAAAATGGAGAAAAGGGATCTTGCACCGGCTCAAACCGGATTGCAGTTGTTTTCTGTTCTGTTCGTTCTGGTTGTACCAACAAAAGCCACCAACTTACCAACGACAAAGGCTGCTGCACTTTTTGATAACTCCACAAACAAAGATTGTTAAGCACACGCACAATTGGCACAATTACACAAAATGTACAAGTTCAACTTTATTAAATGTTTTATAACGGGAATTGGGCTGAGTCTATGGTTTACTTTCCTTTACGTTGTGATCGCGGCGACGAAAATTCAGCGAATGCGCAAGGAAGAAACCAGAAAGCAGAAAGGAAAACTAAAGCAGCGGACGCCAGAGTAAAATAAAGTAGGGTGCAGCATTCACGCTCAGTGAGTGGCAAGCGTCACTCTGGCTCTCTGGCACTTACTCTCTAATCACAGCATATACGGTATATACTGATATCCAATTGCAATCTGCAGTGAGAGCGCTCTCTTGCGGTGACTTACCCTACATTTATTTACTTTGATCGACAGCTGTGCAATGTTTTTTGTTGTTGGCGGTGAAGCTGCGCCAGGAACTTTTGCGCGTTGTCTTTTGTTTAAATTGGGCGGTTAAATTCAAATTCAAATTTAAAAATTTGAATTCAGTTAGACCACAAACCGGTTGCCAGCGGGGGCACAGGGAACCCAGTGAGTAGGAGGTGTATTTCACTTCCGTCTGGGCTCTCTCCAATTGAATCTTTTCTGTTTGTTTGCTTTTGTGGATGAATGAAATCATCACTTGTGATTTATTTAAGAGATACAGACAGCTGTGCGAGCGTCACAACATCAACAAATGGACAGGCAGTTAGAGCTTGAATAGAGTGGCGCTTATCAGCACTTTGCAAACCTGCAACGGTTCGTGGGGATAGGTCATGAAACCCAGAAGCAAAGAGTGTCTGTCTAGAGATAATAGTGGGGAGTACATTGAACCCCCTTCATTATGGGCAGAGATGACAACCACCCACCCACCCACTCCTGTTACCAAACGAAACAAAGTGCCAGCCAGATTTCTCACCTACATTGCAATTACCAATTACTACTCGGAGAAGGCTGAAACTGAGGCGGCCTTTCTTTTTTTTCTTTTATTAGAGGCACTCGCTGGGGGTGGGGTGTTGGGTGTTGGGGTTACCACGGTTTAAGTGACAAATCAATTTAGCAGCCGCCGCTACCTGGGGAGATACTCTCATAAAAAAGTGAAATTTGATCGAATTGCCGGTAAAACTTGTCCACGCACCGTAGAAATAATGAAACAGAAAAAAAAACGAGTTCACATGCGTAGACAGACGGAGATTTTCACTTGAAAACAAGCTTTGAATTTGAATAAAAATTGCTAAGCAAATTGCTCCAATAGAGAGTGTCACTAAAGGAGAGCCACCGGGACCCCACCCTGGCTTTCTGCGGCTAAAAAAAAGCCAGAAGCTCCGCTTTAACACACAAACAAAGATCTTGCTGAATCAGTAAGACAACAAAAGAATAAGAATCGACAATAAAATCCATAATTGACTTACTTGCACGACAGTCGCAGCAGGGTGGGGCGGTGGGGGGGACATTAAAAGATCGCACTCCCCGATGGCGTCTCTGGATGCGGCCTTATATGGCAGTGCCGAAGGTCGCCACCATTCCAGAGGCAGGACAATGAAGCGGGAAGCAAAAGGCTATTTATATGTGGGCGTAACATCAGGCAACAACACTGCAAATGCTAATTTATATGGACCAATGATCATTATTACGATTTTACATTCTACACGATTTTACATTCTACACTACGCGACACTACAAATGTAGTTCACAAAACAAACAATTGGCGCCACTGTGCTAAAGATATAAAATTACATCGATATTTGCCACTTTTTCGGTATATTTCAGCATATTTCTGACCGTTTACGTTTTCTATACTTTTCGCGATATTTTGACGTCGAAATCGACTTGAAAGTCTGCATATAAAACTATATAGTATAAACAATTTATATTTTGTAAGATACATATATTAAAGTAATTTTCAAAAAGACCGCCAACCTCCATTTAGCGCACAAAAAATACCGAATACCCGTTAGATACATTCGATTCGTATTAAAAAATATTCGGCAACATGGGAAATGAATTAGCAGCATTGTTCTGCAACTTTGGCACGAAACGAGCAACAGTCTGCTACCCTTGAGAGAAAGGATATAATAGAATTGAGATATTTTTTTTCAATTTCAGGCTCAAATTAATGCATTTACTCCTCAGTCTCTGTTTTAAAGATATAATCGACATTTTGCAGTTTACGAGTACCAATAGTGGGTATCGGGACAGGGATACATTATAGGAAAAACACAAATCATATGCATGAATAGGTAAAAAACAAGTCAATCTACGACAAATTCAATATTAATGTTTCAAAGAAGTTGGCAAAAACAAAAATATCATTTGTTAAGAAAAATAGGGTATTCAAACTTCCATACGCATGCAGAAACTTGGTTGACCAGCAACAATGACGGAGTGTGACCGGAGTATACACTTACGTTTTCTGTTTTGGCAGTTTTTGTTTGAACCTTATTATGTAAGAAATCCAATAAAAAGGATATCTGAAAACCAGCCAATATTGTGCAAAATTGATTGAGAAATTGGATAAAATTGTTTGTTAAGGGCTGAAAGGGCTAACTAGCTTGTAATATTAAACCGAATATCAAAATCGAGGAATATCAAAGCACCTTGTCGGGTCCCTTAGTATATTTACGGTATATTTTATATAGTGACAAGGTATATTTCGGTATATTTCTGATGGTCGTTTGGTATATTTTATCGATAGGTCCACTGCTAATCAGTGTACGTGGACACGGCACAACAAAAAAAGGCGACAAACAAATAGAAAATTAATCTAAATTAATTATCGCCACAAACAGCCAACAATGGAGAGCCACAACTAAAGACGGCAGTGCAGCCAAGCGCATATATATTCTTGATAGGAAATCCTACCAGCTAGCAGGCAGCGCATCGACCCAAATAAATGTGCCCCTGAGTCAGTTGTGCCAGAGCAGAGCTGATAAAACCGTCGAAGTCCAGTCCACAACAAACCAACGAATCGATCCAAGTGCGGTCGATTAATAATTGATAATGGCGCCGACACGCAGACCCAGCGATGGCCTGCTGGCCCGCGTCAATTTCCCCCTGTATGCCGTGGACATGCTGACCAGCCGCCACATTCTGGTGGCCGGCGGTGGAGGTTCCAGCAAGACGGGCGTTGCAAATGGCTTTGTAAGTGCTCCAGCCCGTAATAATCCATGACTAATAATTGATTTTATAGGAAATCTACGAGTTGTACCACAATGGCAGTCACTTTTGTGCGGAGGAAGTGCTGCGCCATGAGACGGGCGCCAATGTGGTGATGAATTTCGCGGTGCGCAACAATGGACGCAGGGGATATCTGTGTGCCGGACAGGAGGCCCATTGTCAGATGTACTTTGTCCAGCCGCGCATCGAAACGGAGGAGGAGTGCGACAATAAATCCAATCCCGTGGAGCGGCCCCATGAGAACGGGAATGTGAGGCAGCGCGGTGGCGGTAGCGGTGGAGCTGGAGCCGCACATTCGGGTGTGGAATTCATTGCCAATGGCCATAAGCCACCCACCACGGCCGATGACCTACTTAAGCAGTTTCAGCGCTTACGCTTCGACATCCAGGCGGCGGATGTGGTGCAAACGGACTTCCTTAAGAGCTCTGAGCCCCTGCAGCGGGTGGTGCGAATCAGTGGCAATGGCAGGCTAATGGCCACCGGCGGCACCGACGGCAAGCTGCGCATTTGGTCGTTTCCACAGATGAAACTGGGAGCCGAGCTGCCGGCGCACAGCAAGGAAATCGATGATCTGGACTTTAGTCCCGACAGCAAATACATTGCGAGCATTTCCAAGGATTCGCAGGGACTGGTGGGACCTGAGCACGGGCAAACTGCAGCACAAGCTGCAATGGCAGACGCCCGAGGGTTGCAAGTATCTCTTCAAGCGTTGCCGCTATGGCACCGTGGAGGCGCGCAAGGATAACTATCGTTTGTTCACCATCACCAATCCCCTGGGCAAGGTGGGCAAACAGCGGGGATATCTGCAGCACTGGGACTGCGGCAGCGGCAAGCTGCGCCAAGCGGTGGCCATCGATGAGAGCTTGTCCTCGCTGGCAGTGCGCGACGATGGTCGATTTGTGGCTGTGGGAACCATGTTCTCGGGCAGCGTATCCATGTACATAGCATTTAGTCTGCAGGTGAGTGACAGACCATTCTTTTTGCCAGCAAACAAAGTCAGTTTCAAATTCGATTTTCCAGCGCGTTCTGCACATTCCTCATGCTCACTCGATGTTCGTGACGGGCCTGCAATTTTTGCCCATAACCAATGAGGAGGGTCCGCCCATCTCGAGCGATACGGAGGCGGCTGTGCTGTCCATCTCTGTGGACAATAAAGTCTGCATTCATAGTCTGGCCCAAAGGCGTAAGCAAATGGAATTTTTTTTACAATGATTTTCAGCCATAATTTAACTCTGTTTTTTCCCTGTATTTCAGGTACTATTCCCGTTTGGTTGGCCATTGCCTTTATGATTGTCATGATATTCGCCGTGTTTGTGCTTTGCTCCTACATTGGCATCTGATGGGGCGGTGTTGATGTCGCTCCAACGTGCGACAAGTTAAATCAATTTGCATTATTAGTTTGTAAAACAAGGTTTAGTTTTTTTTTGTAATAGGCCACAAGACCCACATCCTCCACCCCCATAACCATGCACACGCCCGTCCCCACTCTTTCTCTCTCGTTGATTAATTTAAGTGTATAGTTTTTTGTGCCCGCTGCCTTATCTCTCCCACACGAAATGCAATTCATTTTGCTTAATTGTATCATAATTTGCCTTATCTCTCTTCCCACTCTCTCTGCCCCCTCTCACCCATTTGGCAGCTATGCCATTATTGTAAATGATTGTTTTGATTATAATATTAATTGGTGTTTAATTATATGAAACAGGTGAATGAATGAACTTGGAACTGGTGCCTCAACTGCCAGTTTCAGCAGTCAAATTACAAACAACAAAAAAAACTCATGTAAACTCATTTTTTATATTATCGAAATGTTTGTTAACCGAATACAGCTGTTGGGGGGGGAGGCCACATCCCCACACATTCTACTGAATGAAACAAATTGATTTTTAATTTATTTTAGCTTTGGCAAATGGGCTTCGAATCGGTTTCAATGTTTGTTGCATGTAATAACCTCTCATTTATTTATAGGAAATGAATAGAATAGAATAGAATATAGACAACAAATGTTGTAGATTCTAGATAGCTGTTACAGATGAAACGATTATGCAGAAACCGATGAAGAAAAGTCGGATAAGGGCATCTACAGAACTGGAGATGGATCACAGGGAAGAATCAAATCGACAGTACAACATTTACATAGAATTAAATCAATAGCACATAATACCAAAATGAAAAGAGAATCGCAGCGCTGTGATCCTCCACGTGCCAAGTTCTGTGTACCCCCCACTCAGCCCAATTACCAAAATTTTCCATAACAATAATAACTTTTTAATAGATATTTTATGCATATTTAATGAGCAACAGTTACTGTCTTCATATATCATAAATAACCTCTGAACGAAGCCCGAAATGGTATTAGTTTTCATTAAAACACCAAAAGCTCAACATGTCCGTTAAGCAGCACTTGTTGCTGTACATTTTGATGCTGTATTTGATCAGCGAAGCGAACACAAATCTTCAAGATCTCATCCAAATTTGAGTTTACCAACGTGAAATGCAAATGTGTGGATGAGGATTTCTGCGCTATAGATTATTGCTATCTGAAGTCCAAAAATCGTACCTACAAATATGTGTCCGGAAGATTGCACTTGCTAAAACCTCCCCTAACCAATGTCCAGGTACGTCACACAATTCTATGATAAATTAATATATTTAAAGTCGAATATATTTTAGCTAAATTGTGGATTGTATAAACGGTTCAGTGGATACAAGCCATTTCTCTACAATTTCACTGTTGATGGCTGTAAATTCCTGAATAATCCCCGTCATAGTCCGGTTGCTAATTACTTTTTTGGCATCATTGGAACGAACCACAATTTGAACCATTCCTGTCCCTACTCAGTAAATTGTTAACCAATTTTTTTGTTTCTACATAATCTCAACAGCATTTCGTTTCTATAGGGGGAAATTTTTATCGATCAGGTGCCCATCAACCATGTGAACGATCATTTAACAGGGACTCTGCCCTTTCCGGAAGGTGATTACCTTTTCCAAACACACGCAATTGTAGATGGCATGATTCGAAGTGTTTTTCAGGTCTATGGAACCCTAAGCTAATTCATATTTTTGGCTCTATTCAAAGTTCTGTAAAATGTCGCAAAATAATTAAATTGAAATTATTGGATATTTTTTAATCTACATAATACATACATACATATGTATGTTTATTTATAGTTTTGATCATTAAAAGCCGGCGGAATTTAGCGCAAGCCAAATTACACATTTACGCAGCCACGCAGAAAGAAAAAAGCTGATGGATAAATATAAATGATGGATACCTGTGTTGTATGCATATTGTATGCCCAATTGGCTTATTGCTTATACCGAATTCAATCACAGACACGCGGCGCACAAATTAGTTCACGAATTTTGTAGTTTAATGCGCGATAACTAAAAATGCAACAGCAGCTCGCTTGCTCTTTTTTCTATTTTTACTAACTTGTAGTCTTGGATTAATCCTAAACCGAACTGAACTGAAATTACAAACAACTGCAATACCTTTCAATGCGATAATCGTTTACACAATTTTTGACTCTCTATTTGTTGGTTCTGGTCACAGGACCCAGCAGTCTCATTCGTGGCTTGAGCAATACGCTGGCATCGAACCGTCCCTCACCGGGTCTCGTCTTCAGACGTACCCTAATCTGATACACAGCTCGTCCCTCGCTATCACTCGATTCATAGTCAACTTCTGCCGTCTTCTTTGTGGTGGGGATAGCAAAGCTTGCTCTGAATGGCTTTTTGATGTCCGCCTTCTGCTTTCTGCCGCTTAGATTATAGGCAGCCAGAATTTCCACCAGTCGCAGCGGCTGACACTGCGGATAGGGTTTGATCAGGTCATTAATGCTGTCCACCACAAACTGTGCTGCCTTCTGCACAGAGCTCTCCTTGCGGGAGATCTTGCGTAGCTTGAAGCAGAGACAAAAGTGTCCTGGTATCTGGGCGGTGGTGCAGTTCCTCTCCTCTGGTATCGGCAGAAACAAACTGTTGCCGCGTTCATTGGCCAAATTTAGCGTACGATTCGCCACTTGATCATCGCTCAAACGCTCCAAGTGCAGCACATCCTTGAGTGTTTCATGCAGATCAAATGTCGTGACGAGACTGTGTGCATTCCGCTCAAGATTCGACATGGCCAGGGGAAACCTTTCGCTCAGCCACTCGGGATAGAGGGCTATCAGCAAGGGCTGTGACATCTCCTCCATGCCCTGAAATGTTTGCGTAAATCCATTGTCCCCACTGTCGTCGCCCTGGAATCTCAGCCCATGATCGGACATCAGCAGTATCAGCGTGTGATTCATGATGCCCTGATCCAGCAGCTGACGCAATATTCTCACATTATGCTCATCCAATGTCTGGGCATAGTTGAAGTAGTCATGCACTCCCGACGATTGCCAAAACAAGGAGAATGTGGGCTGTTGTCTCATGTGCGGCATTAGCTTGTCGATGAACTCATGGAGCACATCCTGATAGAGCCGTCCCCCAGTGCAGCTCATAATTATCGGTGGCTCGCCCAACGTACTCGTCTCATAGTTGGTGTTCTGTCTGATATTCAGCATTACGGGACGCAAATAAAAGTCCGTGGGCTGTCTTACAAATCCTCTTTTATGGAGCGTGAACATGTCATACAATTCGCTGTCCTCGCCATAGCTGGTCGTGTAGCCAGCCGCCTTGTAGTCATCCCACAACAAGTGGCAGCCATCAAAGGTTGTTTTGTTGCCCGAAATGCAGCTGCCATCCAGCTCCTTGGTACTGTGGCCGCTCAGGAGGCGTATCATATTGGCAAAGGTGTTGCGACCGATGCGATTGTAGCCCCAGAACTCCGTATGCGGCAGTTCGGCAATAAAATCCGCCACTTGCGGAAACGAGCGCCGATAGTGCATGTGGGACAGGGAATCAATGCCCAAGATCAACACAGAGAGTCGCTTGTGGCGTTTAGGCTGATCCATCGTTGGTGGTGGTGGCGGTGGCAGAAAAAACAGCGTATCATTATAAAAGATCTCACCATTTGCTGCACACTTGACCCACAAATACTGATTGCCACTGCCCACCTCCAGGTATCTCGATTCCTTGCTCAAATTGAAATATTTTCGATCTATTTTTGTGTTGTGAAAATCATCCTTTCGTCTTAGTTGAAAATATGTGCAGTTGACATCGCTGAGATTTTGCACGCCACAACAGGCGCGTAACTGCGACTCGCTGCGATTGAGGATCAAATAATTCTTGCCTGCAATTATCTCGGTCAGCAGTAGCTGCACCATGGGGCACACCACAGCACTCAATCGATGCATAAATGGAAGTACAACAGCGGCCAGCGGTTGCATTGGAGCCACATGACAGCCGCGAGTATTCACAAAATCCCATTCCTCTACTTCTTCAATCTGAATCTGTCCTGTGGCATTCTCATCCTTAGTTGTGCTGCTTGTAAAATGTTTGCCCTCGCAACTGCCATAATCGATGCGGTTGCCTTCCATCATTAAAATCACATACAAAGTGAAGACCATTGCAATGAAAAGGCATTTAGCATAGCGGCTAAATAAACTCTTTGATTTTATATATTTCATGGTGGTGTCTTGTCTGGCTTTATAGGTATAGTATTTGTTGAAGTTTTTAAGGGAAAGCCTACTCTTATCTCAGATATATTTGGTGTAAGAAAAGTATGTCCTTCCTTCTATCTTTAATAGATTCGAATCATTTCATGTCACTTCATGGCGCTCGAATCAAACGAATGTTTCATATGTATTCAGAAAAGATTCGGATCACATTTTTGTATTTTTTTTAGCACAATCTTATCGAAATTATCCCCAAAATGTCTGCAAATTTAATTTAATATTTAATTTTACGCTTTTCTTTTTTATTGAATTTTTTGTATTTGTTTTTTATATTTTCGATTTCATTCTGCGCTTGTTTTTACTTGCAATATTTGAAGCTACAATTTAGAACTAAAATTATTAACTTAGCGTTTACAAAAAATTATGTATCTGACGCACTTAGAATTATATTGTTGCAAATGTTAATCCATGTTGATTTTGTTGGTGTTGTTGTTGGTAAATGTAATGTTATGTTTATCTTTTATTTACTTAATTATTCTTGCTTGCTCCTTGCTTATCAGTTCAATATTCTCCGTATTGTATATATATTTTGAATTTTTTTTCGTTTTAGCATTTATTTTTGTTATGCAATGACTTTCGTTAAATATTTTATTATTATTAATGTATGTTGTATATAAAATATAAAATGCATATCAAATTGTGTTTAAATGGAGGCGAATGATGGATTGATTGATGGATCAGAAGGATGATGATGCTGGGTGGGGGTGTGGTACACCGAGAAAAAAAGGAAATATATTTTTAATGGTTTTTAGGTGGCATTTCAAAATAAAATCTATTCATTAAATAGTTCTTCAATCACTTGAAATTAAAATGGTTCCCTTCATTCTTCTTCTTTCTCGGTGTTTGCATAGTTTTTTTTGGCGAGCAGAGGTTTTTTTTCTGTTTTTATTTCTCAGTAATAAATAGGTCTTTAGAATTATAGTTATATGTATTGTATTGTATGTATATTATGTGCCAATATGGCCCTTATGTTGCATACATATCTCTCATTATCATTATGTGTATACTTAATTGTTTGTTTTTGTTTTTTTTGTATATATAATCATGCACGTAGCTTATTATTGTGTAGTTGTTTTTTTTTTAATGTTATGGTTTTTGTTTTTTAATGGTTGGATCCTCGTTTTAGCGTTCTTAAATACGATAAGTTCTTTAGATTAGTGATGCTAAACTCTTAATACCGATAATGCCAATTTGTTGCAATTTGACTAAGTGAAAACACAGGGGAGGGGGGGTCGGGGTGTGTCGTGGTGCGAGAGGAGGGTTGGGTGAAAAACATAAACGATATACATCCTACAATATGCCAAAAATTAATTCATTACAAATTCTCTTTCTTCTTTCACAAAAAAAACAAACAAACATTCAACAAAAGTCGCTACCATAACGGTAAACGGTGTTAATTTAAAATTCAATTTTAAAACAAATTTTTCATGATTATTAATTTTTTTCTTCTTTTTTTATAATACTTTTGGCATTTTCTTTTTTTGCTGCTAGAAAACAATTCCATTCCAGACGAGATCTCCTGCTCGTCCGACCTCAAGGGTGAAAAATTAAAACTAATTTCAGTTAGAATTTGCTGGACAGTCTTTATGCTGATTTTTTGGGGGGGAGGGAGGCCACTACGAGGCCTTGGCAAACTGTATGACAGAGCTCATCCTCATCACCTTGGAGTTGTTGTTGTTGTTGATGTTGCTGCTGGCATCCGTTGAGGTTGATGTGGCCGCTGTGGCGCTGCCATCTGCTGCTCCACCCAGCGCCGCTGGGCCACTCTCCGCCTGGCAGGCCGCATCGCCCTTGTTCATGTAATGTTTGCGCTTTCTCAGCGGCAGCGTCATCACATTACGATCGGCCATCATCAGGGAATCACTTTCCGGCGAGGAGCTGCGCTCGGGCGACTCTGTGCTGGAACGCAGTCCAATGGCCGCCTCCACGCGACGCACAATGTCAGGATTTGGCAGGGCAGATCTGTGGCGAAAGAGGTTTAGACATTAGATTGGCTTCCACTGGACGGGCAATGTAGCTTTAATACTTACTCATACTTGGGCACAGGCGCATAGCCTTTGTGCAGGCCATGGCGTGCCAGATCTCCACGCTTAAAGTGCTCAATGAGCACGGTGGCCTCGTGGGTGTCATCATAGTTCGCCGCCAGATCGCTGACATGCAGCGTGGGCTGTGGCGATGCCTGCTGTGGCACTGCTGCCGCCTCTGGTGGCGGCGGTGAAGCAGCATGTCCACGACGCAGCTGCATCATTTGCCAGGCAGCGGCATGGACATCCTCATCGTTGACATGATCGTGATCCTCATCCTGGCGTGCAATACTGGCCGCCTCGAGCAGCGCGGGATTAATGGTCAGGGGCTGTGTCTGGGGCTGTTGCTGGGCCTGTGGCTGTTGCTCTGCCTGTGCCTGCGGCTGTAGTTCCACTAAACTGGGCGTGGCCGGGTAGGGCTGGTAGACCATCGGCTGGCTCTGACTCTGCTGCATGCTCAGATCCGTGGGCAGCTCCTCGTCCGCATAGCTGCTGAGGGCGGGCTGGGCACTGGAGACGCCACTGTCCCGACTCAGTGCATCCGTGTCCAGCGGCGCAGCGGGCAGATACTGCACTGTGGATGGCGGCGGTGAGGCCAGACTGCTGGCGGATGGCGAGTACGTGGAGCTGGGCGAACTGGGCGAGAGTGGGGCGGCAAGAGTGACTGGCACTACCGCACCAATGGCGGTCGCCTTGACGCCACGCGGCTGACGCGGTTGTCGTGGTTTCTTCACAGCTGGCGGAGAGCTTGGTGGAGAATTATTGCTGCTCTCCGAATTGCTGGTGATGCCCTGCGACGAGGACGACGATGCGGAGGAGGTGGTGGAGCCCACTGCCGTGGTGGCGGCGGCGACACCACCACCTGCTGCCTCGGCCTCATCGTCGGGTAGCTCATTGGCATGCCCCTTGATGTGGGCCTCCATCTCCTTCTTGTTCTTGAACGTCTCGTCGCAGATGGTGCACTTGTAGCACTTGGAGCCGTAGTGCTGCACGCGATGCAGCTTCAGCACGTGATTGTAGCCAAAGTCCCGGAAGCAGATGTCACAGTGGTACGGCTTCTCGCCCGTGTGCGTGCGCGAGTGCACCTTGAGCTGCTTGGAGCAGGTGAATCCCTTGCCGCAGCCCGGCTCCGGGCACTTGTACGGCTTCTCGCCCGTGTGCGTGCGCATGTGGATGACCAGTTGGCCGGACTGGATGAATGTCTTCTCACAGACGGAACACTTGTGCGGCCGTTCGCCCGTATGGATGCGCATGTGGCGATGCAGCTTGCCCGAATGCTCAAAGGCTCTGCCGCACACATCACACTTGTACGGCCGCTCCTTGGTGTGGATGCGACGATGCACCTGCAGGTTCTCCTTGACGCTGAACAGCTTGTGGCAGAACTCACACTCGAACGGACGTTCTCCCGTATGGGTGCGATAGTGACGGATCTAACGATGGAGAGAGAGAGAGAGAGAGCATTAAATGGGTATAGTCCTTTCGGAGGGAGCAGTCTGATGACTTACCAGTCGCGCGGGCACTGCGAATGTCTTCTGGCACACATTGCACTGATACGGATCCGCACCGGCGGCCACATTCGCCAGCGGCTTGATGGTCGGACTCTTTGGTATGCCCACCGGCAGACCCGCTTCGTTCAGTTCGATGGGCGATGATGTGGCTGAGGGTGCTCCCCCCGCGCCATGCAGCGCCATTTCGGCATTCTTCGCATGCGACTTCGTGTGCGATGTGTGTGCCGATTTGCTGCCAAATGTCATGCCGCACTGTTCGCACTTGAATTGCGGCTTCGTGCCATTCTGCTTGCGCGGCTGCGCACTGACAGCGGCAGCGCCAGTGACAGCGGCAGCGGCAGCGCTGTAGCTAACAGTTGGCGTTGGCTCTGTCTTGATGCGCTGCGCTGTTGTTGCTGCGGGTGCTGCGTGCGTTGTTGTTGTTGTTTTAATACTTTCATGCTGCTGCTGCTGCTGTAACGCCAACTGATAGCTATAGCTAACAAATTGCTGTTGTTCCTGCGTCGCCTGCTGCTGCAGTTGCATTTGTCGCTGCTGCGGCGTCTGCAGCAGCTCATAGTGCTCCTGCTGTCCACCCAGTGGCGCTGCACCAATGCCACCCGCACTTGCCGTCGCCGTTAATGGGGGCGGCACCTGCAGGCAGAATTGCGTTTGGGCGGGTTGCTCCGTTTTTATGAGCAGCTGGTTAGCGGGATAGTAAACCATATTGGTTGTGGCTGAATCTGAAGGAGAGAATAAAGAGAGAGAGAGGGATTAGCATTGGGTGTACTTGGTGGGTTGGGATATTTTAAGCAATTATAATAATATAATAATTATAATACAAAATAAAAATTATAATATAAAAAAAACAATAATAATTATAAATTGAAATAATTTATTTTTATTATTATTATTATTATTACTTTTTTTTTTTTAAATGTATTTTATTTATTATTATTATTTATTTCAGCAAATTATAATTTTTTTCTAAGTTGCAGCTAATTAATTTCCAACTTTTTAAGCCCCGACAAACCGTTGAACCTGCATTACAGTTTCCCATTAAACCCAAGATCCTGCGTCACGAAATAAATTAAATAAAAAAGATAAATGTAACAACGCAAAAACCCCCTCAAGTTACGATAAGAGAAGACTTATAATAAGGTACACATACGGTTGGGTGGTTGGGAAAAGCCTCTAGAGCGTGAGGAGTGGTAAAGGGTGAGTGCGGGGGGCAGGAAAAACCCACCCTATGACATGCCTACTACGCACTTTTTCATGTTATTGCCGGCCGGGGTTTTCCCAAAAAGAGAGAGAGCGAGGGAGAGTGGGAGCGCGTAATGGGGAGGCATTTTCATTCAGAATTACGCATTATAGGAAAAATTTCCCCTTCTTATTAGGGATATTTTCCAAAAACAGACCTGAAGCTTTCCAACCGGCTTTGCCGTGGCTCTCTTTTGCTTTTGGCTCTCCCCTCTCTCAGTTCTTGTTTACTGTTATGATAAAATAAAACCCCACACCACCCACAACTCCCCCCCCACACGTATACCAAAACAAAATGGCGTCAAGCCGCAAGCGGGGGGAGACCTAAAGTTTTCCGGCAAGAAACGAAACTTTTCTTGAACCTTCTGTTGCTGGTTTACCTTTTGCATTCGATTTCTTGGAGTTAGCAGCGGCCATGCCTGACTTTGGTTTGGATTTGGTGGATATATCCACCAGTTCAGTGCCAGATTTGTGGAGTACATCCTTAATCCATATCTGCTTGGTGGCCCAAGTTTTTGCATCATTCTTGCTCTCAGTCATCTTTGTATTTGAAGTCTTAAGGGTATAGTGGGATTTTTTTGATTTCTAAAGTCCATTCATTGTGCGCCGGGAAAAGTGTAAATCTTTTCCAGTTTCAGTTGCAGTTTCAGTTCTATCAGGATTTGTTTTTTCGTTAGAGATCTTTTCGTTTTTTATTACATATATTTTGATTAAGTCCGTATAAAATTGATTTGGGTTTATAAAAATCAGACTTTAGCAGCATTTTAGTCAGTTTTGTGTTCCATCAGTCCTTGGGTTTTTGTTTTGTTTTTTTTTTAAGATTATACTAAGTTTTAATTTAAGTTTATTTAGTTTTAAAAAGTCATTTATAATTTTTATTATTTATAGACTATTTTTTATTCATGAAATTGTATTCATTATATTTAATTTATTATTTTTCATTCATTATTTTTAATTAAATCATTGTTTTTAATTTATTATTTATTTTAAACCAAAATTTTCATTTGTCGCGTAATTTTCTCTTTGATTAAATTCTTTTTAATGATTTTGATGATTTTCTTCAAATCCTTGGACTGTTGCACGGGATAGGTGTGCTGATAGGCCTGAATATTCTGAGGATGCTGCTGCTGGGGATGATACTGGTGGTGTCCGCCCTGACCCGTACTCTTATTCATGCGCATTTTTCTAAACGATCTCAAGATATCGTTCATTGAGAAATCAGTCATTTTTGGTGATACACACACTTGGCACTGCCACACGCCACCACGCCACTGGGATTTGGATCTCAGATGGAGTCGAAAAACCGGAGGAATTACGCGAGTATTCACATCATTCACGAATCACGTAGTTCTTGGTCTGATGGTGCAACGGAGACTGGCGGGTGAGCAGCCGAAAAATCTGCCTCGAACCCCCAAAAAAACCCCGAAAATTGGGAAACGGGAAAAATCAACCACCAAAAAAAAAACCAACAAGAAAATGTTCCCATTTGAACTGAAAATTTCCCTTCAAATTGGAAATTTGTTTGAGCGTTAAAATGTTCGAGGGACATTTTTGAGTGCGTTTGAATGAAGAAGTTGCAAGGGAATTTCTGTTGATACCAGAATTTCCCTATGATTCGACGGTGGTGGTGTTGGTGGTGATGGTGGTGGGGAGGAATGAGTCAGAATAAAATAAATCAAGTTCTTATCT